>QEOT01009600.1:57340-114991 GCA_003123785.1 Pterocarya stenoptera
AAAAAAAAAAAAAAAAAAAAACCTCAACTCACCTAATCGGCAAAAGAACAAAAACATAAGAGAACCGGATTTTATGAAAAAGAAAAAAAAAAAAAGTAATTGATAAGCAATTGTGCATTGCACGTGTGCCCAGTTACAAATATATAAAAAAAAATTTTGATAGCAAATGAGAAATCAGAAAGTGAAGAAATTTTTTTAAACAAAGTTAAAACAAGTCATGGATTTACATAATTTGAGGTAAGCCTGATATAAACTTAACAGAAATGATAGATCCATATAAGTCTGTGTTTTATTTAGTTATATAACGGAAAAGTTTAATAAGAAAATTTTAATAAAAGCATAAATTAATAATAAAAATATTAATACTAAAATTTTATTATGAATTATAAAATAGTGAAACAAGACTGCAAGCGAAAAAATGATGTTTATGAGAGAAATTAATTAACAAAATTAATGTTAATGATAATTTTGTTAGGTTTCTATATAAAAAAAGATGGGGTGAATTCATTTGGTTATGAGAGAAAACATTTTTAAATTACGGATTATACTGAAAGATTATTGGAAAAAAATTTGTTTTAATTTTATCTTCTTTATGAGAAGATAATTTGTTAGTAATTATTAAACATTTATTCATAAATATGTAAAAGAAAAATTCCAACATTATATAAATTTTCAGAGAAGGAAAAAACTAAAAATGTTCTAATATATATTAACATATTCTAGAGCATATTATTCTGTACTACAAATAATGTTAAATTATTGTGTTACTCCAAAGGCAGTTTAGCTTTTAGTTTAAAAATGTAAACTATATAATCTTAATTTACTTTAAAAGTTTTCCTAACCTTTTTTAATATTACTAAAACAGAAGCACTATAAGAAATAATAACAATGAAAATATTAATTTATTTAACATTTTCACACTTGGCTAAATAAAATAGTAATAATGACATATTATATTTTTAAATTATTAAGAAGTTATAATTTATTTCCTTATGAAAATTTGTAATTATACTAACCAACCTACTATTATTACTCTTAATAGTTATAGTTGGATGCGTATGTTGTATATTTGTTATTTCCAAAATAAATATATAATGTGTTAATTTTAAAATTCAAAACAACAGTTTAAATAATTTAATCATATATTTTATAAAGTTTCATCCTTTACATTTAAAAAAATTAAACAAACTATAGTACATTAGAAACTGTAGATCTATCTCAAATAGTGTAATTAATTTCAGGTTAATTAATAAACTATTCAATTTATCCGGAAATGAAAAACAATATTTAAGTTTATTTCTTAATAAATCATTAAACAAAAATCATTAATAAAAGGAAAAAATTAGATTTATACTAAAATGTAACAATTCAATTCGATATTTATAATTCAAGATTAAAGGAAATAAAATGATGCACAACATTAAAGTTTAATTTTCAAGATTTTGGTTTTTTATTAAAATTTTATGAAGAGTCAGTATCAATTTGAAAAAAAAAATATTATAATCCAATTGTAAAGCTCAAACCGATTTGTAACATTACTCATTTTTCACATCTAAATCCTAAGAGCAGTGCTACACCCTCCGAGATGGGTTCTGATAACCACAAAAAAATTTATTTATTTTTATTTTTTCTTCAATTTTTTATACGCTTAAACATTAAAAAAAATTCACAATATCATTAAAAATACTTTTTTTATAATAATGAGATGAGATGAGATGAATTGATAGTCTTTTTATAAAGTCAGGGGCAAAATAGGAAAAATATTATTGGATGAAAACACTGTTTGTGCCCGATTCGCACAGCCGGTGGCTTTGATTCGCTAGCGGCGGTTAACGGCGGTAGGAGAGGGGCTGAGATTGGAAAGGGAGGGACGCTGGACGGAGGGGAAGAGAATGGGCCGGGTGGTGTTGGCCACACTGGCGTGCGGCGGCGCACTGGAGGGGACGAAGAAACGGACGGGTCGCGGCTTGGATTCCATCATGGCGGTTAATGGCGGCACGAGAGGGGCTGAGATTGGATGGGGAGGGACGCCGGCCGGAGGGAAAGAGAATGGCCGGGGTGGTGTTGGCCACACAGGCGTGTGGCGGCACACTGCAGGAGATGAAGAAACAAACAGGGGAGGGGGGAGGAGGGGCAAAACAGAAAATTGAGAATAGAAGTATGGGCAAAATGGGAAGAAGACTAGGGGTAAAACTGAAATTTAGAAATAAAAACAGGGGCAAAATGGAAAAAAAAATGTTAGACGAAACACTGTTCATCTAACATTTGTGTTTATATATATAGTAGATTTTATATATACAATAACAAATGTTTTAAAATAAAGATATTTTTATAAAATCATATTATTATATAAATTATTTTATCAAGATTTTATCATTTAAAATATAATGGTATAAAAGGTTGTAAAATGGATTGAGAAAATTATTCTGAGCTGTGACATAGGCCCTGCTGCTTCATAACGGACAACCTTAGAGTCCTACCTTAGACGACATGAGGGTTAAGACTTTTAAAACTTTTTTATTGAAACTCTTTCAATGGTTCAAAAAGAGGTAGTGTTGGTGTCGTATTTCGCAACCTAAGCAACTCTATGGAGACCTAATTTGTCCACCTGCTACTAGAGAGAAATGAGGTTTTCGGGATGGTAGAGGACACATTCGATGCTAAAATCAGTGTGAGTTCCATAGAAGAATAATGAATTGAAGTGTCAAAGTGTCTGAACCCCTCCCCTGGCTAAGGGAGAGGATATATATACTTGGTCGGAGTAATCTTCAAGAAAGGGATGGTGGGTGTGCCGCTTCATACTGGGGCTGGGTGTCCTTGTCATCTCCTTTTTGCGCAGCAGACTTGTCAGACTTGATGTGGCTGTTACTAACACCCTAGGAGGCATGTCGTGGCGTGCCCAGCCCTAGGATTCATTAATTGCAATGTGGCTCCCTGTCGTGACGTGCCCGTTTTCGTCCCATTAAATGCGACGTGACCTCGGTCAGGTACGTCAATCCATTTGGCCTATCCAGACGCCGTGGTCCAGGGACAAGTGCTGTCTCTAAATGTCGGTCAGTAGTGATGTCAGACAATTTTGTCTTCCATCCTTTGACCAGCATGCTTCGCCCAACTACTTCCCCTCTTGGGTCTCCTAGGTCGACCTGGTCCAGCCCAGCTCTTGTCCTCGGGACTGGGATTCTTCGGGTCTTGGTGGCCCGCTGGAAGTGAGTCCATTTACGGGCCGTTTGAATTCACAACTCATCTTAACACATCTCAACTCATCTCATTTTCATCATTACAATTTTTTCAAATTCCTACATAAAATATAATAATTTTTTTTTTCAAATCTTAAAAAAACTTTTTCAAATTCCTATACAAAATATAATAAACAATTTAACTTTTTTAAATATAAAATTAACTTTTCTAAATTTCTACACAAAATATAATAAATAATTTAATTTTTTTAAATTTTAAAATAATAATAATATTTAAAAATATTACTTTTTATTATTTTTACTATTTCAATTTATCTATCTGTCTAAACCATCTTTATTGGGATCAGTATAGAGGCTTGCATGCCAACGGACAACTTGACAGATTTTTATGGGAGCAACTGGGCTTCGTACACATACAATAAATTCGATGGGACGACGGTTGGTGTCAAGCTTTTGAATTTGCGCAATTTACTAGAACTCAACTTCTGTCCACAAATGAATTTGTCAGAAACATTACTATAGCTTGCTCCGGTCTTATTTTTTTTATAAGTAAATTTCATTAAATGAAAAATAAAAATATAAGAGGAACATGCGAGGCAGCAATGAAGTCAGGTTTTGGAGTAATGATATACTATGATGATAAAACAGCGACTCCTTTACAATTTTTCTACAACCTTTCAATAACATAACATATTTTGAAAATTTTAATTTTAATTTTGATTTGATACGTTTAAAATTTTAAAAAAATATTATTTTATTGATAAATTGTAAATAAAATATAGTTTAATTGTAAAGCTATCATTATTCAACGATATATATCTAGAATATATTTTTATAACATATTTTATAATAATGTTATAAAATGAAAATATTTTTATAAAATAATATTATTTTTATAATATATATTATAAAAATATCCCACTTTCTTAAAAGTAAAGTAATGTGAAAAACATTGTGTATAAATATCTTAAAAGTCTGGACCCATTTTTCTCTCCTAATCGTAATTTCAGGACGATGGAATCTCTTCAAATACAAGCTGTGACATCTCCCTTGTTCTTCCTCTCACTTCAACAACACTGCATTATGAGTTTTGCTACATAATTTTGACTACATTTCACATTCTATATTTCTTTAAATTTTTAAATTTTTTAATATTTCTTTAAATTTTTTTTTTGAATTTATTCTTTTTAAAATATTTCAAATTTTTTTTTCACTATTCATATAAAAAAATTTAATAAAAAAAAAAAAATATAGAGTATGGAGTGTAAGCAAATAATAAAAAGTTGTGAATAATTTTTGCTACTCTATATATACTTCCAATACCTCAAGCAATATTAATATATACGCTATAACTCATGGCGAACCCAACTTCTTTCCTCTTCCTCCTTTCTCTGACGCTGCTTTTGCTACAATCTTATTTCTTTAGCTTTGCTAATGCAGAAATTCTAAACGTTACCACCGATAAATCTGCTCTTCTTGCATTGAAAGCTCACGTTTCTTCTAATGACCCTCACCATGTTTTGATAAGCAACTGGTCCTCCAATACTCCTATTTGCACTTGGGTCGGTGTTACCTGTGGTTCTAAACATCTCCGAGTCAAAACTTTAAACCTTTCCTACATGGATCTTGAAGGTACCATTCCTCCGCACATTGGAAATCTTTCGTTCCTGGTCAGTCTAAGCATAAGCAACAACAGTTTCCATGGCTCATTGCCAAATGAGTTGTCTCGTCTTTATCGGTTGCAATTCCTAAACTTGAGCTTTAATAAATTCAGCGGAGAAATCCCACCATGCATGGGTTTGCTGAACAGACTTCAAATATTGTGTCTTTATGGTAACAATTTCGAAGGTAGTATTCCACAGTCTCTATCTAACATATCATCATTGCAGCAGATTAATCTTGCATATAACCAGCTTTCAGGCTCCATACCGTCCTCTATGTTCAAGATGCCTACCTTGCAACAAATTGTCCTCCTCTCGAATAAGCTTTCAGGTCCAATAACCTCCATTTTCTTCAATGCGTCTTCACTACTACAATTCATTCACCTCGGTGATAACACGTTATCTGGTGGACTACCGACGTATATGTTTGATCATCTTCCCAACTTACAATTTCTTTCTGTCTCCCGTAACCATTTCTCTGGTGTACTCCCAAAAATAGGGAACTTAACCATGCTTGGATCATTATACCTTTATGACAACAACTTTGAAGGTACATATGTTTAGGTTTAAATGATCGATTGACTGGTATTATATTCTTTAGTTGGTAATTTGCAAACTCCAAAATTAATTTCTGGATCTTAAATGTTTCACAGGTACAATTCCATCCTCGTTGCTGAAGTGTACACAGCTCCAAATTTTAGATATGTGGAAGAATAATTTCACAGGAAGACTACCCCTAGAAATAGGGAATTTAACTATGCTTACGGGGTTAAATCTTGCCGTGAACAAGTTTGAAGGTACGTATATTGAAAATACTTCATTATTATTTATTTTTTTAATTTTATTTTTAATTTATTTTTTATCATTTTTTATTATTATTTATTATTATTTAATATTTTATTATTATTATTTTTATTTATATTCATAGAATATCTGAAATCACTTTATCATCCAAATGCAAGTATCTTATTTTAGCAAAATATACATGGTATGCATGATTTATAGATATATGATCATATCTGAGTAAGTACTTTTTCAATTGAAAGTCCAGAAATAGTATATGGAGTATAAATATTCCCTCATTAATGCTCCTTTCTGAACATCATTCTTTCTTATTTTTCATTAAGAAATTGGGCATTTTTTTTAATAATCGAGGATCATACTTTTATCCATTAATTGCGCATGAAATCAATAACTAGCTAGTAGTTGACAGTGGAATGACTAATTTGTTTCACCATGATCCGAAAATTAAATTGGAATTTTAGGTAATTAATTAGAAGTAGAGAGATATAATAAAATTTAAAATAAAAATTTGGATATTAAAGAACCGATAGTTTCAATCCAACTCATTCTAGTATTTCTTTCATTCTTAGTAGAGATTCACAAGCTTGTTATTGTTCATGCCCCCAGTGTAGTAAAATCCCTGTGTGCGTGTGTTAATGTACAAGATCAAAATCAGACGAAGAATCCATGAGGACCGACCGTTGTTTGAGGAAAACTCTATGGAAATATCCAAGGATAAATATTAAATCGATCCAAGAACGTATTATTCCCAACTCATATATTTAGAATTATGGATTCCATATCTAATTAGCAGGGCTGAAAACTAAACCTACCGATAGGACTAGCTAGGGAAGAGCTAGAGAACCTGTAGGACTAGAGTTCCAGCTGGTTTGGCGCTCTGGGACGAGACGAGAGAGGGACATGGGACGGGGAGATAAGATCAGAGCGAGAGTGATAAAACGAAACCGTTTAATTTAAATTTAAATAAAACGGTATTGTTTTATTTAAGAAGAAAATAAAATATATATAAATATATATAATGGGCTGATTAATGAGTTTGAACATGGTTGAAATTAGAACCAAACCTATCATGGGAACCAAACAAATATATAAATCTTTTTTCTTATCTTGGGCTGTTATGGTCAACTAATATATATTAGTCGACATCTTAGTTTTTTGTATAGGAATGATGTGCAGCTAACTGGTATGATTTACTATATGCACCTTTCTTAATAAACATGTATACGAATTATTATTCATGACATGCTTGTGCAGGTGCAATACCGAGTCAAATTGGAAGTCTGCAAAACCTAGAGATATTCAGTATTGAAACAAACTATTTTTCTGGACCGATTCCGTATGAGATCTTCAATATCTCAACTTTACAAAAACTTTCAATGTTATCAAATAATCTCTCAGGTGACCTTCCATCAAATATGGGCCTTTTTCTTCCAAATCTTGGGTTCCTTTCTCTTGGTGATAATGAACTGAGTGGAACAATTCCCAACTCTATTGTTAATGCTTCAATGCTCTACGTTCTAGATTTGGATTCGAACTCATTCTCTGGCTCAATTTCAGAAGCAATTGGTTATTTAAGGCTCCTCGAGATTCTGAATCTCAGATCAAATAAGTTGACAATTTCGTATTCAAAACTGAGGAGCATTTTCTCTTCTTTGACAAGATGCAAAAATCTCAGATTTTTAGTTTTGTCCATCAATCACTTCAATGGCATCCTTCCCAATTCAGTTGGGAACCTCTCAACCTCTCTTCAATATCTTCACTTACAGGACTGCAATATTAAGGGCAACATTCCAGAAGAGATTGGCAATTTAAGTAGCTTGATTAGTTTGGACCTATCCCACAATGAACTGGGAGGACCTGTTCCAACTACAATTGGAAGATTGCGCAAGCTCCAAGGTTTGGGTCTTAATGGTAATAGACTAAAAGGTTCAATCCCATATATGCTCTGCCATTTAGGAAGCTTGGATATACTAAGTTTAAGTGGTAATGAGCTTTATGGACACATTCCTGCATGCATAGATAACATGACGTCCCTAAGAAATCTTTACTTGGGTTTCAACCAATTAACTTCTTCAATTCCTTTGAGCTTGTGGAGGCTTCAAGATCTCTTGTTGGTTAATTTATCATCAAATTCTCTTAACGGCCCTCTATCTTTAGATATTGGGAATATGAATGCCTTGATAACATTAGATTTGTCAAAAAACCAAATGACAGGTCATATCCCAGTTACAATTGGTACGCTAAAAAGTATTATCAAACTAAATTTGGCAGTCAATCGACTAGATGGCTCAATTCCTACATCTGTTGGTGAATTGGTAAGCTTAGTGGTTTTAGATCTTTCCTACAATAACTTATATGGAGAGATTCCCAAGTCCTTAGAAGAACTCTCATACTTGAAACATCTAAATTTGTCATTCAATAAACTACAAGGAGAAATTCCTTCTAGAGGATAGTTTGTACACTTCCCAGCTACATCATTCATCTCAAACAGTGGACTTTGTGGTGAGGCTCGAATGCAAGTCCCCCCATGCAAAGGAAAAAAGGTTGTAGGAATGCGAATACTGAAATATGTGTCAATTGCAGTGGGGTTAATGGTACTTGGAGTGTGTCTTGTATTTTTCTCAATAAAACGCCATAAGAGGAATGCTAAATTGTCACATGACACAAATTCAATGCCTTTAGCAACATGGAGGAGAATTTCACATCAAGAACTTATTCGAGCAACAGAAGGGTTCAGTGCAAACAACTTACTTGGAGAAGGGAGTCTTGGGTTTGTTTACAAAGGAACACTCTTAGGAGGTACAATTGTTGCTATAAAAGTTTTAAATTTGCTAGTGGAAGGGGCATTCAAAAGCTTTCACATAGAATGTGAGGTATTACGCAATATTCGTCATCGGAATCTTGTCAAGATCATTACCGTTTGTTGTAACATGGACTTCAAAGCCTTGGTATTAGAATACATGCCTAATGGGAACCTAGATATGTGGTTGTACTCCGAAAACCGTTGCTTGAATATGTTACAAAGGCTAAATATAATGATTGATGTGGCAACAGCAGTAGAATACCTTCATCTTGGTTACGCAACGCCTATTGTTCATTGTGATCTGAAGCCTAGCAATGTCCTATTAGATGAAGATATGGTTGGACATGTCGCTGATTTTGGCATCGCCAAACTCCTTGGTGATGGAGTTTCTATAACACAAACAATGACTCTCGCTACAATTGGATATATGGCACCAGGTGAGGTTAAGTTCCATGTTTACCATTCTAGTACTCTCATATATACATAGAATATTGTTCTCTTTTGGTAATGTATTGTCCCTTTTCATTTTAGTACAATATAATTATATTTTCTCATGATAAGTTGTAACATATGTATAGAGTATGGATCTGAAGGACTTGTTTCTACAAGGGGAGATGTGTATAGTTATGGCATTTTATTGATGGAAACTTTCACAAGAAAGAAGCCCACAGATGATATGTTTACTGGAGAAATGAGCTTGAAGTGTTTGGTACAAGAATCATTAGCCCTTTCTGTACTTGAAGTTGTTGACGCCAATTTGTTAAGCAACGAAAATGATTATGTTGCAATGGAGGAGTGTTTGCTATCCACCATGGGATTGGCTTTGCATTGTTGTGTCGACTCGCCTGAACAGAGGATTGGTATAGAAAATGTTTTAACTACACTCAACAAGATCAAATTGAAGTTTCTCAAAGATATTAGTGGACGCTAATCATGTGAGAGAATAAGGTTTGTTTATAGCTATTGATTTCATGTTTATGGCTTTCCATATGGTAATATTTACAATAAATTGGGACTCTCCTAAAATGACTTTTTTATAGTAATTAGGTTGTCATGGGACCCTAATAGCTAATAGAAGTTAGAAGTTTACATGTGTTGCAGCCAATGATTAGAGTTAATATCATTAGCATCCAATGGGTTTTGAAATCATATTCAAAGCAATGGAGGCAAGCAAAATCAATGTTTCCACTCTTGTGGCATGATGGGAGAGGAGTTTTTTGTTTTGTTTTTTAATTGTGACGTTTATATATATCATTGTCTGTAGACATGCTTACTACAAATTAGGGAAGGGTGAGGGCGTTTCAAGTAGATATGAAATCATACCTTTTTCTATACATGCAGTTACTTGAAAATAAGTACAAAGCAGGATGAATTCTTGTCATTTTGTATCCAAGTCTCTTCAACCTCATCATGAAAAAAAAAACAGTTAGTCTAAGGAAGCCATTACTCTGCTAGATTTATTTCTACTATACAATAATTTGATCAAATGGTGGAGAACCTCAAACTAAGCTTTCTTTTATTCACTGGAAAAAAAAAATTAAAATACTTATGCGAATGTCAATGATGTGATTTATGCAGGTTAGTTGTATTTTCTCTATTTCTCAAAAGATTCATATTAAATGTGTTGGACAATTCTTTCAACGGGCCTTTAGCTTCTCTTATCTTATTTTGTCTTTACCTTAACCGGATTGTTTTATCTTTGTATGCAGGTATGTTTTGTTTGTTTGTGTTGTTTGGTCTTAGTTTGTTTGTGTAATGTTTAGATTGATTTTAAAACCTGGGTTGGGATTTTATGATTATTTGTAACCTCCAGGTGTTCTTGGTTGTAACCACGGTATTCCTCCTCCATAAGTGAGGGCTATCAATAAAATTAGGGGTATCGTCCTCTTCTAAAAAAAGGGGGGGGGGCGGCTTTAGCATACTGTGTTGGTTATCATGATTTGGTGGTCGAATCATGTAATGTAATGGGTATGCTCTGTTAATTAGATGGGAAGATATTAATGGACTACAAATGTAAAGAGATTATATCAATTAAATAAAAATGAATGTGTGTTTATATCTATAATGCAATATTTGGGATTCACCTCACCCTCCAAGTGGTCATCAACGTTAACCACGAATGCATTGGGAAGGGAATTTACATTGACCCGCTTTCCTTTATGCTGCACCTGAAGGGCGGAGATCCCATTATATATGAGTAGGGCCAAGAGGCCATGATTAGAATGAGAAGGCATGCCCATTGTTACTTCTGGCTCTGGACATGGCAGATACAACTTTGCAGCCAGGATCTATAAACCTGATTAATTCCAAATTCATGGCATTTTCCATATATCCGTCTTCTAATCGCAAGCTCACTGATATTCCTTCCAGCAAGTCTCTAGCTAGTTTTCTGCTTCTTTGGCTGTACTCCAATGAGATCTTTGTGGCAACAAATTGAAATTAAATTGACATGGTTCCATTGAGATGGAAACTAGAAAGCATATTATGCATCAGTTTAGGGTCCATGATTAGAAGTCAGTTCCCATGGAGATTAGAAGTTCGTTCGACTTTGTCACAAGTTTACAATTGGCATTTCTTCTAGATATGTGCATTTGCATAGTCATATGTTTATGTTTGAAAATCAAATAAAACTAGATTAGGAAGATAATGGAGTATCTGTGGAGCCTAATTAAGGTATGCAATATTGAAGTTCTCTACTTTGGAGGTTAATCTTAACAAGAAAGATCAGGCAACGCCTGAATCTAGAGGGTTTAGTCTATGAATGAAACTTGGGATGTACAAGAACCTTGAGAAAATCCCTCCAAAATAATACTTTGTCCACAAAAGCATTAAAGCTGGTGTCGCACCTGATGGAGTCCAGAACATGCTTCCCTGCAAATTCTTACTTGATCTCCTCCTCCTTCAGATTGAAGAATTCATTGCAAGCCTTGATCACCGCCTTCATCTGGCTCTTGGGCTCACCATGATTCATCACCTTACAGCCCTCAAGCTCGCTATACATACATGGATCGACTATATATGTAGATGTATAAAAAGGATAATGCAAACCACATTAATGCATTTACAATGAAGAAGAACTAGTCTTGGCAGGCTTTGCCAAGGTCATGGATGATCTTGGTTTATTCAACCTTATCAATGTATTCGGGTCAAATTGTCAATAAAAAAGTTGCTAAAGAGTAAAGAGAACAATGTCATCAGGTAGGCCAAAAAACAAAATAGAGTTTGAAGCTTGCTCCTTGACGTCTGTAACTAACTGGTTTTCTATTTTTTACTAGTTAGTTACTTTACTTCTTTTACCTTTATTTTACCCTTACAGCCTTTAGCCTCTTACATGTATAAAAACAGAGACCTGTTGTAACTTTATTCAGATTGAACATAGAATAAAATTCCTCTCTGTCGAAGAGTTTTACATCCTCATTTTTCTTCCTCTAATTTGCAACATGTTAACAGAGAGAAACTCTAGGGTTTCGTCTCTTTCTTCGCTGCGATGCCAAGTTTAGCCTCTGTTCAAATGCATGGTGATGATCAATAAGCAAATCCCTATCATTTCCAGAATGGAGATTCGATTGGTTCTATCTTGGTTTCTCAAGTTCTCACAGGGGATAATTACCACACATGGTGTAGATCCATGCAAATAGCTTTGAGGCTAAGAACAAGATGGGATTTATCAATGGAATCATAAATCAGCCAGTCGATTTCGATCCTCTATATGAAGTATGGGAGTGATGCAACAATATGATATTGTCTTGGATCTTGAATTCTGTATTGAAGAACATTGCAGGGACAATCATATATGCGACGAATTCAAAAGAAATGTAGAAAGAGTTAAAGAATCAATTTTCTCAAGGAAATGAGCCAAGAAGTTTTCAGTTGCAAAAGGATCTTGCTTCACTTTCACAAGATTAGTTGTCAGTAAGTGTTTACTACAGAAAATTTATGTTCTTGTGGGATGAACTTCATAACTACAACTCCTACTTCAATTAAGTCTGTAATAGTAAAGACTTTAATTTTGGGAGATATGACCTCAGGGCCAGTACTGTTAGATGATACGTAGTTCATGGGTGGATGCGGTACATGAGCAGAATACTTCTACACAGCTAAGATTATAACACGATCCAAACAAGATTTCCCATTGATCTTGTTGCTTTGCTCATGAAGTTCCACGAATTCCTCAAGGGATGGTCTACTTCAATTTCTCTGCATGCTTGAGCTGGGTGAAGAAGAATACACTGTTAATAGTCATTTTCATGCATTTTAGGTCTTTTCTTCACTTTTGTAGAGTGAAGTTTGAAGCTTCCATCTACAGCCCTTGGAGCTGTCATCGCCTAGCACGCATCTCGTGGACTTGTTCCACAAAATACATTACAGCCTAGTCTCTCCCCTAAACACGGTGAAATATCCCCATCCCATATTAATTGTAATTTGTACATCTATGGTATTTTTTTGCTCCTTTGTTTCATTTGAAAGTTCTATTCACCATTGATTTCGAAGATTTTAATTTTTTTTTTTCACTTTTTAAAAATATGGTCATTTGATATCATGTCAAAATATGAAAAAAAGACACTGATTAAAAGAATAATAAAAAACACTTTTCTAAAATTTATAGGTTGATTCAAATTAAGCTGACCTCCAAAAATACAATAGACAATCTTTTGGACCAATGATGCCCTACCTTTCGTCGAGTAATCTAGAGGACTCGACACGAGTTCAACATACCTTCTAGGTATATTCCTTTTAAATTATAGTTTTTTTTTTCGTATGTGCATTTGAGTCATTTTAACACCGTGCCTAATTACAACCTTTATCGATATCACATTTTGGACCAACGATGTCCTACACTTTGCCGTGTAATTCAGAGGACTCGACACGAGTTCAACAGACCTTCCAAGTGGATTCTTTTTAAACTTTCTAATTTTTTTTTTCTATTTGAGTCGTTTTAATACCATCCCTAATTACCACCTCCATTGATGTCACCTTTTGGGCCAATGATACTCTACCCTCCATTGAGTAATCTAGAGGACTCGACACAAGTTCGACATACATTCCAACTAGATTCCTTAACTTTTTTAAATTTTTTTTCGTACGTGCACTTTAAGTCGTTTTAACACCATGCCTAATTGTAGCCTCCATCGACGCCACCTTTTGGACCAAGGATGCCCTACCCTCTGTTAAGTAATCTAAAGGACTCGACAAGAGTTGAACAAACCTTCTAGGTAGATTCCTTTTAAAAGTTTTAATTTTTTTTTCTTAATTGCATTTTAGTCATTTTCACACCGTGCCTAATTACAGCCTCCATCAATGCTACCTTTTGAGCCAACGATACCCTACCCTCCATCAAGTATTCCAGAGGAGTTGGGAAGATCTGGAAAGACCCCCAATTAGCAAGTGAAATCATCAATTGTGTCATTTAGTGCTGAAAGTGAAAAGAATTTTGGAGGTACATCACACACAACTGATCAAAGCTGTCATATGACTGACAGTATTACACTTTTAACCCAGTAAGTAAACATCCAGTGACCTGTAGTGGGGAATTAAAGCATGCAGTGAAAAGATGGGTCATCTATGGAATCTGGTAGATATAAAATAGGGCATCCAAAAGAATAGTAAGAAGCTTATCATGAACAAAAAGAACTTACAGATTTTTTTTTTGAATAAATACATTAACCAAAAAAAAAACTTGGAAGCATTGTATTATGGACCAAATTAGTTGAACTTAGTCCTAACAATTAGCATAAAAAGACCCAAGGTTAAAAATGCTTGCCTACGAGGTTGTAAAAACTTGCCCATAAGTTTGAAAAAACTTGCTTACTAGGTTGAAGTTAGTGTTCATCAATCAAAATCAACAACTCAAAAATAAAAGCAACCCCAAATCAGAAATCATAGTAACCCCACAACTCATAAATCAAAGCCACTCAACAACTTAGAAATCATCCAAGTGTTCATGAATCAAATTGAACAAGTTAGAAATTATAAAAACAACCCCACATCAAAAATCAAAGCAACCTAGCTCAACAAACATAACTCATTCAATAATAGCCTAGAAATCGGAAATAAAACAACTCCAAATCAGAAATCAAAGCAACCTAGCGCAAAAATCATAAATCGTGCAATAATAGCCTAGAAATCAGAAATAACCACAACCCCAAAACAGAAATTATAAATCTTGCAATAATAGCCTAAGAATTGGAAATAACCACAACCCCAAATTAGAAATCAAAGCACCAGCTCAGAAATCATAAATCGTGCAACAATAGCCTAAAACTCAGAAAAAACCACAACCCCAAATAAGAAATTGTGCAGTTCCCTGCCAGTAAATCGGTTGAAACAAAAGAACTACATAACAACATATAGATCTAGGGTTTTGGTTGGTGAACATATCAAACGATGGCAAAGAAGCCAAACCGATGGGGAAGGGGATTTGCATAGGAGGGATGGAAGAATGGAGCTTCTGAATCATACAAGGAGAAGCAACTAGACCAATGGGAAGGGGGATTTGCATAGGAGGAACGACGTAGAAGCACCACATAGTACTGCCGAGAATCGCATGGCGGTTGATTACGGGGAGGGGGGGGGGGCGAACTAGACCAATGGGAGGGGGGATTCTCGCATGGGAGTCACGGGGGAGAGGGGATTCTCACTTCAACGATGGGAGGGGGGATTCTGACTCTCAGTGGGGATGCTAGCTACTGGTTGCATTGGGTTCCCTAAAATTTTCCTTAAATTTTAGTTAAAAAGGACACTTCTCATAATTTTATCCCAAATTTTATTCATTTTCAAAAAATCTTCTATATCTCATTCCCTATCATTTCTCTATTCTATTAAAATAATATTCTTCTATTCTTTCTTTATAATTTTTTTCTCTCACTTTCATTTCCATTTTTAACCACTAACTCTTTTGTCTTGTTCTCTTCTTTTCAAAGATCACATTTTATAAATA
Organism: Pterocarya stenoptera; assembly: GCA_003123785.1. Taxonomy (NCBI): domain Eukaryota; kingdom Viridiplantae; phylum Streptophyta; class Magnoliopsida; order Fagales; family Juglandaceae; genus Pterocarya; species Pterocarya stenoptera. The sequence goes on from QEOT01009600.1 coordinate 72,743, forward strand.
CTTATATTTTCCCAGATGCAATCTTATTTTTCAATGCAACATCAGTATTAAAAATAAGAATTTTTTTAATATGTGCATTTTCCAACGCAATGTATTTTTTAATATGATTTTGGCCGTATATACTTGAGTAATATTTGATTTGCATTTGTCTAAAGATAACAGTTTTTTCATTTTCATATAATGGTAATATTTTTTCCAATTTCTCTAACGGTAGTACCTATCTGCATATTGATGATAAAATATTTTGCAAAATAGTACAACAGTAACATTTTGAATTTGCCATGATTAGTACACATGCTTTGTCATTTATCCAACGGTAACTTTTTTTGTCTCTTCTCAAACGGTAACTTTTTTTGTCTCTTCTCCAATGGTAACTTTTTTTGTCTTTTCCCTAACGGTAACGATTTTTGTCTTTTCCCCAACGGTAACATTTTGTGTCTTATATGTAACGGTAACTTGTTTCTCTATAAATACGCATTCTGCTTGCATTTACATTCTCAAAAACTCAAGTCTCATCTCCAACTCCCTTCATCAAATGGCTTGTTCTTTCTTTCTCAAATTGCTCACATACTTGTCATCTGATGGTGAGTTGGATGCTGTTATTAATGCCGAGACTGATGGAGAGTCATTGAGATATCGTGGCAATCGCCAACGTCGTAAGTTTATTGGGTGTGATCATATTCAAGGGCACGAGTGCCTTTTCCGCGACTATATTGCAAAAAATCCAGTATATCCCTCCAATCTATTTCGAATGAGATTTCGGATGAGTTGTCCCCTAGTTCTCCGTATTCTAAATGAGGTAGAGGCTTACGAGCCCTACTACGTCCAAAGAAGAGATAATGCCGGAAGACTCAGTTTATCTTCTATGCAAAAGATAACTGCAACACTTAGAATGCTGGCCTATGGGGTTACTGGAGATTTTATAGATGAATACATACGTATTGGAGAAAGCACAGCAATGGAGAGCCTCAAAACATTTTGCAAGACAATCGTAACTGTTTTTTCAGGTGAATATTTGCATTCTCCAAATGCCAATGATATTATTCGATTGCTTGTGGTTGGTGAACAACGGGGATTCCCAGGAATGCTAGGAAGCATTGATTGCATGCATTGGAAGTGAAAAATTGTCCCGCTGCCTGGAAATGTATGTACTCTGGCCACATCCGTGAACCAACTATTATTTTAGAAGCAATTGTTTCATATGATCCTTGGATATGGCATGCATTTTTTGGTATGTCCAGTTCACATAACGATATTAATGTGCAAGAAAGATATTTTATTTTCACGGAACTTGCCCAAGGGCGTGCTCCACCAGTCAATTACACAATTAATGGCAACGACTACACTATGGGGTACTACCTTGCTGATGGTATTTATCCTAAGTGGTTAACGTTTGTGAAGACGATTCCATCACCCCCAAGGGAATAAGAAGAAAAAATTTGCCACAGTACAAGAATTTGCAAGAAAAGATGTTGAGCGTGCCTTCAGGGTACTTCAACAACGATTTGCAATCATTCGTGGACCTTCCCGATTATTGATTGAGCTGCATTATTGCATATTTTACACATTTAAAACCAATATATTTTTAATTGTTTTATTATTTTATCATTGGTTTTAGATGGAAAAATTGATTAAGAGGAATAAATCCAAGTTGTGAATTAAATTGATTAAAAGCATAGTTTATGCTTGATTTTATAACTTGTGATTTATTTGGGCAATAAGTTCTTCACATGCACAACATACTTTTAATGTTTGATTTTTTTTATTTCTTGTTTAGTTTTATTTATTTTAGTTTCTTTATCTTATTTTATCTTATTTTATTTGTCTAGCTTTATTTTTATGTTATGTGATCATTATTTAATTTTGCTTGTCTAATTTTTATTTTATTTCATTTCATTTTATTTTATTTTATTTTTATTTTTATTTATTTTTATTTTTATTTTCTGTTTTTCAGATCCGTCTAAACGACATGTAGTTTTTCTTAAACGGAAAAACGACATGTCGTTTACCTCTAGAAGCCAAAATTGTCGTATGCTAAACGAAAGGTCGTTTTGTCAATTGATGAAAACGACTTGTCGTTTTACTCTGTAGTTGAATGTCGTCCTCTGCTAAACGACGTGCCGTTTGGTCTACGGACGCAAACGACACGTCGTTGGCTTCATCTTCAACCTTCCGTCGTCTTCTACAGTGCACGAAACGCAACTCTTCCACGCCACCATTCGACGCCACCAAGCTCCTCCACCTGCTGAAAAACTCCATCAACCACCCTAAGCACCTCTGCCCAGCCAGCTAAACCATCCATGCGAGTCACACCTCCATCACCATGCACGGCCTCCAAACAGCAACCTCCTCTCTATCTCTCGGCTCCATCTCTCAGTTAGTGATAAGGAATGCATGTAGAATTGGACCTGTCGGTGGAGATGAACCGGAAAGCTCAAACATGTCCATGTGGGAAACAACACACAGACGGACGAACGTGCTGGGCAACCGAAGCAGAAACAGAAAAAGAAAGAGGAAGAAGACGGGCCGAGCTGGAAGATTCCTTCGGTTGGTTTTCACGTGGGCAGCAGCTGACTTCAAGGAGAAAAGCAGCAGCTGGTGCACGCGGAGACAGACGCATGCAGACGGACGAACGTACTGGGAAACGAAAACAGAAAGAAAGAGAGCATGTGGCCGAATGTGCTGGGGCGAAAGCAAAACAGGAAAGAAAAGAAAAAGAAAAACAGAAAGAAAGAGAGCGACGACAGAACGTGCTGGGGCGAAAAAGAAACAGGAAAGAAAAGGAAAAAATAAAGAAGAGAAAGCTGGAAGCTCGCGGAGAAGAAAAGAGAAAGAAAAAAAAATAAGAAAAGCTGGACGAAGCACAGTGGCAGTGCATGCGGAAAAGAAAAAAAGAAAAGAAAAGAAAAGAAAAGAAAGAGGGAGAGGAATGCTGGTAGTGCATGCGTGAGCAGCAGCAGGATCACGCTGGAAACAGAGCAGCAGACTCCTTCAACGTGCATTCACAGGGGCAGCAGCTGGCCTTTGCAGCTGAAGGTTTCTTGAAGCCTATAAAAAGGCTTGAGATGAACGAAGAAGGGCATCTTGAGTGGACGAAGAGCTCTACACATTTTCTTTCAGCAGTGTATTGCTGCAGTGTTTTTTTTCTTTTAGTTCAATTTATAGTTCATTTGCAGTGTTTATTTTAGTTCAGATTTTATTTCTTTGTTTAGTTAAATTTATTTTCATTTGAGAGTTAATTTATTAAGCTTGTTTTGTAAGATTTGGTGTTGTGTTTTATTTTAGTTTTCTAATGGAGAATAGATCATTAAATTCCATGGTTATTGTGATAAACATGGTTGGCTAATTTTCATACTAAGGTGAAGAGGTGAAGTCTAATAATTTAAATATTGTTTTATATCAATAATAGAGGTCATATTGTGAGTTTGATTAATTGACTAGTATTATTATTAGAAACGTTGATTATCTATATATTTCTCTTGATTCATTGTGATTTCCGAATACAGTGAATGCTTGAAAAATCCCTGTGGTAATTAATTGGACTTGTGAATGTCTCTACCCTCAATTATTCAAACTTAATATTTGGTGATTAATTTTCTTGGGCTTAATTGTTAAATTTTCCAGTTAGACAGAATCATTATTCTAGTCCAACTGAGTTAAATTGATTGGAAACAATTTCATAAATTATTAGACGGATCCTCGAAACCTTAGTCGTTCTCCATATTAATTCACTTTATTATTTCAGTTATATTCTGTTACGTTTAAAATCCTCAACCCAGTAATCTCATTTTTTTTATTATATGTTCTTATTTTTAAATCTCCTTTCATTTTATTCCCTTTATCACATTAGTCAATCCTTGTGGATTTGACCCTGTAACGTACTACGACACCTGTATACTTGCAGGCAAAACTGCTCTGAATTTTTATTCATCATTTTGAGTAAAAGTTTAGACGCAACAATTATTCAAAGTCAATGACCTAAAAAATATAATGAAAGCATGTGGTATTCTATATAACATGATCATTGAGGATGAGCATGATGATAGTCAGGGTTTGAACATGGAGTATGATCAACTTGATGATGATATTCTAGAATTGTCGCGCAATCCAACAAACGAGTTTATCAACTTCATTCAGCGCCATCATGAAATTAGAGACAGCTCGACACATCATCAACTACAAGTAGATTTAATTGAACATCAATGACAATTCTATTCCCAACAATAAAAGAGAAGGTTGTGTTGGATTCTCTATTTTATCATTAGTAGTGACCGTGTATGAAAGTTTCTAGAATTTCCATTCTAGAAAACATGTTTGGTTCAAGAACATGCTCAAAGTTATTGTAATATTTTCATTATCTGTATTAGTTCAAGGATTTGTAATGTCGAGTTGTAGTCAAGCAACATCTATCCATGTTGGACCCAAATTCAACGACCACGTTTTCTATCTTCTTAATAAACTTTGCAAACGTACAAATTATATAATACAACAAACATGTGAAAGTGCCACGAGCGATTGGTACATAAAATATAAATAGATGAATACTAAATAAATGTATTAGTTACAAAAAAAAAATGCCTAAATTTTCGGATGCATTGTGTCGTGCCAATATCTCTCTTTGAAGTTGTTGAAAATATACAAGCTGAACTTCATTTAACGTACTCACATCGAGTAACATTATGCGCTCCTCTCTCTCTCCCATCGGGTGATTTCCAGTTTCTCTGCCTCCAAGCTTAGTCTCTCGTCCTCTTGTCTACCTTTATTTCCCTCCATTTCTCGATCATATGTCATCTTCTCGGCCTTGAGTCGAAACAATTCTTTCTCCTGAGCATGTGACTCCTCTAGGAGAGTATACTTACACTTGCTGAGCTCCACAAGCTCATCTGATGCCTTGCCTTGGGCCTTACGTTTTCCTTTCTTAGCTTTTCTCTCTATTGGCCTATCCAATTCGATGACATCATTAGTTTCTAGATTCTCGCCCTCTGTACCACCCATTGAATCAATGGTTGAATTAGTTGCCACTACTGAGGTACGCGAATATGTAGGGGACATCGTCGACTTTTGCTTTGTCCCATCTTTTATGCAACGCTGATTCCATTTCAACTGGTCCTTCAATAGTTGCCAACAATGCTCGAACTGAAATGCCTTTTTCTCAAGCAATTGTTACATGACCTTCGCTTTGTCAAACTTCCAATTCAAAATGAAAATCAAATAATTAACCACCCATTAAAGTTAAAGGAAACATAACGCATAAAAATGATAATTAAGTGTTGTCAATAATAAATAAGTGGATGCTTATACCTTGTCTTGTTCAGTCATACCACTTTAATTCAGCCCTTCAACTTAGGCGAGTTTAGCACAAAATTTGTTCGTCGCCTTTTGAATGGCAGACCACCAATGTATTAAGGACCCAACACTCCGCTCATTTGTACTTTCTTTATAGTCATTGAAGTATTGACTAACTTTTTCTCAAAGTTGGGCATGTTTTTGGTCCGTTCCTTGGATGGCATCAATGCTACTATTCAGCCATGCTGAGACAAGTAACTTATCTTCTTCAAAGGTGAAGTTTGCACCCCTGGCCAATTTTCTTTGAGAGGGAGGCTCTACTTGGGGCGGGGGTGGAGAGTCATCTAAAGTCACTGGATGTTGTTCACCTTGACCAACATAAATGTGGTCAAGTTCAGGCTCCTGAGTTCAGAGGCAGGTGAAGAACATATTTTCATGTTCTTGTGAATCAATCTCTAAAAATTTGAAAACATAGAAATGTGGTACACATGTTAAACAATTAAGAACTACATTTGCAAGTGATTTTGGTAGCTGGCTTAGAAATCCTATGGCAACGTATGACCACACTTGGCACCCTCCCTTGCATGGTTGCAACAACCGGTTGCCACTATTTATTGGCCATCCGGGTTACTATGCCATGGAGGTGTGTGCCAAAGTATTCCATCACCATTTTCGGATTCTCTTATCATCACAGTCGAGGGGTTAAGAAAACTCAAATCCAATAACAAAATCCATTTGCAAACGTGAAAATAAAAGCATTCCCATCCACTTCCCTAAACACTTGTGTGTTTCAAATGTGACTCAGAATGGTTTACAGAATTTACATCATGTGTGAGACAGGAACCCAACATCAAATGGCTGCAAAACCTTACCCAAACCCCACATGCCTTCTGTGAAAACTATCACAAACTACAATATGGCCATTCGGGTGAGGATTACCCAGCCATCTCGATGGGGCCCACTAATACTTATGAATTACCTCACTAAACACCCATCATCATAGCCGAACAGTAGACATGTAGCCCACCCCTTCCCCCACGAGAAATAATTATTCATAAGTACCAAACACTGCAAAGGTCCCAATAGCATAGACCAATTCACAATCGAAGGGTTAGAGAAGGAAAATCCAATACCAAGCAGCATGCAAAATGCATAAGAACATAAAAACATAAATTAACTTTGTCCAACCAATAGCAGCTCAGTCCATGGGAACAATAATTAAAGAGACCATGAAATCAATTGAGCAAGGTAATAACAATTTGCTCAAACCAGCAAACACATGCAACAAACAAGTCCAAACTGTGCAATCCCACAAGATTCTACACTGGCATATTTGGATTGAAGTGAATCATATAAGCCAATCAAGCATGCATACAACCAACGAAACACCACAATAACATTCCAAGTAATTTGCTAAAAAACAAACAATTTCCATATATGTAATACCCTGCTCCTTCCTTCCTTCATTTTGACGTAAGCAATTACGTCTGATGTGACAGTCCGCTCCTTCTCTCTAGTGTCTAAGAGCCCCGTTACTCGTGCCAGACCCCGATGGCGTGTTTTTGAAGATACTACGTAATTTCTAAAGATAGCTTTGTGTTTTAAAGTTATGCATATTTTAAATGGAATATTCTCATCGTTATTTAATTAAATAATATTTTAAATAACTAAATTATAATATCTTTGAAGAGCTCCAAATATATTATAATTGTGAGAATCATTTTATATAAATGATTCCAGTTATTTAAAATATTATGTGATCTAAATAATGATAGAATCCTTAACTAATTTAATAGTTTTATTCCTTTAAATATTTTAAGTATGACTTCATCATTTTATAAATGATGAAGGAATATTATTTTAAATAATATTCTATCTTTATTCGTCTCAGTGCTTTGAATTAAATAAACGTTTACTCGTTTTTAAATCAGTGTTTAAGGGTGATCGTGGGATCATTTTATGGACCCTTAGAGGATGGGTTTTAGTATAAAACTCTAACCCCTCTCTCTTTCTACCTCATATTTCCCCAGCCCTCTCTCTCTACTCCCTTTCTCCCTCTCGGCGTGCCCAGAACGCTGCACCTACACCGAACAGCTCCAACCCCTAGCCTGGCTCCACCGTGCGTCACCTCCACCACCACTGACCTCCTCTCCCTCCGGCGAGCTCACCCATACCGGCCTTGCTCCTCCACGCTCGCCCCTCCTCTCCCTCGACCATGCACAGCCCGAATGGGCCTGGAGTCCACTGCACCGCCGTGCGCCGTTCTCTGTCCTGCGGTGCCACCACTCCCACGGCAGCCTCCCCTACCACCGACCAGCCCCCTCCAGCGAGCTTAGCCCCTCCCATGCAGCCACCTTCCTCCCATGCACAAGCATAAGCAAACCCATGCACGGGTTCACTGTGCAGCCTCCTAGCGCCGCCGTGCGCGGCCATCTCGGCCACCGAACACCACCATGAGACTCCCCAGGTCTCCCCCTTCCTCCCCTCATGGACCCACGGCCAGATGTCCCCTCCTCCACCTCCCGGTGCTCCTCTCTCTCAAGCACGAGTTAAACCCAATCCACCACCGTACGCCACCACCCACGGTGGGTGACCACCCTCTCCGGCACCCTCAAGCCACCACGAAGCCAACCGGACCACCCACGGCTCCGATCTGTCCCCCATGCATGCACACTCTCTCTCACTCTCCCACGGCTTTTCATCTTTCACAGTGCATGGCCAGCCACTGTAGGCCACCGTGCCGCCACCACCGAGCCTCCACGGCTCCACCGATAGTTTCTCTTAGTCTAGCCCAAGCCCAAACCACCACTTTACGTGGTGGGTAATCACTGCATGTGATGGACAGTCACTGCGCGTGACTGACCGCCACTGTACACGACTAGATCTGTCATAGTACGCTCATTGCCATCATCATCAAGGCCACCTTAGGCCCTTCGAAGACCACACCTAACTATCCAAATGCCTAAACAGCCACTGTACGCGGTGTAGCCACCCCGTACGTTCCTTCGGCGTTATCGCTGTGACGATCAACGAGGGACTCATGGGTTATCCCGTCGACTGTATAATTCTCTATCCCTCGTTATTTATATTAGATGCATGCTAGTTGACTAGGTTGTGGACTGTGCTATTAGTATTATAGCGTTCGCTGCATAATATGGTGATGTGACGTGCTGTGGTGAAGTGTTGGGCGTAGTTGGGAAGTGTATTGTGTAGTGTTGTGGACTGTGCTATGAAGTTTGATTGTAGTGTATGTGCGGTAGTAGTGGCGTGGCATAGTGCCGTGAATGGAGTACTCCATGTAGTGAGACGAGGCACCGTATGGCATGTATGCTATAGTGGTGATGTGGCGTAGTACTGTGAAGGGAGTACACGTGGAGTGTATTCTATATGGTAGAGCATGGCGTAGCATTGTGAATGGAGTACACGTGGAGTGTACTTCATGTTGGGAAACGATGCACCGTACGGCATATGTGCTATATTAGTGATGTGGCAGAGTGTTGTGAATGAAGTACATGTGGAGTGTACTCCATTGTAGTGTAGTGATGCACCATATGGTGTATGTGCCATAATGGTGACGTGACGTAGTGTCGTGAATGGAGTACGCGAGGAGTGTACTCCATGTTGTAAGGCGATACACCATATGGCGTGTGCCGTAGTGGTGATGTAGCGTAATTTTGTGAAGAGAGTACATGAGAAGTGTAATCCATAAGGTGCAGCGATACACCGTATGATGTGTTGCGAAGATAAGGGTGATTGCGTTGTTGATGGGCGACGGGCTTGATGTATAGTGTCGGGAACTGTGGAACAGTGTCCCGAAGTGTGTGAGATATGGCCTGTAGTCCAAGGTGACGAGTGTCGCCATGTGACTGGCTTATGGCCAGAAATAAGTACGAAGTGGATGAGAAATATCAGAGCAGTGCAGCAGAAGCATGATTGGGCAACATCATGGAGTGACGTGGTCAATCATGGAGTTGTGCTGTGAAGTATGGCTGTAGTCCAAGACGACAGGTGTCGCCTCGTTGTCGGCCTATGGCCGGAAGTATGTGCGAAGTGACTAGAAGAGTATCAGAGTAGGGCAGCGGAAGCATGACTGGGCAATGTCCCTTAGTGACATGGTCCATCGAGAAGTTGTGCTTGTGATGGGTAAGAAGTAGCGTAAGAGTGATGTAGCGGGAAAGTGACTAGATGTCACGATGTGATGGGAGTACGTGAGCAACTGTACTCGTGATGAGTTGGAAGTTAACGTATAGGTGACGTAGCGGAATGTCAGAGGACGTGATGAGGTCACGGTGTAGCTTGGGAATGGTCTTGAGCTATATAGCATTACGTAAGTTGTTGTGGTATGTGCTGTAGTAGTGATATGGCTGTAGTCTAAGGCGACGAGCGTTGCCGTGTAGTCGACTTATGGCCAGGAGTATGTGCTAAGTGGATAAGAAGTATCAGAGTAGTGCAGCGGAAGCATGATTGAGCAACGTTATGAAGTGATGTGGCTAAGTAGAAGTCATGCGGTGATGGGTTAGGATGTATGTGAGGTGACATGACAGGGTCACGGTGTAGCTTGGGATCAGTCTTGAGCTATATGAGATGACGTAAAGTGTAGTTATGAATAGAGTCCCATCGTGTCAAGTGTTGGGATGAACTGTCATGAGGTACGGCTAGTATGAAGAGTCGTGCTAGCCGAGTTATGAGAAGGTTGGTAACGGAGTATGACATTTGCCATACGAGCCTGTGACCAATGTATTAAATGATGGTCTTAGGTGATAAAGGGGTAAGGTACATGTGTTATCTGGTTAGACACATGTGCCAGACGGATTTACCGTATGTAATGGGTAATCTGTCCTATATACGGTAACATGGTGCTTAAGCCTTAGGGTTGGCTCAGAGCCTTGTGATGTGTATGGAAGGTCATGAGAAGTAGAGTGAGCTAAGATACATGAGGGTAATGACGAAGGTACTGTCTAAGAATGGGATGCGTGACTTAGTTAGTCTAAGTCATGTGTCAGAATGTGATTAATGGGAAGAACGGGACATAGGTCTTAGTGTCTTAATCCTAAGGTGAATCATGAGTTCACCCTAGTGAGTAAGCACTCGAAGTAGAACGTCAAGGTTAAAGGAAGTAGAGATCGTAATGGGTCTCCAAGGGTTTTATCATAGTAAGGAACGTGAAAGAGCACGGGATTGAATGAGAGTGTTCTAAGTAAAGCATAGCTCTATTTCTAGTTAGTTGCTTACGCATTAAATAGTGAATAACGTTAAAGTTATGTATGCATGTAGATTGCCATCTGACACGCGCATGAATGGACTGCATGGTATGAAAGTAGCATGGAGTCCAGGTAAGTGTTACGTTCATGCTCTTCTAGAGTTTTTCTAAAGTATGAGAAAAAGAAAGAGAAACGCTTTTCTTCTAAAAGATGCTTTACGAAAGGACACAAAAGATGTTTTTAAAGAAAGCATGCTAAGTATTGAAAGGTATACGTATGTATGACCCCTCTTCGACAGCCCCTTTTTATGCATCCAAAAGTATTAATTGTACGCATGTGAATGGATGACTATACAGTGTATCTATTGTACGTATTTTCTAAAGAAAATAAAGGAAGCTTCGAGGCCTGTGCCCCAAACTTCAAACCGATGCTTTAAGCGACGCGAAGAGAGTGTTTTAAAACTGATGTTAAAATGCCCCTATGAATTGATGCTTTAAATGATGTCATGAAAGATGATGTTTAAGCCCATGCTTTTCAACGACGTTTGACATGAAAAGATATGTTTTCTCATGAAAAATATGTTTTTCCCATGAAAGCATGAAATGAAAAGAAAAGAAAAGAATGAATGCTCATGCCCATGCAAATGAATGAATGAAAGCCTCAGCTATTTAGAGCTGACATAAATAAATGAATGAATGAATGGCATGTGGCATAAATGAATGTATGAAACTACGTAACGGCCATATGAATGAACGGAAAGGGGTAACCAATGAAGGAATGGGCAAATTGCAATGCCGAGCAGTAGTATCTGGTAGTGTACCCAGTGCTGCATCCTAACAGAAAGGGATTCCAACCCGTGGTCACGGGCGAATCCATTTGCCCAAAAGGTCGCCAACCCCAGCACGGGGGCGTAACGATGTGCACCGGCCTATGAAAGGGAAAGAAAAGTAATGTATGAGTGCATTGCATTCTTCAAGAAATGAAGGTAGTGACGGGGGGAACGTTTTACGAAAAGAAAAGTATGTTTAAAGATGAAAGCCCCCGTCCACTGATGTTTACGAATGAAAGCATGTATGCATGTATGTATAGTATGTATAGAATGATGAATGCATGAATGAAAACCTACGTTGCAATATTTTAATGGTATGAAGTAATACTTACTAAGTATTCGACTCATTCTAGTTTTTATGTGTGCCCCTCCCCCCACAGGAACTGAATGAGCTGTACTCTCAGGAGGGACACGGCCAAAGGAGAAGAGCATGGAAGTCTAGGCATGAGGGTTTTAAATGTACGAAAAGGCCTTTTTATTCTAAAGATTTATATTTTCCACTCTTTTAACCCTCAAGCCTCTTTTATTATAAAAGCACATTTTATTTTATAACGTAGAGTCTTGCACCCTGGGAAGGACAGTAAAAGGTTTTAAATCGAACGGTAATTCCCATCGTATTTTCTAAATTATTTTGTAAAAAGACCCACTTCAAGGACGGGCGTTACAAGGTACCAATTGGTGCAAAGTTTCTAGAAAACCCTAATTGGCATATACACCATAGCCTTTAATCAACATCCTTTAAAACAAATTAGCTACTTATACTTAAGTCGTTCTAATAATTTTCTGAAAAAGGTCTCAAAAACCAAAATGATAACTGAAGCTAAACAAAGCCAACACATTCAAAGCCAATCAAAGTGAGGTGTAAGAAGAAGTAAAAAAAACCAATAACAAAATCCAGACTGTCAAATTATCCAAATCCAAACTGTCCAATTCCACAAGACTAAATTGTCCAATTCCACAATCAATGGCAACCATGGTAGATTCATATTTAAGTGTGCCTTGTATAAATGGATAATAACAAAATCGGGTGATGGAAAGAACTGGAAAAAATGAATCCATTCACCAACTTTTTTGACAAGTTAATCAAAATAAATAAACTCAAGAAGTTTGACAACTTATATATGAAGCAGTTTTTGAACAAGCTAACAAACAACTTTAGGTAACTGAAGTTAAAGGAAGGAAACCCAAACAAAGCCAATAAAAAGAGGTGTAAGAAGAAGTAAAAAAAACCAATAACAAAATCCAGACTGTCAAATTATCCAAATCCAAACTGTCCAATTCCACAAGACTAAATTGTCCAATTCCACAATCAATGGCAACCATGGTAGATTCATATTTAAGTGTGCCTTGTATAAATGGATAATAACAAAATCGGGAGATGGAAAGAACTGGAAAAAATGAATCCCTTCATCAATTTTTTTGACAAGTTAATCAAAATAAATAAACTCAAGAAGTTTGAAAACTTATATATGAAGCAGTTTCTGAACAATGTGACAAACAACCTTGGATAACTGAAGCTAAAGGAAGGAAGGCAACCCAAACAAAGCCAATCAAAGTGAGGTGTAAGAAGAAGTAAAAAAAACAATTCACCAAATCCAAACTATCCAATTATCCAAATCCAAATTGTCCAATGACACAAGTCTAAATTGTCCAATTCCACAATCAATGGCAACCATGGCAGATTCAGATTTGAGTGTGTCCTGTATAAATGGCAACCAACTGGATTATGCTTAATGACTCAGTGGGAAAAGAAGTCGGGCCATTAAATAAATTCATTGTTTTCATATGCACTCAGCTTTAGAAATTGATGACCGAATGATGCACAACACTCCACCCAATGCCACAAAGCACTAATTAAAGAGCAATGTCTCATATTCACCCATGGCAGACAAATGCATTGATTGTGCATAGAAAAATTGTCCAACACCAAATAAAATGTAGGGTTCTCAATAGAAGCAGATCGATTGATAAATACAACCAAGAAGTCGAAAAATCCAGCAAATATGAAAACCATGGCAGATACATGCATGAAAGTTGCCGTGAATATGGGTAACAGATCATGAATATTCATACCCTAGAGTACTAATTGAAATCTAGGGTTCTAGGATTTCAAGTGACCAAAGTGACAAATACAATAATTTTTGTCAATAAAACTTGAAAATGTATCAGATTCGCCATGGGAAAGAGGCTCAGTGTGTTCAACTTGTACGAGAGAGGACAGAGTCCATCCCTGGAGAGAAGAAGAGGGAATGGTTCACATTGAATAGATAACTTACATTCGTGTCGAGTCGATGAAGAGAAGCCACCATCAATGGTGGCAAACGGTGCGAGAGAGGGCCTTTTCCACTAACAAGGGCAATCGAGAGGAAGAGAGGAACACGCGGAACCAACAACAACAGATTTGGGGTTCGGTCGATTGGGGATGTACAGTGGTTCCCCAAATATGGGAAACGACTGTAGATCCCCTAAATGAAATCCCTAATTTAGGGAATGGGATGGGAGGCTGGTTTTCAACTTCTCCTAAATTTGATCTCTAAATTTTAGGGATAACAGTAGTTTAGGCATTCGGATGGGGATGCTCTAAAGATGGTGAAATATCCCCATCCCATATGAATTGCAAAACTATGGTATTTTTTTCTCCTTTATTTTTATTTGAAAGTTCTATCAACCATTGATTTCGAGGATTTTAGTTATTTTTTTACTTTTTTTAAAAAATATTATCATATCAAAAGATGATAAAAAGATAATGATTAAAAGAATAATAGAAAATACTTTTTTAAAATTTATAGGCTGATTCGAATTAAACCGACCTCCAAAAAAACAAATGATTTTGCAAATAAATACAATAGACAATCTTTATTGATGATCAACTGTTGCCTTATTAGGGCTACACAACTCCTAATAATATTTGGAATAATAACTATATATTCCACGACTAACATCCATTTTGCAACAACATTCTTTTCATTTCAATTGAAATTGACAGTATCTATTAAATACAAAATATAAAGTATTTTAGCAATAATTAATTACTTGTGGGACAATTTGGCATTGATTTTGGCCTGAAGCATTTCCAAATATTCCCTATACTTCATTCCAAGTATTGTGATTTCTTAGGCACTATGGTGAGCTCGATGCGCGGCACGAATGGAAGCTATTACTTTTACTTGCCCTCATGATTGGGCCATTTTAGAATTGTTAGCTTGTCCCATTGTACCTCTTGTTGAAAGGAGTGTGAGGCAAATTGCGTGGCAACCTCCAAACCGAGGGCGAGTAAAACTGAATGTAGATGGATGATCTTGCGGAAACCCGGGAGAGGTCGGTGGGGGTGGTATTATTCGGAACCACCAGGGGGGAGTAGTGGCGGGCCGGGTTCATGCATTCTTATGCTCATGCCACGAACAACATCGCCGAATGTAGAGCTCTTCTTGATGGGCTTTGATTGTGTAGAGATTTGGGTTTGTGGGATGTATTAGTAGAGACAGATTCATTGATCTTAGTAGGTTGGATGGCTTCGAGAGTGTGCAAATATTGGTTTCTTTGGAATTTCTGGGAGGAAATTAACGCTATTGCTCGTGAGTTAATGACTCGTTCGGAAATGAGCAGCCCAAAGGCTATCCCAAGTGCAGGAGCGTGTCGCGTAGTAATTAGGAATAAATTCCTAGATCGTCTCCACAGGGAAAGTGCTAAAAATAAATTCGTGAAAAATGGTGGGAATATTTACGATGGGAAAAAAAATAAAAAGTGATGATATGTACAATGGATGAAAGAGTGCAGTGAAAAGAAAATTTACTGGTCGTAAACCAGATTCATTTTGATTGATTTGATTGTTTGAGATTGCAGTGAAAATTAAAGAAATTAAAATGCAAGACAGTGAATTTAAATTACTGAAAATTAAAAGACTGAAATTTAAATGAGCTGGAAAATTAAATGGCATCAAAATAAATTGCAAAAAATAAGTAACAGAAAATTACATGACAATAAAATAAAAGTGCAGGAAATTAACGTGCAGAAAATAAAGGACAGTAAAATAAAAGTGTAGGAATTAAAAGTACTGAAAAATAAATGACATTAATTTAAAGTGCATAAAAATAAATGACATAAATTAAAATAAAAAAAATAAAATAAAAATGGAGACTACAGATGAAGGAGAACAGTTCGATAACACAGTTGGTCCATTAGGCTCTCAACTGCATCACCGAACTCCCTCACTTCATCTGCGCTTTCTCCTAAAATGAAAATCTACAGACTACTCCTATCTAACAGCTTCTGGGTGTCTAACATCGACCACCCTCACTTCGTTTGCCTCCAGATCCTTATATAGGCTTGAAAAACCACTGCGCTGAGCTGTGTCCGCACTGTCCCATGTGCATGTCTTCAGCCGCCCACATGTATTCTTTTCTTTCTTTTCTTTTCTTCTTTTCTCCGCATGCGTGTGTTTTCTGGTCGGCTCTTTTCTTTCTTTCTTTCTTTTTCTTCTTCTTTCTTCTCCCCGTGCGTCGCCCAGGCTGCTTTCTTCTTCTTCTTTTTTTTTCTTTTCTTTCTTTTTCTTTTTTTTTTCATCCCGCGCTGCAGCAGCTCGCCTCGCTTCTCTTCTCTTCTCCTCCTTCTTTCTCTTTTTTTTCTTTTTCGACTCTGCTTCCCGTGCTTCCAGCTCGTGCCGCTTCTCTCCTTTCTCTTCTTTTTTTCTTTCGTTTTCTTTCTTTTTCCTTTCTCTTCTTCCTTCAGCGTCGCCCAGTTCTGTCTTCGGCTTCTTCCTTCTTTCTTTTTTTTTTTTTCTTCCCGCGTCGGCCCGTTTCCAGCGTCGTCCCAGTTCGGCCAGCATGCATTTGCTTTTCGTTTCTTCCTCTGCTTCCCTTTTCTTTCCTCCGCATGCTCGTTTGTCCGTCGTCTTGTAGGTGAAATGAGAGAGCCCGAGAGATAGAGATGGTTTGCTGTGCATGGTCCGAACGCATGCATGGAGGAAGGGTAGTGTACGTGCATGCGGTGGCTGCGGCTTCGTGGAGGTGGTTTAGGTGGTGCTGGCGGTTGCAGGATGGCTCACAGTGGTGGAAGAGATGGCTCACAGTGGTGGAAGGCAGTGCTGTGCAGCTTGGAGAAGGTGCTGCCATGGCTCGGGGTGTTGCTGCCGTGGCGTCGGACTGTTCTTGGCCGTGCATGGTGATCGCCGGCGTCGTCTGGGGTCGCTGGTGGTTGCAGGTGGGTGGAGGACGGCCCACGATGGCCGCTCGAAGCTGCTATGCACGGAGTGCACTGTAGCTCGAGGCGGACGATCGAGAGGTTGAAGATGATTAAAACGACGTGTCGTTTTCGTCTATTGACAAAACGGCACGTCGTTTAGCTCGGACGGCAGGAACGACTCAGTGCAAAACGACATGTCGTTTTGGTCTTAGACAAAACGGCACGTCGTTTAGCTTAGACGACAGAAATCAATTTAGTTTAAAATGACATGTCGTTTTGGTCTGCTGACCAAACGACATGTCGTTTTGTCAGCGCAGAAAATAAAAAAATAAAATAAAAAAAGAAAAAAATAAAATAAAATAAAATAAAAATTAGACAAGCAAAATTAAATAAAAATAAAAATAAAACTTAGACAAATAAAATAAAATAAAATAAAATAAAGAAACTAAAATAAATAAAATTAAACAAGAGATGAAAAATAAAATTTAAGAGTGTGTTGTGCATGTGAAGAATTTATTGCCCAAATAAATCACAAGTTATAAAATCAAGCATAAACTATGCTTTTAATCAATTTAATTCACAACTTGGATTTATGCCTCTTAATCAATTTTTCCATCTAAAACCAATGATAAAATAATAAAATAATTAAAAATATATTGGTTTTAAATGTATAAAATATGCAATAATGCAGCTCAATCACACCCCCCAACTAACTTTTTGCTAGTCTCTGAGCAAAATAGTGAAAATTAATTGAGATGAATATTGTATAAAGCTCGAAATCCAAACAAAAGCAATCAAACACAATAATGAATTCTCACAAAATGCGACACGTAACTATCAACTCCCGGGGGCTATATTCACCAAGACTGTCTCAACAATCTTTCATTAAGATTTGGGGAAAAATGTCTCAAAACTTAGATGTGTGTGTGTAGCTAAACAGCTGTGTGTTCTTCATTACTACTCGGGATTTATCTCAGGATTTTTCAACCTTAAGATTAATCATTTCTGATTCTAACTACCTCAAAGCCCAAGGGTCTAGCAGTTTTCACGCCAACTCTGTTTAAAGGTTGATCACTCAACTCCCAAAATTTGGGTAACTGTTTCTAGCCCTTTAATAAGGAAAGCGCACCGCTTAATCCTTTATTTATTTTTATTACTATTTTTTTTAAGTGGATTCGAACAGTGGGGAATCAAACCGAGGACCGTGCGCCTAATCCACACAATCCCAAGTTCGCCCTTACCACTGAGACAGATCCATTTTTTTTTTTTTTTTATATAAAAGGCTTGGTAGTCCTGCAGTTTACTTCTCCTGTGTAAAATCCATGAACAGTAATGAAGAACACTATGAGTGTAAGCGTGTGCAAAATATTGTTTGAAATTTTCCCTTCATTATATATAAATCATGCCAAGTCTATCTCAATAAATATAGCATCCCGGTGTTTCAAGTCATACATCAAGCAGAATATGATGCATCAGGAATTATGTTCTATGCTCAGGGTTGAAAATAAATCTTCATAAAATAATCCCGCTCAACTACACCACCAAGATGCTCAAATCGATAGAAATGGAGTGTGTGTTAATCAGTTCATAACAATGCATATCACATTAAGGCAAAATATCGTTTAACCAGTGCACACACACTAATATAGAAAAGATGAGCAATAAAAGAAAAGCTTTCACAAAAAATAAAGAAAGAAAAACAATCAACAAACAACATAAAAAACAAACAATCATGAAATCCATTATACACACGCAAAAAGTAAACAAATCATGACACAGAAAGTAAACAAAGAAAGGCAATAAAAGAAACAACACAAAATAAATAACAAAATGCAATTGCAGAAACAGTGTTTAAGTAAATATGCGAGAGTTAGAGAAAAACTTCTTTGCCCAGAGAGAAATGCTTGGGGTGAAAACTTTTCTTGCGAAAATTTTTATGTGTCTCTTTCTAGCTAAGTGTTGAGTGTTCTCGACACTAGAACCCTCAAGCTAGATTAAATTTGAAGATGATCTGCCAGCTGAGCAAGAGTTAAGCATCCACTTGCCATAAATCCTGGGTGTCGTAAATTTCGAAGTTCGACAATTGCCGTAAATCATGGAATCTGGGTCCGGATCATGCTGTAAATTGCAAATGGACAAATGCTTTATGGCCAAGATCTCTGCTTGGGTCCCGACTGAATTGATCATTGCTGAGCCTTTGAATGCTCCGGACCTCTATATAAGAGACCATTTCCACCCTCTCGTAACACAGAACAAACTCTGCATTTCTCATATTTCGCTTTCTCTTTCTCAATTCTCTCAACTTCTCTCAATCTCTCTACTTATTAAATGGCCAGCCAACATTCTGCTAGCAACATTCCTGATCTGAATCAACCATTACCTACCCCTCAGCTAGTCTTTCTCTGTCCTGAGGCCGTCAATGCCATGGTTGGGGCAGAGTTATATTTCTCTACCCGATCCGATGCTGAGGTGGTTGCAGGTACGAGAATGTTGGGTTCCCAATATGCTGCTGTCGTTAATACTATGTCTAGCAGATTTCTTTCACGAGAGAGTGAGGTTGACGAACTTAAACTTCAGGTTCTTGAATTGCAAGAAAAAGTTGCAAGTAAACGAAAAAAAATTGAAGATTTAAAAAGTGAAAATAAGGAGTTGTGGGGATGTGTGGAGCAGTATGCTCAAAGACTTCAACCACACATAGACGAGATGGAACGAAAAACGGAACAATTACAAAATGATCAGCAGCGTTTAACAGCAGAGTTTCAACGTTTACAAGAAATGGGGGGTCCGTCTGCTGTTTAGTCTGCTGGTTTTATGATAAAGCTTGTTTGTTCGTTTTCTTTCCAACTCTATAAAATTAGTCTTTGAGTATTACAGTCACAACAAATCTCCTTCCCTTATTTATTTATTTATTTTTTTTTGTTTTTTTTTTTTTGTATATAGATAAATATAACACGCACAACACCAAATAAACAAATGCAAAGAAAATTTTTTTATATATATATATATGCATAATACCAAATAAACGAATGTAAAAAAAAAAAAATGAAATTTTTTTTTATATAACATGCAGAACATTAAATAAAAATATGCATAATAAATATGCAGAATACAAAATAAAAATATGCAAAGAAATTTTTTTTTTTTTTTATAAAAATATGCAGTGAATTTTAATGAAGTAATTAATGCAAACACAGAAAAGAAATGACTCATTCAAAAGCGGGTTTTTTAAGACTCAATATCCCTAAAGAAATACCGCAAAACAAATGGGATAACAGGTAAGATAACTACTTTGCCAAAGCGGACACTTGCGATCATTGTGCAATCGCGTGTCGGTATCACTTCATCATGCCAGGAAATCCTGGACGCTGACATGGTATTTTTTTTTTTTTTATAAATAAAGATAAAAACCACGAGTTTAAATTTAAACAACTTTCCCCGGCAACGGCGCCAAAAACTTGACTCGTTCGGAAATGAGCAGCCCAAAGGCTATCCCAAGTGCAGGAGCGTGTCGCGTAGTAATTAGGAATAAATTCTTAGATCGTCTCCACAGGGAAAGTGCTAAAAATAAACTCGTGAAAAATGGTGGGAATATTTACGATGGAAAAAAAAATAACTAAAAAGTGATGATATGTACAATGGATGAAAGAGTGCAGTGAAAAGAAAATTTACTGGTCGTAAACCAGATTCATTTTGATTGATTTGATTGTTTGAGATTGCAGTGAAAATTAAAGAAATTAAAATGCAAGACAGTGAATTTAAATTGCTGGAAATTAAAAGACTGAAATTTAAATGAGCTGGAAAATTAAATGGCATCAAAATAAATTGCAGAAAATAAATAACAGAAAATTACATGACAATAAAATAAAAGTGCAGGAAATTAAAGTGCAGAAAATTAAAGTGCAGAAAATAAAGTACAGTAAAATAAAGGACTGTAAAATAAAAGTGCAGGAATTAAAAGTACTGAAAAATAAATGACATTAATTTAAAGTGCATAAAAATAAAGTGCATAAAAATAAAGTGCATAAAAATAAATGACATAAATTAAAATAAAAAAAATAAAATAAAAATGGAGACTACAGATGAAGGAGAACAGTTCGATAACACAGTTGGTCCATTAGGCTCTCAACTGCATCACCGAACTCCCTCACTTCATCTGCGCTTTCTCCTAAAATGAAAATCTACAGACTACTCCTATCTAACAGCTTCTGGGTGTCTAACATCGACCACCCTCACTTCGTTTGCCTCCAGATCCTTATATAGGCTTGAAAAACCACTGCGCTGAGCTGTGTCCGCACTGTCCCATGTGCATGTCTTCAGCCGCCCACATGTATTCTTTTCTTTCTTTTCTTTTCTTCTTTTCTCCGCATGCGTGTGTTTTCTGGTCGGCTCTTTTCTTTCTTTCTTTCTTTTTCTTCTTCTTTCTTCTCCCTGTGCGTCGCCCAGGCTGCTTTCTTCTTCTTCTTTTTTTTTCTTTTCTTTCTTTTTCTTTTTTTTTCTTCCCGCGCTGCAGCAGCTCGCCTCGCTTCTCTTCTCTTCTCTTCTCTTCTCCTCCTTCTTTCTCTTTTTTTTCTTTTTCTACTCTGCTTCCCGTGCTTCCAGCTCGTGCTGCTTCTCTCCTTTCTCTTCTTTTTTTCTTTCTTTTTCTTTCTTTTTCCTTTCTCTTCTTCCTTCAGCGTCGCCCAGTTCTGTCTTCGGCTTCTTCCTTCTTTCTTTTCTTTTTTTTTCTTCCCGCGTCGGCCTGTTTCCAGCGTCGTCCCAGTTCGGCCAGCATGCATTTGCTTTTCGTTTCTTCCTCTGCTTCCCTTTTCTTTCCTCCACATGCTCGTTCGCCCGTCGTCTTGTAGGTGAAATGAGAGAGCCCGAGAGATAGAGATGGTTTGCTGTGCATGGTCCGAACGCATGCATGGAGGAAGGGTAGTGTACGTGCATGCGGTGGCTGCGGCTTCGTGGAGGTGGTTTAGGTGGTGCTGGCGGCTGCAGGATGGCTCACAGTGGTGGAAGAGATGGCTCACAGTGGTGGAAGGCAGTGCTGTGCAGCTTGGAGAAGGTGCTGCCATGGCTCGGGGTGTTGCTGCCGTGGCGTCGGACTGTTCTTGGCCGTGCATGGTGATCGCCGGCGTCGTCTGGGGTCGCTGGTGGCTACAGGTGGGCGGAGGACGACCCACGGTGGCAGCTCGAAGCTGCTGTGCACGGAGTGCACTGTAGCTCGAGGCGGACGATCGAGAGGTTGAAGATGATGAAAACGACGTGTCGTTTTCGTCTATTGACAAAACGGCACGTCGTTTAGCTCGGACGGCAGGAACGACTCAGTGCAAAACGACATGTCGTTTTGGTCTTAGACAAAACGGCACGTCGTTTAGCTTAGACGACAGAAATCAATTTAGTTCAAAACGACATGTCGTTTTGGTCTGCTGACCAAACGACATGTCGTTTAGTCAGCGCAGAAAATAAAAAAATAAAATAAAATAAGAAAAAAGTAAAATAAAATAAAATAAAATAAAAATTAGACAAGCAAAATTAAATAAAAATAAAAATAAAACTTAGACAAATAAAATAAAATAAAATAGAATAAAATAAAATAAAGAAACTAAAATAAATAAAATTAAACAAGAGATGAAAAATAAAATTTAAGAGTGTGTTGTGCATGTGAAGAATTTATTGTCCAAATAAATCACAAGTTATAAAATCAAGCATAAACTATGCTTTTAATCAATTTAATTCACAACTTGGATTTATGCCTCTTAATCAATTTTTCCATCTAAAACCAATGATAAAATAATAAAACAATTAAAAATATATTGGTTTTAAATGTATAAAATATGCAATAATGCAGCTCAATCAGTTAAATGTTCACTTTTGGCATATTTTTGGAAAAGCTAATAAGGTAGTGGATTTTTTGGCTAAGCAAGGAACTCGAGGTATTATCTTAGACTTTTGTGATGCTAATCTCTGTCAAGGCCAGATTCGGGGCTTGATTCGCTTGGATAAATTTAGCACGCTTATCTTAGATGTTTAGAGGATGCTGGTGTGGGTGGGGCATTTGTTGATTGGTTTTTTCTGGATTTTTGGGCAACCGAGAAGTGCTATTTTTTGGGGAGTTTTTTTCTAAGCTTTCATGGGTTGGTTTTTGTCTCATGGTAGTCCTTCGCCATAAGTGATGATTTTTTAATAAAATTGGGTAGAGGTCACTCTTAGACATGTGATCTTGACTCTTGAAACTCTTGAAAAACAAAGAAAAAATAAACAAAAAAATTCCTGCGAATGCTGGACTAACAGCCATTTCCAGTTATGGTCCAAACAATATAGGCATCGATATTCTTGCATCCATTCCATTCAAAAGTGCCCGATGGAAAGCACTCTTGTACTTGCCGTTGCTCAATATCTTGCAGGAAATTAACACTTCTTGGTTAGAAAGATCCGAAGAATCAAATTTCTTTGTCAAATATTTCCAAGTACTAATTAATTAAACAAACCTAACCTGCCAATAAAATATATGCATACATAAATATCAGAGCAAGCAGTAGTCCTGCCTTTTCAGGTAAGGCCTCGTTTGGTTATGCAGTTCAAATGAGATGAGATGAGATGTTTTGAAAAAGTTGAAATGTTCATTATATTTTGTATGGGAGTTTAGAAAAGTTGTAATGCTTATAGGAGACAAGATAGTTTGATTTTGTGTAACTAAACCAGCCTTTAGGACCCCAATTGGATCCTGTTGGAAATAAGTAGGTTTAGAACATCTGATATTATATCACGTGAGACAACCACTTATCTCAAAAACTGAAATTAGGACAAAAATGTGAATTTTAATCCTTTATATGTATTGAAGAGATCCGACAAAGTGTTCAAATTACTCTACAATGTCCTAATCAAATGTCTAGTGGCATGATAAAAGCTTATGATCGTAAGTTATTTCCTGTATCAGGATGTTGAATATATATACACACACAAGCATATATATACCAATCCATAACAAGTTTGAGTTAATTTTTGTAATTCTTGAGCTTGGACTGGGATATTATACAAGCTAGCTTGGTATTGATATTTGTCTACTTTTCAATAAAGTTGCTACAATTTACGCTTCTTATCACCAAGAAGGGACATGAATTGTAATTCAATTAAACCTGCAATTAACTTGCTCATAAGAAAAAAAAAAGGTATGAAATTAATAAACTACAATATGTCAGAATAATTGGGAGATCCACCTCCATGTGATTGCCGATGTTTACCACGAATGCATTGGGATTGGAATATATGTTGATCACCCACTTCCCTTTATGCTGCACCTGAAGGCCACGTATCCCATTATGAATAAGAAGGGTCAAGAGGCCGTGATCTGAGTGAGGAGGTAAGCCTATTGTTACTTCCGGCTCTGGAGATGGTGGATACAGGTTTGCAGCCACAATCTATAAACCCGAATCCAAATTCATGGCCTTTTCTATGTAGCCTTCTTTCAACCCCAAGCTCATTGATATCCCTTCCATCAATTCTCTGGCTACTTCCCACGTTTTGTTGCTATACTCCATTGAAATGTCTCTGTATTAGCAATTACAATGGCAAAAGCCAATATTAATATCCTCATCATCTTTGCTACAATTAATATGCATGATTACAACCCAGTGGGTTTGATTGTACAATGAAACTAGGGATGAACAAAAAACTAGATAAAATCTCTACAAAATAACACTTGGTGTTAGACTTTTGGTTTCCTTAGAAAACCATTTGTCTTTCCTAAGGTGATTCACTTCATCTAAAATGATTCACTTAATCTATTAAGCAAAGGTAATTGCCCTTAATAAATAAAGTGGTTAACCCATGCTATTTTTTGATGGATGAAATAATGAGGGTAGCCCAAAGGTTGTAGGAGTAATAAGTAAAGGTCTTTACTCTTGCCTATATAAAGGGGTTTGTTTTTTCCATTAGACTCACCCCAAAAAGTTCCAAGGCAAAAGAATAGAAGTTCTTTCTCTACAGAAAATGTCTACTCACTTTTGTAGGCTTTTCAGTTCTCAAACCCAAATGGCTAGAGGTAAAAGATCCTATGGATCTCTTTATTCTTTCAAGAAGTTTTACAGTTGGTATCAGAGCTGAACCTTTCAGCTTTGTGTTTGAATTATTAGCATTTCAATTTTCTTCATATAATGAGTCTTTAATGATTTCGAAGATGGGCTTGACTTTCGGCTTTTAAGTTTCTGACTTTGAATTCATATCCGGATGGTTTTGTGCTCATAACGATATTAATAGCTTTCAAATGAATGTTTTGACTTTGGGCTTAATTTCAAGCTTTATACATATTAATGGGCCTTTGGGCTAATTTACAGTTAATAGGTTTTTACCTATTTTAATGGATGCCCAGCCTTTTGAATAATGAAGGTAATGCTACAACATCCTTATTATTTAAAAGAATACATAAATAAATTTAAAATCTCATTGTAACTAAATCATGAGTTTTAAGGATTTATCCCTATAGGAAAATCTTTAATTTTGTGATTTAATTAGTATAAGAAAATGATTTTCGGTATTGACGGTAAAATTTGTCTTCTGCCTCCAGGTATGGATAGTTTTATTTGTTAATATTTGGAATAATTTGTCTTATAAATAAAGATAAGTAAATTTATGCTGTTATGCAACTTTTTCCCACAAGAAGGTTAAAATTTACTTGAATTCATAGCATTAAAGCTTTTCTGGGTTTTTGCAGCTGTTGTTCCACAATCCATAGCTAATGGTGTCTATTTTACTCGAATACTTGATGGCACTAATTATTCTGACTGGAAAGATTCGGTTCATTTTACCTTGGGGTATATGGGCCTTCAATGCACTCCTTGTGGAGCAACCAACTACTGCCCCGGATACGGATACACAGGAAGTCATCAAAAATGGACAATGGTGGGAGTGATCTAATCGCCTAACTCTAATGCTCATAAAGTCTTGTATGAGTAAGAGCTTCAGAGATTCTATTGGTGACTGTGCTACAATTAAGGAATTAATGTAGGCAATTGAGGAACAGTTTGTTCGCTCAGACAAGGCTTTAGCTAGCACTCTTATTAGGCAATTCACCACTAAAGCTTTTGACAGTTCTAAGGGTATGCGTGCATACATTAAGAAAATGAGAGATATTGTTTCTCAACTTAAGGGCTTAAAGATAGAGACATTTGAGTCATTCTTGGTCCAGTTCATCCTTGACTCATTGCCATTTGAGTATGGGCTTTTCAAGAACAGAATGTTCCCATAAATGAGGTTCAACCTGAAGTTATTTTACATTTACAGTCTGAGCGAATTGAGTCATCTCCAAATGACGAAGTAGTGGATCTAAGAAGATCCTCAAGAATACATAGGCCTGCTATTCCAGATGATTACATTGTATACCTAACTGAGTCTGATTTTGATGTTGGACTTCCAGAAGACCAAATTACGTTTTCACAAACCATGAGTGGAGATAAATCTACATTTTGGTTGGATGCTATGAGGAGTGAGTTAGAATCCTTTTATAAGAACTAAGTCGAATTACCAGAAGGGGCGATAACAGTTGACTGCAAATGGGTTTATAAAACCAAATGAGATTCTCCTGGTAATGTCGAATGATATAAGGCTAGACTTGTTGCTAAAGGATTCACTCAAAAGGAAGGCATAAATTATAATGAAACCTTTTCTCCGGTCTCTAAGAAGGATTCATTATGGATAATCATAGCCTTAATATCTTATTTTGATTTAGAGCTACATCAAATACATGTGAAAATAACTTTTCTTAATGGGGATCTTGATGAAGTGGTATACATGAAACAACCTGAGGGTTTCAGTGATGACAGTTAGAAAGTATGCAAGTTGAAGAAGTCTCTTTATGGACTAAAACAGGCTTCCCGTCAATGGTATTTAAAGTTTCACAAGATTGTTATCTCATACAGTTTTATCGAGAATCTTGTTGATCAATGTATATACCTTAAGGTCAGTAGGAGCAAATACATTCTCCTAGTCCTATATGTAGACGATATTCTTCTTGCAGGCAATGATTTGGGCTTATTACATGAGACTAAACAATTTCTTAGCCCAAACATTGAAATGAAGGATATGGGTGAAGCC
Organism: Pterocarya stenoptera; assembly: GCA_003123785.1. Lineage (NCBI taxonomy): Eukaryota > Viridiplantae > Streptophyta > Magnoliopsida > Fagales > Juglandaceae > Pterocarya > Pterocarya stenoptera. The sequence continues at coordinate 99,314 of QEOT01009600.1, forward strand.
TCTTGTGTCATTGGCATAGAGATTCACAGAGACAGAAACAAAGAGTCTTAGGACTATCTCAAAAGGCCTAGATTGAAAACATTCTACAGGGATTCGGTATGAAAGATTGTAAAGCCTCTGTAGCTCCCATAATCAAATGTGATAAATTTCATAAAGGTCAATTACCTAAAAATGCATTGGAACAAGAGCAGATGAAAAGTGTGCCTTATGCATCTATAGTGGGTAGCTTGATGTATGCTCAAATTTGCACCCGTCCAGACATATGTCTAGCAGTTGGAATATTGGGTCATTATCAAAGTAGTCCAAGTCTTCAACATTGGATACCTGTAAAGAAGGTGATGCGGTATTTGCTAGGAATCAAGGACTACATGCTAACTTACAGACATACAAATAATTTGCAAGTGGTTAGCTATTCCAATTCAAATTTTGCCAGTTGTGTTGACACTAGAAAGTCTACTTTTGGATATATCTTTCTTCTTACTGAAGGAGCTATATCTTGGAAGAGTACGAAAAAATCTATAGTTGTTGTGTCTACTATGGAGGCAGAATTTATTACGTGCTATGAAGCAACGACACAAGCCATGTGGTTGAAATTTGTTATTTTTGGTCTTAAAGTTGTCGATTCCATTCAAAGGCCAATAAAAAGTCTTTGTGAAAACACCGCTGTAGTGTTCTTCTCTAAGAATAATAAAAGCAGAAGCAAGTATATAGACATAAAGTATTTAAGTGTGAGAGAGAGCATACAAAATAATGTGGTGTATATTGAGCATACCAGTACATATTTGATGTTAGCCGATCTAATGACCAAAGGTTTATCGGTAAAATAGCTTCAGGGTCATGTGGATCATATGAGCCTATCTAAAGTGTAATCTCTCTCATGTTGCTATATATTCCACAAGGAATAAAGTTGAATTTAGTTTTAGTTTTGCACATAAAGTAATGAATTCATTATATCCATTGGGTGATTAAGTTAGACCCGAATGACTTTTATTAGTTGTTCATAAACTATTTTAAGGGATACCATGTATTGTGACGCATGGAAGAAATGCTCACTATAGAGAGCAATACAATCATGGTTCATGTATAGGATACTTTGACAAAATTGAGGGCATTATTGTTTGTCATTTCAGTTTTACCTATTAAGTGAACCAAGTGGGAGAATTTTGACTTTTGGTTTCCCTAGAAAACCATTTGTCTTCCCTAAGGTGGTTCACTTCATCTATCAAGCATAGGTAATTGCCTTTAATAAATAAAGTGGTTAACGCTTATTATTTTTTGATGGATGAAATAATGAGGGTAGCTCAAAGGTTGTAGGAGTAATAAGTAAGGGTCCCTAGTCTTGCTTATATAAAGGGGCTTGTGTTTTCCATTAGACTTACCTCAAAAAATTCTAAGGCAAAAGACTAAAAGTCCATTCTCTACAGAAAATCTCTCTTCTCTTTCGTAGGTTTTCCATTCCTAAACCCAAATGGCTGGAGGTAAAAGATCCTATGGATCTCTTTATTCTTTCAAGAGGTTTTACAGTTCGGTCCTTGCACCATTAATGCTGGTTCCATAAAAGATTGGGTCCAAAATATGCTTTCTTGCATATTCCTGCTTCTTCTCCTCCACCAGTTTGAAAACCTCTTCACAAGTCTCAATCATAACCTTCATCAAGCTATCTGGCACACCATGATTGATCACTGCCCATGAACGTTTGGGAGCTGAGGTGTATTATTTATAAATGAGTATACATGTGATTTGTTACAACAATCAAATTCAAAAACAAAGATATATATTATCTAATCTTATCATAATCTATTGATAAAGAAGATGGAGGAGATAAACTTGTGCTACTAGAGTTATCTTCGGAATCTTTATCTGGTTTTGAATTTGAATTTGTTGTAGATGAGGATGACTTGGTCTTTGTCTCAATACATCCCCTGCAAATTCAATGGTAGCTCGTTAATGTTGAAGTTGTGCCTGATAGAAGAGAAACGAGCTGGGGGTAGGGGTTTAGTCAATGCATCAACCAGTTGATTAGAGGAAAGAAAGCGTACAAAAAGGGATCTGGAAGACATTTGATCACATACAAAGTGAAAATCAATGGAGATGTGACGCCCCCAAATTCCACTTGGGATCGGATCGACATTTGAAGCGTCGAGACATGCAACATAAGGTTACCTGCCTCCGTTCATGACATAAAAGATGCAATGTTCCTAACATGCATCTAGCATTATGCAATATTCGCAGCGGATAATTTTTTTTTCTTTAGCAATACTATGCACCAAACTGAAATATCCCAAATACTTAAAACATATTTCCTACATAATTACATACTAAACAACTGAGATCACAACACTAGTCCAAAATAGCTGCGATCAAAAGAGTGTTGGAGATTGAACTCCACAAATACAAGTAGTAATTCGAGGTAATTACAGTACTATCATCTATGTCTCACCATCACTTAGTCGACCGTTTCTAGTTGGTCGATTCACGGTTCTCCTTCAGATCCTGTGACAAGATCTACCATTCACGATGCCATTTCAAGCCTGGGTTTTGTTTACTTAATAACAAATGACGAAACGATGACAAAACGACGTCGTTTCGTCATTTGTTAAGATTCCCCTCCTCGTGAGTTAGCCCCTTATTTCTCAGTTCTCTGAATCTCTCTCTCTGTGAATCTTGCTCACTCTGATTCTCTGCATCTCCGATTCTCCATCGCCGTCGTTCCCACTATGTTGTCGTCATATCCTTCCGTTTGCATCTCCGTCGCCGAAGGTAAAAATCTTGATTGAAGTTTTGATTTTTTGTTGATTTATGGAATGGAGATTGGAGGAAGGATGTGGTTTAATTGGAGATGGAGGATGGGACTGTGTTTGTGAATTGTGTGTTGTGGAGACTTGATTGTGCATGTGGTTTGATGATTCATGAATTGATGTGTGTGAATCTGTCTGTGTGATTTCGATTTTTGTGGGTTTGTATTATGTAATGTGTTTTGAATTTTGTTGATTGAATACATGATAGTGAATCAGTGATAGTCATTTTATGGGTAAATTAATTCAGATTGGAATCCTAAATTAATTTAGGGTTCCAATCCGAAACTCTAAATTAGTTTGGATTAAATATCCTTAAGATATTTGGATTAAATTTGATAACTTTACTTAAAAAAAAAAAGATTAACCATACAAGTTGGCCATATATATATATATATAGCCTACTCAATATTCATTGCATTCAAAGCTCTAAAAGTCTCATCCTTAGTTATAGGACAATAAATAGTAAAAATTTTCATGTTTCAACTGTTTTTATTATTATTATTATTATTATTATTATTATTTTATTTTACCACAAAGCTGATCTATATATATATATGGTTCAAATGCTAGTTAATATAGGTAATATTTCGTATAAGATACACGCTGGAGTTCGAAATGTAAAAAAAGTTGCGTCCTGTTCGAACTGGCGATTCACTCTTTCCATCCCAAAGACGTCTGAACGGCTTAATTTACGTTTGATCATCAATTTGTTTGTTCGAATGCTTCTTCATGTGTCTCTGGTCGAACAGACTAGTATTGATTGATCGGCCATGAAGTACTTGGTAGAACCTTTTTTTCACCATTCAAATGACTTCCTGAGACAAATTTCAATCGTCCTAGAAAAAAAATTTTGTTCAACCGTGATCGAACGGTCCAGCTAAATTTCATCTCAAAAGATATTTTTTGAAATGAATTTGTGATTTTCTTCCCAAAATACCTTTTGGAACAGTTTTATTGGGACGCTTTTTTGTTGTAGTATATATTTTGTTCAAAAAGTTTTAAGTTTTCTGAGTTCAGATGGAACAATAATTTCTGAAAACAATAGTATTTTTTTTCTTTATGTGTTTGGATGGTAAATTTTACAATATGCTTGAATAAGAATCGTAAGGGAGTAGTGGCTATTATACAAACTTCTGTGAATGAATTAATTTGAAATTTTGGAATAAATTATTGAAACTTGAAAGCATTAGCAGAAGCTTCTAACAATTTTTTGTTTGTTGACTTTTCTCTTTTTGGTTAATTTCATTTTGCAACTCAAAATTATCACTTTTTTCTTTTTATCAAATTGTTAATACTTGGATGTTAATTGTTTGACATGTTATTATGTTTGCTATAATTTCATATTTGTTGTTTGCTTGAGTTCATGGATCCAGTAGATTCTAGTGTGAGCTCCCATTTCCAAGCCAGGGTACGTACCACTACCCCTACCACTACTCTACTCCTACTCCTGCTTTTGGCCCAATAGCTACCTCTACGAAACCTTGCTAATTTCATCTCATTTCACCAAACTAGAGGGTGATGACCTCAATAACCCCTAAGCCAAGTATAACTACTATGTAAAAATTTATGGATGCCACTATAGGAAATATGGTACCTCACAATTAAAGGTGCACTTAGAAGAGCAATGCAAAAAAAAGTCCAATATTAAGATCATTACAAGAGAAGAGCCAATCTAGGCTAGAAATTGGATTTAAAAAAGAAAAATGCTCAATGCAGTCGGCAAGTGTAGTCGCGGGGGAGTCGCTACCAACGTGGAAAATGAGAAACACAACGTTTCATCTATTTGAGCAAAACGGGTCATTTTGGTTTCAAACTCCATCCCTCAGTTTCGTTTTCCCTCCTTTCCTCTCTGCATTTCTTCCAACTGAAGCCTTCCATGCCTCCCTCGAAGCCTCCCTCCCTCCCTCAGTTTCGTGTTTGATTAAAGTTTGAGATCTTTCCCATTGAAACCTCCCTCAGTTTCATATACAGAAAACTCAATCTGGGTGTTTGAGAATACACATCTCGGATGAGTTCATATCCCAGCAGTTGGAAGAAGGGAAGATCCGAGGCGAAGAACAAGAAGAAGAAAAGAATACCGAGAGCACGAGTAAATCTACAAGTAGTGCAGTATGCACAATGCTTTGATTGCAGAAAGAGTACGCACAGCTTGTCAGATCACACCACTAGAAGCCAAAGCTCGAAACGATAAGGGAGACGGAAAGAAGAAAACTTTCTTCATTCAGGATGAAGAGAAGGAAAAAATCTCAACCGAAAGGACCTCAAAAGATCACTCTCAGATCAGAACAACAAATTGATGTTACTTGTGCTAAGCCTCCTTCAAAAGCAAAGATCAAAATTAAATCGAGAAAAAATGATATATATATATTTGAGGAACGTCGAGCAGCTGTTGCTCGCTGTTGTGCATTTTTTTGTCCTTTTGGGTTTCTATAATAGACTCTGAAATTGTTTTAATTAATTAATTCATTCTTCATCAAAGATTGTAGGCTTGATTTGGTCATTTAGGATGGATAGCAATTTTTCCAGACCCACGCGAAGACGAAGACCCACTCTGAAAAAAGCTTATTGGTTACCCCCGTTTGTTTCTAGTATCTGCATCGTTGTTTGCAATACCCAATCCAAAAGGAGACTTTTCATCATCTTTTTCGCTCGATGAAAATTAGTGGTCGAACTGACAAAATATAGAATCAGTACAAACCCATAGATATCATATATGGATTTTGGTTCAATAGAGTTGAAGGTAAGATCGGCTACTGATCTCAAATGCTTCAATTTCTTTCGAAAGCTATATGTCTACGCCGTCGTCTCCCTTGTTTGTGATGAATCGAAGAAAAAGCAAGAGTAAAAATATCGCAGAAGCCTCGTTCCCGCGAGAAGGCCAATCTTTCTATTTTTTCATTTCTTTTGTTTTACTTTTTTTTATAATAAAAATGATGTGGCATGGCCGACTACACAGCGGTTACATATGCCGACTGCTTGTAGAAGAACTGTTTAAAAAAATGGCGGATGAGAGTAGTGGGGTGCCACATTTAGGGGGTATACTAAGTATGATCCCGATGAGTGTAGGAGACATCTAGCGCATATTGGATTCATTTCGGAGTTCATTAGCTCTTGCCACTGTGGAGGTTTTAATTTGCATGTAGAATTGGATCACGGGGACTCCAATTCATATTCCGGATGTTCTTGACTATAAGGAGGCCGACGTCGAGGAGAAGGGTAGTGATCAGCCTGGATTTGGTAATCGTGGGACTTGAATTTCATTTTCTTATTTTTGTTTATTTATTTTCATTTAATCGGTATTAGTTTCAAATTTAATTGTTATAGTGATACATGAGATGACATCTACAGCTACCTCCGATGCAGTATGACTTTGTATGTATTGGACCCACCATTGCCATGGTTTGCATAATTTATCTCTTAATTGTTTTTTGCATTTATAATTTTATATAATATTTTAGTATCTAATTATTTTGCATGTATGTTTTTTAGCTTTTATATTATCAATATACATATGCTGAGTCCTAATCTTAAGGACTCAATGATCTATGCTCAACTTCATCCCAATGACTCAATCTCATCTTGGTTACTTTTAATATTTTGTATTTTAAATTTTTCTTTCATGTTTATAACTTTATCTATTTTTTTTAACTTACTAATATTGCAGGTTTTATAACTTTTATGATCTCGATTCTTAGTCTCATAGCTGTTGACACAACTCAGTCCCAGTGAACTCACCACCACCACAAACTGATCAAAATTTGAAATGTTTTGATTTTGTTAATTTACAATTAATTGTAATGTTGCTACAATAGTTAATAGTACAATTTGTAATATTTACTATTTTTAGATGAGTTTGTAATATTGTAATAGTTTATTAGTTCTGTTAATTTGTATTATTGTAAATTTGTAATAGCTTAGTGCCTTAGTGATGATTATTAGTTAATACTTAATAATATTAGTTGAAACTTAATATTTAGTTAATAGTTCTATCTATATAATATTTTTTGCTTTCATTTTTTAAATATATTTAATTTTTTAGTTAAATTCTAGACCCAAAATGGCTCAAAAATAGATTATGGGCCATTCTGAGCCTAGATAATTGAACTGGGCCGAAGGTCCAATAGGGAGGGCGAACCTATGGAGGTCCACCCCCACATTTTGGGTAGCAGACGAACGTGGGGTACAGAAAAAAAATTCCCCACCCCCACCCATGTGTGGGGGGGGGGGGGGGGGGAGGGGTGGAGAAGTGGGTGGCCCCGCCCCTACGGGGCGGGTAGCACCCCTATTCAATTCAACGCAAGATGTCAAAGAAGTAAATTAAATGTCATGGTGGCCCGCTGGAAGTGAGTCCATTTAGGGTGCGTTTGGATGTTAAATTGAGTTGAGTTTAGATGATAAAATATTATTAGAATATTATTTTTTAATATTATTATTATTTTGAGATTTAAAAAGTTAAATTGTTTATTATATTTCGTATTAGAATTTGAAAAAGTTGAAATGATGAGTGAGATGGGATGAGTTGAGTTTAATTTGATAACCAAACGTAGCCTAATGGGACACAGTACAGAAGACTTGCATCACTGCATGCCAATGGGCAACTTGATAGATTTTTATAAGTAAATTTCATTAAGTTAAAAATACAAATATAAGAGGAAGATGTGAGATAGTGATGGAGTCAGCCTTTGGAGTAATGATATATCTATAATACATTTTTACAATACATTTTATAATATTATTATAAAATGAGAATATTTTTATAAAATAATATTATTTTTATAAAATATATTATTAAAATATCCCTTACTTAAAATATTATTAGGTAAAGTAATGTGAAAAAACATTGTGTATAACTTTCAAAATTTCATTCTTCCGATAATTTTTAAACTTCTACGTGTAAGCTTACCGTAACTTACAACTAAAAGTAAGATGCTAAATTTAAAAAATGTGTTATAATATCCGAACTATAAATAGACTGAAATGTTGTGATCAAAGGCGGGACACAATTGGAGAACTATAAGCAACCACTTTAGATATTTGGTGGGTTGTGATTAATTTTATTATAGGATATAATAAAAAACAATATGATATTTCGATAAATAATAAAACAAACAAAATATATATTAAAGAAATTTATTTATGAAACAGACAAAATATAGTACCTTATTTAGTGATTATGTCTTTAAAATCTTTTTCTTAATAGAATGTGGAACAAGAAATGAAATGAAAGTTAAAGAAAACAGATCAGAACAAAGAAGATGGAGAGGGTATTAACTTGTTTGTTGATCTCGGTGCACTCGAGTTTCTTCCCTTGTGTAGAGATGACGTCCCACCCGCCCGTATTAAATGATCATTCAATTCAAGTAAGTGAAGAAAAAGAAGAAGAAGAGTTAGAAGAAGAAGATGAAGAAGAATCCGGGGAAGAAATGGATAAGGAGGACGAATAAGAGGTTGATGACGATGACAAAGATGCTATTGAGGGAGATTTTGAAACAAGCATAGAAAATACATCCGAAGAAGAAGAATAAAAGTACTAAATATTTTATTCATATAGGTGACTATAAAATATTTAACTTTTCAATAATGTTTTCTAATTAATTTTCTTTATCATATTAATCATGCCTCAAGGATGCCGCCAAAACGACAACGAAGAAATTTGCCCCCTCCGCCTAGTCCAAGTCTCGAACCTGTTGAGAACTCCCCACCCGAGTGTTTTCCTCCTGAAGATCAAGTAGAGACGCAAAAGAACGACAACCAGTCGACACCTATAAGTAAGAAAATGTTATTGATAGTTAATTATATATCAATACTTTTATCTCAATAACTATATAACTATAATTATATTATTATCTAATAGTTGATCCATCCGCTCATCGCGGTCGTGGTTATACACGTGACATTTCTCTTGAGAAATGCCGAAGGCATGGAAAACTCAAGGTCAACATTCTTGATAATTCCACTGGAGGTGTAGATGATAGTGCAGCAGCACTTTCCTCCTATATTGGTATAGTTGTCCGAGCTTATGCTCCATTTTATGTGCGATCATGGCGAGATGTTTCACTCGAGATTAAGGAGCACATTCGGAGCCGTGTGCTGGTGAGTTTACGTTGAGAGTACATTTTTTGTAATATTAGATTTTTGACGCAATTCGCTTATTAGGATGAATTCAAACTCGACTTTGGCCGTAGTGAGGATTTGAGAACTGTGAATGGGTTGATAGCTACACTATTTTGACGTCACAAGGGACGATGTCATGAGCACTTCAAGAAGTTTGAGACGGTTGAAAAGGCTACGCAATCCCCTTTCCAGCAGATGAAGTTAGACAATTGAAAAGAGTGTTGTGATCTTTTCTCAACTCCAGATTATCAGGTATTCTAGATTAATAATATCTAATGATTATTTACATATATATTTGGGCTATATATTTTATGTATATATATTATAATTAACATTCTTAATTAATTTTGTAGCACTCAAGTTCTACGAATGCTAATAATAGATCCGCTTTGACTATCCACCATCGTGCTGGTTCAAGATCATTCCATCGTCTTGTTGATAAAATGGTAATTAATAATATTATTGAATTCATTTATTTTTTTGATATTTTTTTATTTAAGTACTAACATTATCTTTTTAAAATTGCTAATGTGGCTTTGTTAAAAACGTGATGATTTAGAAAACTTTTTCCTCATTTATGTCTATGCTGCTGCTTACACTAATGAGCGTAGTGAGTGGATGGATCCTGTCACTGTAGATAATTATGTAAGCGTTGTTATTTTTGTTAAATAAATTATGTAACATGTGAAAAATTTATTTTTTATTTTGTATTTCTTTTAATACGTTACTTATTGTGTGTTTTCTTTGACATGGTAGGAAAAAATGATGGAGATGCGGTTAGCTTCTGGGGAATCCTCTCCGAGTGACATAGACATATTTACTCAAGTACTCGGGCCCAACTCTAGCATGATAAGAGGTTTGGGACGATCTTTCAAGCATTCTGGTTCATCCTCCTCATCCTCTTCGATTTCACCAATTAATAATCTTAGCAAAGATTTGGAAGCTGCACGACGCGAGAATGAGTATATGAGGTTGAGGCAGCAAGAGTTGGAGTCCCTCTTAGAGCGACAATCTCATTTAGAGACGCGTTTGCAGGACCAACAGAGAGACCAGGAAGAAAGAATGCGCAATGAAGTCCAAGAGCAAGTGCAGCAAAAGATGATGGTGCAAATGGAGCGTGTTATGCCATTGCAACGGAAGCGGGGTGGGCGAGGAAAGAAGAAATGAATTCTCTCAATTTAATTCGTGTATATAACTTTTATTATCTAATTTTAAAACTTTTTAAGACATTGTTAGTTGTAGAATATTTATGGTGTGTAATATGATGCAATTAGTATGTTTCTTAATTTTATAAAATTAGCGTATTTCTCATCTGTACGTTCAAATGTAAAAAAAAACGTTCAAATAAGATTTCACGTTCGAACAAACGTTCGAACGTAATTACACTATTTGACGATTAACGTTTAATGAAACCTCCGATTAACATACCGTGTTCGTTTGAACACTTCTTCTTTAACATTCGAACACAAGTCCAAACGTTATACTCGTTACATTCAAGCAATGTTCCCCTAATATTCGAACAAAATTCGAACGTTTAATGCATTCGGACGTAAGAATGTCCGAACGCAAATATTATATGTTCGAACTATAATCAACGAACATCAACTTCTATCATTCGAATGTAAATTGTTCGGGTTGGCGTTCAGACATACAAAATTACGTTCGAACGTTACTTTCTGTGACAGTTTCCAACTGTCACAAAAAACTAAAACGTTCAAACGTCACTCCGAATGGAACATCCCCAACCGTCACTAAAAGTATACGTTATTTTCTGTGACAGTTTCCAACCGTCACAAAAAACTAGAACGTTCGAACGTCACTCCGAACGGAAAATCTCTAACCGTCACTAAAAGTACTTTTAGTGACGATTTAACAGTAAAGTGTCACTAAATGTATTCTTGACGCACATTAGGTGACGGTCGTAGTGACTATTTCAAAGCGTTACCAAATGTCTTTAGTGACTTTTTTGTGATTTTTGGTGATGATTTCCTCTGTCACAAAAGAGAAATTGTGTTGTAGTAAATATATTAATTATATACCTAAAATTATATACTTATTATGTTCGGCCGAGTGAGATTGATTTTTTTATTTGGTTTTGTTTTTTTTAATCTCCTAAGCATATGTAAGTGAGAGGATGATGACGAAGATGTAGCATTGTCAATCAATAACTGAATTTATTATTCTTGTAAAAAGAGTTGATCTAATGGTCGATAGACAATACTACATCAATACAACCCGATAAAAATGAGATCATGAAAGTGTCGTATATATCATATCTTGTATAATTATTTAGATTTCTGAATACATTAAAAGAGAAATCTAGAAGGACTAGAGTGATTTAAAAAAAAAAGTATTCGAGGACAAGAAAATGTGGCAGTAGATACTATTGAAATGCCCTACTATTTTCGGAATGGGTCCATTTGGCAAATTTGTTTGTAAAGAAATTGATATTTTGGAATAGAAAAATTATTTTCATCAGTCACTATTCACTACCCCACACCCTATAAAAAACACCTCCACAACCTATGAAAAAAACATATAGGTGTGGGGTATGGAAGTAAATAGTGGCTAATATATAACATTCCTCTTTGGAATAAAGTTATGGCGAATAGAGATTGTTACTCAAATATTTTCTACAATTTGAATGAGATAAATATAGCATGTGGCCCACATGATTGTATTTAATGTTGAAATTAATATTACTTATGAGTACTAATATTCATGAGTGCCCTGAGCTACATATTGTCTATTATGGAGTAACGCTACAAAAATCTCAAAACTTTGAGAATTTGATCTGAAAATGCAAAAGCCTAATCATTGCATAAAAAAAAAACAACTAAACAAGAATCAAAACCTGAATTGAAATAACCTCAATTTGCAACGATTTGACTACTCAAGATGATATAATACTATCAACATAGAATCTATTAATCTACCTCTTTTTGAACGATTGAAACTGTTTCAATAAAAAAAAGTTTTAAAAATCTCAACCCGCATGTTATAATTTATATAAATGAGAAATGAGAAATGATATACATACAATCTATTTTACAACCCTTTACACAATTATATTTTTGATAAAATAATTTATATAAATAATATCTTTTTATAAAAATACTCTCCTGTCACAGTGAAAAATACTCTCATTTTTAAACATTGTATCATTACTGAAAAGTAATATATAATGCATTGACTTTGCCATATCCATTTGATCAGATTCATTGATACTGACAATTAATAAACATCTTGACCAATTAATAAACATCTTGAATGACTTTTCATTGGAATATCTATATTTCTAGCCCCTAGTACACGGCAATCTTAAGTCGAGCTCGCGCGGTCTTGGTAGTTGAAAACATGCATGGTTCCACATGATGTTGGCGTATTGGCCGTGAAAGAAGCTGTTGGCCAGTCTTAATTTTCATCTAATTGCAATCAGTCTTAATTTCCCATGACAAAAAAAGCGTACAACCCAAACATTATTCCATACATTATTTCACAAACTGGTGAGCTTGCAATTCTTGCACCAGTCCCATAAATTAATGATCTGTCTGGGAAAATTTCAAAGTGGGGCCGGGGAGCTTTGCTTCATCCGGTCCTTCCATGCTAGAGAGAGACGACTTGACTGGCCTATAAGTAAAATCAGGTTTTTATAAAATCAGTAAATTTCATTAAATTAAAAATATAAATATAAGAGGAAGATTCGAGGCAGTGATGAAGTCAGGTTTTTAAAAAATAATATTATTTTTATAAGGAATATTATAATATCCCTCACTTAAAATATTTTTATGTAAAATAATGTAAAAAATATTGTATATAAATCATTTTCCTTAAAAGTTTGGAAGGTTAATTATTTTTAGGTTAGAATAAATAGACTGAAATGTTGTGATCAAAGCTGGCGCGACACAATTGGAGAACTTTAAGCAACTATTTTAAGATATTTGGTGGGTTGTGATTAATTATTATAGGATAAAATAAAAAAAAAATGATATTTCGATAAATAATAAAACAAACAAAATAATATATTAAAAAAATTTATTTATGAAACCGACAAAATATAGTACCTTATTTCGTGACTATGTCTTTAAAATCTTTTTCTTAATAGAATGTGGAATAAGAAATTAAATGAAAGTAAAAGAAAACAAATCAGAACAAAAATTAAAGAGATAAGTGTTTGGTAAAGATGTTAAAAAAACCTCAACAGTACTAATTTAAATTGATTATAAAATTTACAACAGTATTGATTGTTTGATTCATACTAGGATTGATTGTAAGCATGGAGTAATTCATCACGTCTTTTTGTGGACGGCTTCACTTTTGTCCTTGGTATCTAAAAATGAGAGCTGCTACACGAAGCCAATTTTACTTCACGAAAACGCACGAATCTGCCTACATGGATAAGTAAAAGAAAAATATAACAAAAAATATAACAAAATAATAAAGAGTCAAATCAAGGAGCTTCGTTTTACTTGTTGCGTCTAATCTTTTACTCAAAATGATGAATAAAAATTCAGAGCAGTTTTGCCTGCAAGTATACAGGTGTCGTAGTACGTTACAGGATCGAATCCACAAGGATTGACTAATGTGATAAAGAGAGTAAAATAAAAGGAGATTTAAAAAGGAACATAAAAAAAATGAGATTACTGGGTTGAGGATTTTAACGTAACAGAATATAACTGAAGCAATAAAATGAATTAATATGGAGAACGACTAAGGTTTCGAGGATCCGTCTAATAATTTATAAAATTGTTTCCAATCAATTTAACTCAGTTAATGATTCTAGTCTAACTGGAAAATTTAACAATCACGCCCAAGAAAATTAATCACCAAATATTAAGTTTGAATAATTGATAGTAGAGACGTTCACAAGTCCAATTGATTATCACAGGGATTTTTCAAGCATTCACTGTATTCGGAAATCACAATGAATCAAGAGAAATATATAGATAATCAAAGTTTCTAATAATACTACCAATCAATTAATCAACTCACAATATAACTCTATTATTGATATAAAACAATATTTAGATTATTAGACTTCACCTCTTCACTTTAGTATGAAAAAAATTAGCCAACCATGTTTATCACAATAACCATGGAATTTAATGATCTATTCTCCATTAGAAAACTAAAATAAAACACAACACCAAATCTTACAAAACAAGCTTAAAGAAAATAAATTAACTCTCAAATGAAATAAACTCAAATAAACAAAGAAATGAGCTAATACTTAAATAAACACTGCATGTAATATAAACTAAAACACTGCATATAAGCTGCTGAAGGGCCGAAGAAAAAAAATGGAGTTCTCTCCAACCCTCCCTGATCCGATGCCCCTCGGTGCCATTTTATAGGCTGCAAAAAGCTTTCAATTGCACTTCATGTGATCGTGATAATCTTTCCGCATGTTGCCTGCAGGCTGCTGCCCACGTGAACGAAGGAGTTTGCTGTGCGTGAGTGCTGCTGCATCTCGTGAGGCCACGATCCCACGCCTTGCATAGCTGTCTGCTGCTGCTGTGTTTACTGCGTGTGAGATTGCCAACCGACAAGAAAAAGAATCCCAGGCGTGCACTTGCTGCTCCACTTTGCTTTGATTTCCACAGCTTTGTTCCGAGTGGGTTGCTGCTGGTTTACTCTGCACCAGCGTGCTTCTGCTTCCAGCTGGTGCAGTTCTTGTTCCGAGTGGGTATGCATGTGCGTGAGTGAGTTTCCAGCTTGAGGTTCTGCTCCAGGCGTGCATCTTTCCAGCTCCTGAGTTACTGCTCCGCATGTTATTGTGATAAGCCTTCAGCACGTTGATTCTCTTCAGCACGTTGCCTGCAAGCTGCTGCCCACGTGAAGGAGTCTGCTGCTGCTCTGTTTCCAGCGTGGACCTGCTGTGTGTTGCTTTGCCAACCGAAAGAATCTGCTGCATGCCTCTTGTTTTATTTTATGTTTCTACTGAGCTTTCTGTCAAACGAAAACTGCATGCATTATTGCTCCAGCTGGTCTCGTGTGAATGGAGAGCATCTATCTCCACCAAGCCGTGTCTTCCACTGATTATTTCTTCCAGCCGACGGTAGGTATGATATGTTCCGTGAAAACCGAATGTGAGTTGCGGCTTCTTCGTGGTTTTGTGGTTGTTCGTGGTAGTGGTGGTTCCGTGGAGGAGCCTGAACGCATGCATGGAGTTTGCATGCATTGTAGAGGCTGGACGGAGGTTGAAGATGACGAAAACGACTTGTCGTTTTCGTCTGTGAACGAAACGACAAGTCGTTTAGAAGAGGACGAAATTCAATTACAGGGTAAAACGAGAAGTCGTTTTCATCAATTGACTAAACGACCTGTCGTTTAGCATACGACAGTTTTTGGTTTTTAGAGGTAAACGACATGTTGTTTTTCCGTTTAAGAAAAACTACATGTCGTTTAGACAGATCTGTAAAACAGAAAATAAAATAAAATTAAATAAAAATTAAATTAAATTAAAAGAAAATAAAAATAAAATAAATCTAGACAAATAAAATAAAATAAAATAAGGTAAGATAAAGAAACTAAAAATAAATAAAATTAAACAAGAGATGAAAATAAAATATTAAGAGTGTGTTGTGCATGTGAAGAATTTATTGCTCAAATAAATCACAAGTTATAAAATCAAACATAAACTATGCTTTTAATCAATTTAATTCACAACTTGGATTTATGCCTCATAATCAATTTTTCCATCTAAAACCAATGATAAAATAATAAAACAATTAAAAATATATTGGTTTTAAATGTGTAAAATATG
>QEOT01009600.1:123747-169833 GCA_003123785.1 Pterocarya stenoptera
ACGCCCAAGAAAATTAATCACCAAATATTAAGTTTGAATAATTGATAGTAGAGACGTTCACAAGTCCAATTGATTATCACAGGGATTTTTCAAGCATTCACTGTATTCGGAAATCACAATGAATCAAGAGAAATATATAGATAATCAAAGTTTCTAATAATACTACCAATCAATTAATCAACTCACAATATAACTCTATTATTGATATAAAACAATATTTAGATTATTAGACTTTACCTCTTCACCTTAGTATGAAAAAATTAGCCAACCATGTTTATCACAATAACCATGGAATTTAATGATCTATTCTCCATTAGAAAACTAAAATAAAACACAACACCAAATCTTACAAAACAAGCTTAAAGAAAATAAATTAACTCTCAAATGAAATAAACTCAAATAAACAAAGAAATGAGCTAATACTTAAATAAACACTGCATGTAATATAAACTAAAACACTGCATATAAGCTGCTGAAGGGCTGAAGAAAAAAAATGGAGTTCTCTCCAACCCTCCCTGATCCGATGCCCCTCGGTGCCATTTTATAGGCTGCAAAAAGCTTTCAATTGCACTTCATGTGATCGTGATAATCTTTCCGCATGTTGCCTGCAGGCTGCTGCCCACGTGAACGAAGGAGTTTGCTGTGCGTGAGTGCTGCTGCATCTCGTGAGGCCACGATCCCACGCCTTGCATAGCTGTCTGCTGCTGCTGTGTTTACTGCGTGTGAGATTGCCAACCGACAAGAAAAAGAATCCCAGGCGTGCACCTGCTGCTCCACTTTGCTTTGATTTCCACAGCTTTGTTCCGAGTGGGTTGCTGCTGGTTTACTCTGCACCAGCGTGCTTCTGCTTCCAGCTGGTGCAGTTCTTGTTCCGAGTGGGTATGCATGTGCGTGAGTGAGTTTCCAGCTTGAGGTTCTGCTCCAGGCGTGCATCTTTCCAGCTCCTGAGTTACTGCTCCGCATGTTATTTTGATAAGCTTTCAGCACGTTGATTCTTTTCAGCACGTTGCCTGCAAGCTGCTGCCCACGTGAAGGAGTCTGCTGCTGCTCTGTTTCCAGCGTGGACCTGCTGTGTGTTGCTTTGCCAACCGAAAGAATCTGCTGCATGCCTCTTGTTTTATTTTATGTTTCTACTGAGCTTTTACTGCATGCATTATTGCTCCAGCTGGTCTCGTGTGAATGGAGAGCATCTGTCTCCACCAAGCCGTGTCTTCCACTGATTATTTCTTCCAGCCGACGGTAGGTATGATATGTTCCGTGAAAACCGAATGTGAGTTGCGGCTTCTTCGTGGTTTTGTGGTTGTTCGTGGTAGTGGTGGTTCCGTGGAGGAGCCTGAACGCATGCATGGAGTTTGCATGCACTGTAGAGGCTGGACGGAGGTTGAAGATGATGAAAACGACTTTCTGTGAACGAAACGACAAGTCGTTTAGAAGAGGACGAAATTCAATTACAGGGTAAAACGACAAGTCGTTTTCATCAATTGACTAAACGACCTGTCGTTTAGCATACGACAGTTTTTGGTTTTTAGAGGTAAACGACATGTCGTTTTTCCGTTTAAGAAAAACTAATCAATTTAATTCACAACTTGGATTTATGCCTCTTAATCAATTTTTCATCTAAAACCAATGATAAAATAATAAAACAATTAAAAATATATTGGTTTTAAATGTGTAAAATATGCAATAATGCAGCTCAATCACTGCCCAGTTCATGGTTTCATCGAAAACAAGAAATATTTTTCTTATATACTGAGTTCATCCTCCGCAGCATTTCACGCGTTTAAGTGACTGTAATCACCTCTCTCTCTCTCTCTCTAATATGCTCATAGGGGAAGGAATTTGTAAATATATTTTTCTAGATAAAATACGGGTGTAATTGATCTGTAAAAATATTTGTTTTTAAACAATCTGAGATTACTCTCTTTATATTTTATCTTCATTTGTATGTATACTAGTGATTTTAGAATTTGTAAATATATTTTTCTGGGTAAAATACAGGTGTAAATGATCTGTAAAATTTTTTCTTTTTAGACAATCTGAGATTATTCTCTTTGTATTTTATCTTCATTTGTATGTATACTAGTGATTTTAATAGCTTAAAAATATGTAAGTGATTTTAAAAATCTGTAAGTGATTTTGAAAATTTTGGAAGTGATTTATAGCTTAAAAATTATTTGTAAGTGATTTATTTACATATGTAAATATGTAAATACTAGTGATTTATATGTAAATAATTGATTTTGAAAGTGATTTATACATAGTGATTTTGAAAATACTAGTGATTTATACCAAAACTAGAGAGGGGGGAGACTGAAAATAATTAAAAAAAAAAAAAAGAAAAAAAATTCACTTAATTGTTGGATTGTTGGCAGGGACAACACTCCAATATTATCCATAATTAATCTGTAACTAGAAAGTTATTCAAGAACACTCGAGCATGATGAAAAGTACATGTATAATATACCTTTAAAGGTTCTGTACATGAAAAGCAAATTTGCTTCTGCAGGCAGTCATCTTCCAAATGAAAAACGAGCAGACATTTACTATTAAGAGGGATAAATTGGACATTTACTATTTCATGCATTTTCGTGTTTTACCATTGTCGTGCGACAAAGCATTTCTCTCTAAAAATTTTGTGGACGATTTGACTGGAAATATTTTATTAGAATTTAGAAAATCAGATAAAAAATATTGTATAAAAATATTATATAATTAAAAAATTGTTTAAAAATTATTTTTAATTTAAATTTTGAAAATTTGTCTTGATTTTTGCATTTAGTTATGAAGTTTGTAAAAATTGTATTGATTTTGTGTTTGAATAATGATTAGGTAATTAATTAAATAAAAAAGTTAAAAATTTGGGAAGGAAAAATATTTTTTATTAGAATGATATTTAAGAATTAATGAAATTATGAAAAGTTTTTGACAATTAAATTTTAAGAACCGTGGTGGTGTACAAATATGGCCTTAATTGCATGATCCTGGAATCTCTTCAAATACCAATCTCCCTAGGTTTTGCTCTGGCTGCATCACAACTACGTACCAATACCTCAGCCAACGTAGTACGTACGCTACTCATGGCGAATCGAACTGTTTTCTTCTTCCTCCAGTTTCTGTCGCTGCTTCTGCTACAATCTTACCTATATAGCTTTGCTGCTGCATCAATTCCCAACATTACCACAGATCAATTTGCTCTTCTTGCATTCAAAGCTTATATTTCTCATGACCCTTACCGTCTTCTGACACACAATTGGAGCACTAGCGTCTCGGTCTACAATTGGGTCGGTGTGACATGTGGGTCCAAACATCATCGAGTAACAGCCTTGAACCTCTCTTATGTGGGTTTTGTACGTACTATTCCTCCGCATATCGGAAACCTTTCGTTTCTGATCGTCCTAAACATAAGAAATAACAGTTTTCAGGGTTCAATACTAGACGAGTTGTCTAATCTTTATCGGTTAGAAATCTTAAACATCCAATTCAATAACTTTAGTGGAGAAATACCATCATGGATGGCCTTTTTTACCAAGCTTCAAAAATTGTTTCTTTATGGTAACAATTTCGTAGGTACCATTCCTTCGAATATCGGAAACCTTTCATTTCTTGTGAGCTTAAGCGTCGGAAACAACAGTTTTCATGGCTCAATTCCAAATGAATTGTCTCGTCTTCAACAGTTGGAATTCTTAGACTTCGGATATAATGGATTTAGCGGAGAAATCCCTTCATGGATGGGGTTGCTAACCAAACTTCGATATCTGTATCTTGATAATAACAGTTTTGTGGGTACCATTCCACCATCTTTATCAAACATATCTTCACTGCAACTAATTAGTCTTGCATACAATCAACTTTCGGGCTCCATACCTTCCTCTATCTTCAATATATCTTCCTTGCAAGGAGTTTTTCTTGGAGCAAACAAGCTTTCAGGTTCAATGCCCTCCACTTTCTTCAACATGCCTTCACTGCAAGCCATTGACCTCGTCGATAATATGCTATCTGGTGCGCTACCAATGTTGATGTTTGATAATATTCCCAACATACAATATTTTTCCATCACTAGCAATCAGTTTTCTGGTCAACTCCCACCCACTTTGCATAAGTGCAGAAAGGTACAAATTCTATCCCTATCAGGAAATTATTTCACAGGAAGGCTACTCCCGGAGATAGGGAACTTGACTATGCTTAGAGAGTTGTATCTTGGTGACAACAACTTTGAAGGTATCTTTTAAATTTATTTTAGGCAATTAAAATCTTTAATGAGTTAGCAAAACACCATTGTATTTCATACTGATCTTTCTCTTAGTCCATTCCTTTTTGCTTACAATGTCAATTAGAATTCAGAAACATTTATTTTAAGTATCTCATCAATGCCTACCATTTTATAATTAGAAGAGTCATTTGTTGTCAATCTAGATAGTCACTTCAGATCCATTCGCCTACCCACTTTATATATTGTACCTATATATACATGACACAGATCAATTAAGAAAACTACACACAATTGCTTATTAAATCAATGAAAACTACACACAATCATTTTCTTACTGCTAAGTTGTATGTGTGATTCAATACAATCACTTTTTTTTGTTAATTGAAATGCACTTATTATTTATATTATGGCAGGTGCAATACCCAGTGAGATTGGTAATCTGCTGAACCTAGAGATTTTTGGTATCTCAATCAACAATTTTACTGGACCAATTCTATTTGAAATCTTCAATATCTCAACAATACAAGTTATTGCAATGGAGGGAAATCAACTCTCAGACCATCTCCCAACAAATGCAGGCCTCTCCCTTCCAAATCTTCGGCAGCTTATTCTTGGAGAGAATAAACTTGCAGGAACAATTCCCAATTCTGTTTCCAATGCTTCCCAGCTCACTCTCATAGACTTGAGTTGGAACTCATTCACTGGCACAATTCCAAACACGATTGGTAATTTGAGGCTCCTCCAGTTGCTCAACCTAGGATTCAATAATTTGACTAATGAATCTCCAGAATTGAGTTTTTTTGTCTTATATGGCAAATTGCATACATCTTAGAAAGTTGGTTTTGGACAACAATATTTACCTTACTGGCTTTCTGCCCAAATCCATTAGAAACCTATCTCTCTCGCTTGAAAGACTTCAGCTAAGTGATTGCAATATTAAGGGCAACATTCCGCTAAGTATTGGCAATTTAAGTACATTGATAGCTTTGTCCTTGGGCGACAATGAAATGGCAGGATCTATTCCAACTACAATTGGAAGATTGCGCATGCTCCAAGTTTTGAATTTTGGAGGCAATAGACTACAGGGTCCCATCCCATCTAGCCCGTGCCATTTAGGAAGTTTGTCTGGATTAGGTTTAAATGATAATGAGCTTTCAGGGCATATTCCAGCATGCTTAAATAATATGACTTCCTTAAGAGCTCTCTACTTGGGCTTTAACCAATTGACTTCTACAATTCCTTTGAGCTTATGGAGGCTTCAATATCTTTTGCAGCTCGACCTATCAACAAATTCTCTAAGTGGCCTATTGCATTAGAGATTGGAAATATGAATGTCTTGAGAATATTGGATTTGTCAACAAATCAACTCTCAGGTAATATCCCAGATACGATTGGTGACCTTAAAGATCTAACCAATCTCTCTCTAGCATTCAATCGACTAGAAGGTTCAATTCTTGTACATTTTGGTGCACTGGTAGGCTTGGAGTTCTTAGATCTTTCTTATAACAATTTATCTGGTCAGATTCCCAAGTATTTAGAAGGGCTCTTATATCTCAAATATCTAAATGTCTCCTTTAATAAACTACAAGGAGAAATTCCTACAAGAGGACCATTTTTAAACTTCTCAGCTGCATCATTTATGTCAAACAAGGCACTCTGCGGTGTGAGTCGATTGCAAGTTTCCCCATGCAAAGAAGGTGCTTCTTTTCCACAAATACTAAAGTATATATTACCATCAATTGGTATAATAATGCTTGCATCATCCATTTCATTAGCCTGGACAAGATTATGCCAAAGGAGGAATGCCAATTTGTCAGGTGACGTAGACGTATCACCTTTAGCAACATGGAGAAGAATTTCACACCAAGAAGTTTTACGAGCAACAGAAGGTTTTAGTGCAAACAACATACTTGGAGAAGGGAGTTTTGGGTCAGTATATAAAGGAACACTCTTAGATGGTACGAATGTTGCAATAAAAGTTTTAAATTTGCAATTAGAAGGAGCGTTCAAAAGTTTTGATGTAGAATGCGGGATATTATGCAATATTCGACATCGAAATCTTGTCAAAATCATCAGTGCTTGTAGTAACAAGAACTTCAAGGCCTTGGTATTAGAATACATGCTGAATGGGAACCTAGAGATGTGGTTGTATTCCGAAAACCTTTGTTTGGATATGTTACAGAGGCTAAATATAATGATTGATGTAGCGGCAGCACTAGAATACCTTCATCTTGGTTATTCAACACCTATAGTTCATTGTGATTTGAAGCCAAACAATGTC
Organism: Pterocarya stenoptera; assembly: GCA_003123785.1. Classification (NCBI taxonomy): domain Eukaryota; kingdom Viridiplantae; phylum Streptophyta; class Magnoliopsida; order Fagales; family Juglandaceae; genus Pterocarya; species Pterocarya stenoptera. The sequence goes on from QEOT01009600.1 coordinate 130,239, forward strand.
CTGTTGGATGCAGATTTGGTTGGACATATCTCTGATTTTGGCATTTCAAAACTCCTAAGTGATGGGGTTTCTCTCACACAAACCATGACTCTTGCTACAATTGGATATATGGCACCAGGGAATGTAAAATGCCTTTTTATAATCATTCTTGTTGTATTCAGATAAATATTTATTCTCTTTTCGTAACATATTGACCGGCACACTTCGATTCTTTGTATTATTTTCTTATCATTTGTAGAATATGGATCTGAAGGAGTTGTTTCTACCATGGGGGATGTGTATAGTTTTGGCATTTTATTGATGGAAACTTTCACAAAAAAGAAGCCCACTGATGATATGTTTAGTGAAGGAATGAGCTTGAAGAAATTGGTGGAGGAGTCCGTGTTATCCCTTTCAGTAGTTGGAGTTGCTGATGAAAATTTGTTAAGAAACGAAAGTGATTATGCTGCTATGGAGGAGTGTTTATCATTAACTATGGGATTAGCTTTGGGCTGCTGTACAGATTCACCTGAACAGAGGATTGACACAAAAAACATTTCAACTACACTTAACAAAATCAAATTAAAGTTTCTCAAAAATATTGGGGGCTAATGTAAGAGACTCAAGTTTGTTTACGAATATTAATTTCATGTTTGTGACACATCAATAGGTTTCATGTGTTTGCTTTCCTAGCCATACTACATTAACCTAATATACATGTTCTTGAATTCTGTTTATGGCTTTATGTAATACTTATTCTTGAATTATGTTTATGGCTTTATTCAATACTTGTTCTTGAAATCTGTTTATAGCTTTATGTGATTCTGTTTAATTATAACCTTGGAATCTAATACCAAACTTGTAACATGCCCTCGTATAGGGTGAAAAATCAGAGTCTTAAACGATTAGATAAATGAGCATAATTCTCAAGAGATGGAATTAAATAGATAGCCATCAACAAAAAATATGCCTTGTTAAAATTCTTATTAAAAAACATCCAAAGTGAAGACAATGCTGAACAGAGTAACTTAAAATTACATGTCTGAATCTTGTATTGTGACCATCAATCAGATCAATTGATGGCTAGGATCTAAGAGAACCAAATGACCCAATATTGTCTAAGATGCAAAGATCATCTTCGTTTATACAAAGTGCGGTCTACTGATAAATTCTGAGTTCCTTTAATTTTCTCAGTTATTTTTGCAGATTTTTTCACTCTCCCTGTCCCTTTACACCCCTCTCCCCTGTTTTACTCTTTATGAGTTGACTTCAGTGATCATTCCAGGAGAAGAATTTTAGATGTGATATGGCTATTTTTTAATGGCTAGGATTTGATTACAGGTTATTCAACCCGACAAGGAGATTGATGAATAAATTGTATTCAATTCTTTTTTTTTTTTTTTTAGAAATTGTATTCAATTTGATGGTGTTGATGTTTTATATATCACTTTATGTACTTGAGGAGCTTTGTTGGATGTAATGATGTTGAAATTAAAATTTAAGTGCTATTGTCATGTGTTGATGGCTCAATGCAGATGGGTTAGTGGAAGAAGAATCAAATTATCAATTAGTGAGATGTTTGAGTTTGTGCAAAAGCGTTATGCAAAGATAGCTATCACACTCAGACTGGACAACATAAAATGGTGTGTTTTAAATGGCTTATTGCTTAATAACAAAAGCTTTACACGAGTTTTCAATGTTAATTGGTAGAGAAATTATAAAGCTACCGCAAAAGTATACACATATTTTGGACCGATTTTTAAAAAAATTTCTTTTACTTAATAGTTCAGATTTATTTTTTAATAATTTTGTAAGTTTTTTTAAATATTTAAAGAGATTTAAAAAATGATTGAATCTTTTAAAACATGTCATAAATTATAAAAAAAAATCCTGCTCTCGTCACGACAGTTTGTGTCTCGTCCTTAATTAGATAATGATAAGGTTGTTGATCATGCCAACGTGACAGCCTGCAGAGTAATATACAAGACATTAATTTTGTCACATCCATTTTGTCAAATTGATCGGGACTACTTATATACCCCTTAATGTTTAGACCTCTGGTCAATGCAAAAGACATGCCCATTAAAGTTGTGGTTGATTTTCGTTGGAATATCTACATTTGCTAGCCCCTTAAATGGTGCACGGCAACCTAAAAGTCGAGTTAACTCGGTCTTTGTCAGTTGAAAACTGCATGTTTCCACATGTACGTTGGTGACCCTGCTATTGGGAAAAGAACCTATTGGCCGTCGATCGGCTTGAGTTTGTCCACTTCGTGTTGCATAGGCACTCAATAAGGGCAATCTAGGTGTCTACAGAAAATTGAGATAAAACCGTACAACTTTCATGTTTAAGAGAGAGCCAAATATGAACATCTTCAAAGAGGAAACAACGCATCAAGCAGGAGGTAAAAAATCTGCAGAATTAGAGTTCATCAACGATTGAGATTCTCGATCTACATACAGTTTCTTTCTTAAATCTTTCATCTCCTCTTTGTATAATTTTCATTATGAATTCCAGAATTATTAGGGTTTATTTTTATTCTATTATGAGCTAATTGTTATTGCTAAGGGTACGATGTAGCCTCTCCATGACAATCCCGAATTTTATTTCTATGTGATCATAATTGTGTCATTCATTTTGAGTATATATCATTGAGTTTAATTCTTTCAATTATTTGGCCAATAATTGAATGATTTGTTGTGCATGTTAATTCGAGAGATGATGCATGTAATTTAGTTTCATTTGATGTATGCCATAAATTGAACGAAAGACAGGAATGTGCCAACGTGATTTGTGCGGCTTTTATGTGAAATATTATTAATCTTAATGTGCTCAATTGCTTTTAAATTCACATAGACATATCGCAGGTTATCTTAGGTTGAGTAATTCTAATTCTACTCAAGAGAGGGTCTTAGATAAGTTAGAATATTTTGCCGTCAAATAGGATGATAATTGATTGATTGTATGGTTAGGATTTGGGATTGGATTGATTAGGTGAGTCGAATGCCTTAGTGTTTTCTTCTTGGGTGAAATCTTATTATTTTGAAGTATTTGGTCAATTCTTCATTTGTTGTTTTAATTTAATTTGTTGCTATTTTTCAAATTCAAAATCCAGCACTTTTCTTGATTTTCAAATAACTTAGAATTAGAACCATTTCAATAGTTAATAGGTAAATAGTCCTCGTGAGTTCGACATCTTTCTTAATCACTATATTACTTGGTAAGATTTTGTGCACTTGCGAAATTTCACAACATGAAGCTTAAGTACTCTAATGATCCTACCATACTTCTGTCGAGTGTCGAATCCGAGAAGGGATTGCCATGATGTTGTGACAATGCAGATGTGAAAACCATTAAAGAAGAAATGGGCTTGGCTTTGTGCATATTAACCTTGTGGAGAAGATCTTGAATGTAGCATTGTTGTGACAAGAAAAGAATCAGCCATGAAATGGGCTTCTACACCAAGGAAGTAATGTAAGGGCCCAAGGTCTTTAAGTGCAAACAGAGACCGCAAGGTGGTGATGAGTTGAGCTATGAGTCTTTGATCTGGGCTCGTAATGACAATGCCATCAACATAGACTAAGATGTAAACCGAATGAGGCCCACGATTACAAATGAAAAGTGACGTATCAGCCTTCAAGTCCACGAAACCCATTTCAATGAGTGTTGTGCTAAGTCTTGAATACCATGCTCGTGGAGCCTGTTTGAAGCCATAGAGATATTTCTTTAAGTGACAAACATAATTGCGAAATGTTGGATGCTTGAAACCCGGAGGTTGGGTTTTGAAAACGTCTTCTTCAATAACAGCATGTAGAAATGCATTCTTGACATCTAATTGTCCAATAACCCAATTTGAAGAGATGGCAAGAGAAAGAATGAGGCGAATAGTGATAGGCTTGACAACCGGGCTATAAGTTTCTCCATAGTTAAGGCCTTCCTGTTGGTGATAGCCTTTGGCCACAAGATGGGCCTTGTATCCCTCAAGGGACCCATCGACCTTTCTTTTGATCTTGAAGACCCATTTGCAGCCTAGTAAGTTCATCTTGGGCCTTGGAGGAATGAGAGCCCATGTGCCATTTTGCATTAGAGCAGTAAGTTTCTCATTCATGTCCTTGCACCATTCAGGGCTTTTAACTACAGTAGTGAACGAGGTGGGCTCTGTGAGATTCGGCCTAGAAGAAGAATTCTCTATAAGCTAGGCATGGTGTTGGTGGGCCATAGTACCATCAAAAAATTGTTTGGGCTTGAAGATCCTGTTGCGCTCACAAGTATGCATGGGATACGAAGACACTGGAAAAGGCATAATTGGTGTTGGAGAAGAGTTGGCAAGAATCATAGGCTGAGATGTCGGGTCATTTGGTGGGGATATGCAAATTGAAGAGGGTAAAAGAGTACCTGCAGATAGGTTAGAAGATGAAGAAGCATGCACATGTGGCTTAACAAATGGAAAGACCGGCTCATCAAAGACAACATTTGTCAAAATGTACATGCGACCAGTGGACATGTCTAAACACTTGTAACCTTTATGATTGGTGCTATACCCAAGAAATACATACCGAGAAGAACAAAAGTCCATTTTGTGCTTATTGTATGGGTGAAGGTGAGGCCAACAAGCACATCCAAAGGTTTTTAAAAATCTATAGTTTGGAATTTTGTTATAAAGGAGTTCCATGGGAGACTTATGGATGGTGACAGCTGATGGTAGTTGGTTTATGAGGTAGGCAACAATGGTAAAGGAGTCATCCCAGTTTTGTTTAGGAATATATGCTGCAGCTAGTAACATGAGACTGGTTTCTACAGTGTTTGTGCTTACATTTGACCAAACTATTTTGTTGATGAAGGTGAGGAAAAGAGAGACGATGTGACATGCCAAGTGAAGTCAAAATAGGATGTAATTTGCGGAACTCACCCCCCCCCCCAAATCAGAATGCATAGCTTTAATAGGTTGGCCAAAAAATCTTTCAACCTGATTTTTCAAATTGATAAAAACAGTGGAGACAATAGATTTAGAGGAGATTGGAAAAAACTAAATATATTTCGCATAATCATCCACAAAGCAAAGGTCATAAAGATTTCCATTGATAGAAGGTTGGGGAGATGGACCCCATACATCTGTAAATAGCAAATCTAATGGACCTTCAAAAATAGATGTAGACAAGTGAAAAGGAAGTCTGTGGCTCTTACATAGTTGACAAGAATGACAGACATTATTGATAGATTTATGGGACACATCTAAGTGATGCGTAGATAAAATGTTGTGAACAATACGTAAGGAAGGGAGACCAAGACGATTGTGCCACTGAACTAGAGAAGCCCAAGTACTGAAGAAAGTTGCAGATGAATGAGAGAGCTTGGACAGATTTTGTAATGGGTTGAGACCATTGCTACTCTTGTCTTTGAGCAGGGTAGCTCCCGAGAATTGATCATTAACAAGGAAGGGTGAAACTCAAAATATACACAATTGTCTTTGATAAACTGATATATAGAAAGAAGATTCATTTTTGATATTAGGAACATGTAGAATTTAATTTAAAAAGAAGGATTAAGAGGAAGAGAAAAGAGTGGAGGAGCCAACATGGTGAATACGCAAACCTTTTCCATCACCAACCATAACTTGATCCTGTCCAGTGTATTCTTCAATGTGAAGATTCATATTGCCCAAGTCAAATGTAATATGGTGAGAAGCACAAGTATCTGGATACCATGACTGATCTGAGGGAGCTTGGGTGTTGGCAGCATATGCTTGAGGTGGTGAAGGAGTTTGATAGTCTTGATCAAACCGGTACCAACATTTAGGTGCTTTGTGCCCCACTTTGAGGCAAATCTGGCAAAATAGTTGAGAAGAGCCAGAGGAGTTTGTGGGTGAAGAAGAGGAGTTAGAGCGACCATAGCCTTGACCACAATTACGTCCACCAAAGCCAGGGAAGAACATATTTGAATTGTTGTGACCACCACCGTTTTATGAAAAATTCTGAGTAGCCATATTAGCAGATGGAAGGCTAACATTGGAAGTAGTAGCAATTTGCTCTAGCTGAAGTTCATGTGTGATCAAATGGCCATAAAGTTCATCAAACTGCAAAGGCTCAAAGCGAATGTTGACTAGGGTAATAAGAGGATCATATTCGGTAGGTAATCTAGGAAGAATATAAGAGATGATTTCAGAACCACCAAGTGATTGACCAATAGTAGATAACACATCAACAAAGCTCTTAGCTTTTTGAAAATAATCTTGGATTGAGAGATTACTTTTCTTCAACGTGTTGAGTTGGTATAAGGTATTCATTTCTAGAGCACGAGATGTAGTGGAAAACATCTTCTCAAGAGTCATCCAGACATCATGGGGGGTTTCAAGATCGATGACATGTGTAAGAACAGATTCTGAAAGAGAGGAGATTAGGGTGCTCAAGATCAATTGATCTTGTTCAAACCATAACTCATACTCAAGATTTGGGAGAGGAGCTTCAGAGGGAGAGGAGGCAGATAAGAACTGTGGAGGGGGAGGATGACTGCCATTAACAAAGCAATAAAGTTTCTTGCCATGTAGGTAAGGAAGGAGTTGGGCCTTCCAAGAGAGGTAGTTGCCATGATTTGGCTTAAGGGTGATCTGATGGGCTGAAGGGCGAGACATGGAGGATAAGGTGGTGGAGGAGGACATAACAGCAAGTAGGGATCAATTGGCTCTTGATTCCATGTAGAGATTTTGAAGTGTGCTTCCCATGAACATTTTGGGAGCTGAGGTGTATTATTTATAGATGAGTATACATGTGATTTGTTAGGACAATCAAATTTAAAAACAAAGATATATATTATCTAATCTTATCATCATCTATTGATAAAGAAGATGGGGGACATAAACTTGTGCTGTTGGAGTTATCTTTGAAATCTTTATCTGGTTTTGAATTTGAGTTTGTTGTAGATGAGGATGACTTGGTCTTTGTCTCAATAATCACCTGATATCATCAACCTTAATAGCAATACAAGTATTTGAAAGTACCCTATGACAAAATTAGTGCAATATTATATTTCATTACCAAGAAAACCCCCAGTCTTGGCAAGCTCTGCCAAGGTCATTGATAATCTTGGACTGTTGCTGGGGAGTACCAGAGGTAAGGAGAGAGAAGTCAATAGAACGGATGGAATCCTCAAATAATTCATCTAAAACTGGTAGATCATGGATGTTATTGGGAGTGAAGTTGTAAGCGGTGGGGATGGAGGTGAGGCCCCCACTTATTTGAGTTAGTTGCTTTATGCTTATGATGATGACGATGATGATGTTGGGTTGACAAGGTGGGAATTATTATGCTTATCTGAAGCTAGTGCAGGAGGAGGAAGAAGAAGCAACAACTGAGACTAAACTCTATTTAGGATCATGTACAATGTAGCAGAAGGGTCTGTGTATATATAGCATGGGAGGGAATATTTTTAATTTTTTAATTTTCTAATTATGTGTTAAATACACAACCAATAGATTCCTTCTCTGAGAGGTGGGAGGGGGGGAGTTGTTTGATCGGGAGACTTTTTTAGGGAGTCCTCTCCTTCTCTGAAGGGTGAGGTGGTGTCTTTGTTTTTGCAAAGGTTTTTCTCTTAGACGTGGTCTGAAGAGGGTGCATGGAGGGTAAGTTACAAAGACTGTGGGCTGGTTTTAGCCTCACAGAACAGAAGGTACATGCAGTCGTGGTAGATCAGAGGGCACGAGAGAAATCATTTTCTAAAGGCATGTTTTGTTTGCTAGCCTTGATAATAATAGACAAAGCGATCAACATAGAGGCTTTTAGAACTACAATGACAAGATTATGGAGACTCGAAGGCTAGATGCAGTTCAAAGATGTGGGGGATAACAGGTTGTTGTTAGAGTACCAATATGTCCGAGACAAAAAAATAAAGTATTGAATGGTAGGTCGTGGTCCTTTGATAGAATGTTGGTATGCCTGAAAGAATTTGGCCAGCATGACTGAAAAGGTGGGAGCTAAGTTAGGCTTGGGTGCAGGAAAGGTGTTAGAAGTGGAGACAGATGAGAATGGTCTCGGATGGGGCAATGTTTTATGTCTTAAGGTGGAGATGAATATAACCAAACCATTTTTAAGAGGGAGACTTTTAACTATGGATGAAAAGCAGCTTTCGATCCCTTTCAAGCACGAATGACTCCCTACATTCTGCTTTCAGTGTGGTTTTATCAAACATGTGGGCCAATGCAAATGTCCCAATCATGATGATTCCAAAGCCGAGGGGATGAACCAGTTTGGTCCATGGTTACGTGTGAATTAGGTCAAGAATAGTAGTCAGTTCACTAAAAGGTACGTTGGTGATTCTCATCAACTACCACAGCAAGACTGGCAGTAGCAAAACTCTGGTGGGGAGCCTAATAAGGAAAGCACTGAGACTAAGGTAGCATTTTAGGGTCAGCAAGCTAAGGAAGGAGAGGAGATCACTAATTCTCGGGTAAGTATTTGAATAAAATGGAAGATACCTTGCTAGGTAGGAAGTGATTGGGGAGTTTGGGAAGGAAAGAAGAGAGTTTTGAAAAGTTCCCTAATGAAATGGGTGATGATGTAGTTCATTCCTCTATTAGGCCCATATCTGAGGTTCCAACATGTTGTAAGGAAGATTCTAAATAGGATAGGTAGGTCAATCTTGGAGAGCCAATTAATGAGATGATGGGGGTGACTAAGATGGATAGTACAACAGATGGAAATCTTTCCTCCTCAATGGGGTCTATTGCTAGCTAAGCTAGATCATTGGATCAATTATTGGGCCACTAGTTATAGTATCTGGCCTAATCCATGAAGTAGGCTAAGTGGAAGAGGAGAGCCTGCAACAAATTCTTCAATAAAGCCCTCAAAGATTCTAATGACATGTCTTGTACTAACAATTCTCTCAAAAGGGATGGAGGCATGGTTAGCCAGGAAGTAATGGAAGAGAGCACTTTCAAGAAGCAGAAGATTCTAGCCATGAAGAGTGATTTAGCACAACAACAAGAGTCGGAGATGGCTGCTAGGCAGCACCACCAACAACCATGAATTGTCTAAGTTGGAACTACCGGGGGCTTGTGAACCCTTGGACAGTTCGTGAGCTTCACCACATGGTGAAGGATAAGCTCCCAAAGATAGTTTTCCTTATTGAGACAAAATGTAATAGAAGCAAAGTTGAAAGAGTGAGCAAAGGCTTAGGCCTAGAGCATAGTTTTGTGGTGGATAGTCGAGGACTCAAGGGAGGAATTGCATTTCTATGGCATGATGATTTGAATGTTACTCTAGCTTCCTACTTCACTATCATATCTCCCTAAAAGTTTCTGTTAAGGGTGAGAGTATGGAATGGATATTTACTAATTTTTATAGTCATCTTATAACTAGTAAAAGGCTAGGCAATTGGGAGTTATTGAGGGCACTCAAACCAAAAGTAGGGATGGCATGGATTGGCATGGGGGATTTTAATGAGAGACTGCACTAGAAGGAGAAATATGGGGTTGCCTTGAACCATATAGTCAAATGGAGGAGTTTAGACTTGCAATGAATGACTGTGGTTTGAGTGAACTAGGCTATAGTGAAGACAAATTCACCTGGTGCAATAATCATGAAGGACCTCAATTCACAAAGGAAAGACTCGATAGAGCTCTAGACAACTTGGTATGGCATGATATGTTTCCCAACACTATAGTGAGAACAAAAGTTGCCCAATGCTCTTATCATAGACCACTGATGATCACTATGGCCACTCATTCACAGTGGGCTGTTAGGGGTGAGAGACCTTTTGGATATGAAGCTAAGTGGGTAGAAAGGGAGGAGTGCTTCTTATTGGTGGAGGAGATTTGGCATAAACCAGGTTTGTACTCTAACAGGTTGTAGAGAACTGCTGAAAGCCTGGTCAGATGCAAAACAAAAGTAAACGATTGGTGTAGAGTCAATTTTGGGCAGTCTAAGAGACCCATAAACACTAAGATGAAACAAATTTATGATCTTCACAAGTCTAATAAGGGTGACCGGACCCTCAGAATTAAGACTTTACAAATGGAGGTTGACAAGCTTCTTGAAGAGGACATTACATGGAAACAAAGGGCTAAAAAGGAATGGTTGAGAGAGGGAGACAGAAACACAAGGTTCTTCCACCAGTGTGCAAATCAACCTAGGAATACCAACACACTCAAGAGGATAAGAAATGAGTGTGGCCAAGAGTTCACATCGACAAAAGCTATGGTTGACCAATTTAAGCATTATTTGAAGCACCTCTTCTCTACTTCTCATCCAGAAGGTATTGATGAGTGTCTGAGGACTCTACAAGCCAGAGTGACTGAAGATATGAATAAAAAAACTTTTGAATAAGTACACCACTCAAGAAGTGGAGGAGGTTGTTTTCTAGGTGACTCCCCTTAGTTCATTGTCTCTCCTTTTAAATTGCCTCCCAAGTGCAGAAGGTGTCTAACTTGTGTATAATGAGTGTCCCAAGGTCGATTTCACAGGGATTAAGACATATTCAGTGCTACGTAGTTATTTATGGAATAAAAGGAATTAAGGAAGTGAAATATTTGTTGGGCAAATTTCTTATGGTCACTCGGCAAGTTTGTAAACCAGATTGTTCATACCAGAAAACTCAAAGGTTTCAAAATAATTTTTGTTTCTTTTCTGAAAATCCTAAATGAGAATAAGATGGATTTGGGTGCACATTGAAATATATAAAACAACTAAAGAAACTAAAATCTCTACATTGATAAAAAAAAAAAAAAAAAACAAATGCAATACTTGAGATCGAAGTTGTAAAAAGCTTGACAAACACCTAGGCTTCGGGTCTCGTTCGCACAGAGGGATTTCAGGGGAGTTTTGCATTCCACAATTACTATCAAATGTAGTTTCTGTCAAGATTAAAGCATTTGGATGATGTATATGATTTAAGCACTAACAAAACATTTTCTGAATAATCTCAACAAATTTCACATTAGATGGACAATGAACATGCAACTCGAAATTAGGGTCTGCATTCCTTAAGCATTCATTGTGCCTTCAATCAACGATGAACCAAAAAAGGAAACAGAAAAACCCTAATTTCGGTGTTTATAAGAACGACAGAAACTTATGGAGAATACAAATTAAAATCGAAAGGAAATCAAAACCCCCAATTGAAATTACTCCCTCATCAAGTATGAAAACAAACTATTAATCAAGTAAAAGGTTTGGTCCATAATCCAAAGAAAGGAAAAACAAAAATCCTAAAATTGGAAGCAGAATTTTTGAAGTGATTTTCAGACTCTGCCAAAAATTCCAACGTCCCCTTCGTGCACACCACTCCCTCCCTTTTAAGCTCTCTTTCTTCATCCTCGCCAATGCTCCTGCTGACCTCTCTCTCTAGGTCGTTGCTCTCTCCAATTCCATGCGGTTCTCTAAGGTGTGAAATAGCAAGGGTTAAGGGCTTGTGAAAGGATTCCCTTTCTTCTCTTTTTTTCACTAAGTGTTGAATGTGTGTGAGGTAAGTGGCAGATAGTAGTATTTCAAATGCATTTCCCATTTTGACCTTGGGGTGCCTTTGTTGAAAACCTGTTGTGTAAATAAGCATATGTAATTCATTTTCAGACCAAAACCCCAAATTTTCATGCTCAATTTCCACTTAATCATTCACCTGGCCATGATGGATTCCCACCTATTTTTTATCAGCAACACTGGAAGACTGTTGGCAAAGAGGTATGTGAAGCAGTGTTGTATGTACATAACTCTAATGGCAGGATTGCTGAGCTTTATGAAACATACATTGTTCTAATCCCCAAGATTAAATCCCCTTCTAAAGTGACTAATTTTAGACCCATCAGCTTGTGTAATATCCTCTACAAGATTATCTCTAAAACCATTGCAAACAGGTTGAAGAAAATCCTCCCTTGTATTATCTCTCAAACCCAATCTGCTTTTGTGTCTGGTAGATTAATCTCTAACAATATTATTGTGGCATTTGAGGCTTTCCATTCCATGAGTTGTAAGTTATCTGCAAAGGAGGGTCATATGGCCTTGAAGCTCGATATGAGCAAGGCCTATGATCAAATTGAGTGGGAGTTTCTTGAAGTTGTAATGTTGAAGATGGGATTTGCTCAGAGTTGGGTGAGGTTAGTGATGCAATGTATTAATTTTGTTTCTTACTCTCTTATTTTCAATAGATTGCCTTAATAAGATTTTAAACCCTCAAGAGGCATTAGGCAAGGGGACCCTTTATCCCCTTAACTTTTCATCTTATGTGCTAAGGTGTTAAGCTCAAGATGGACACATGCAGAAAGGCAAAGATCTATTACAAGGGTTCCTATTGCTTGTGGCAAGTTTAGTATCACTCATCTTTTCTTTGCAGATGACAGTGTGTTGTTCTGTAAAGCTAATGCTTTTGAATAGAGTAGATTGATCCACATTCTCAACCTCTACAAAAGGGCCTTGGGTCTGAAATTGAACAGGGAGAAAACATCTATTATGTTCAGTAGAAAAATACCAAGACAGGTCCAAGAAATGATCCTCAATATTGTTGGAGTTAGATCTTCTATGCCTTATGAGAAATATCTCGGATTACCTTCTATGGTTGGTAGGTCTCGAGTTGATTCATTCAAGAATATTCTAGACTAAGTAGCAACAAAGTCAAAACTCTTTCTCTAGCAGGCAAGGAAATTCTTATTAAAGCCGTGGTGAAAGTTCTTCCTACCTTTAGTATGGGAGTTTTCAAGCTCCTTTGTAGCCTGCTCAGGAGCATTAACAAAGTGATGCAAGATTACTGGTAAGTTCAACAAGAGCAAGAGAGGAGAATACACTGGATTTCTTAGAATACAATGGGCAAAGCTGAGACTGCTTGGTCTAGGATTCAGAGATTTAATGAGTTTTAACAGGGCCTTTTTTTTTTTTTTTTAAAGAGGAGTGGGCAATCACCTGTCCAATAGTGACTCCCTCCCGAATTTATTAATAAAACCCTCACTTATGGAGGAAGAAAACTGTGGAGACAAAAAACAAGTCCTTTAAGAAAAAAATCTCAAGGAACCCAAGCCCGACAAAGACTTTAAACAAAGCCTATGAACATAATGAATAACACAGCAACCGAAAACAAAAACAAAGCCCAGACTAACATCTTAAAGAAGGAAGCCCCAATAAATCCAACCGTAACAAACCTCTAAGGACCCGTGGCAATAATGAAGTATTTGTGTAGACCAAAGTAGCACCATTGGCACCATCTTTGGCCAACCAATCTGCCACTTTATTTCCTTCACGTAGAACATGCTGAAACCGACAATTAATAGAATTAGCTAGACCAACAATCTCTTCCCAATAATCCTCCAGGTACCAAACCCCACATCGTCCTCTATGCCACCAAGAAATCATCACCATGGAGTCAACCTCAACAACCACATTAGAAATCTGAAGGGACATGCAAAACCACTAGCCATTAAGAAGTGCAAGAAGTTCTGCCTTATTATTAGAACCAAAACCAATTGGGGAGGCGAAGGCCCTCACAAGTCGTCCTGTATCATTGTGAATAACACCACCAATACCACTGGAACCCGGGTTACCAAGACTGCTTCCATCCGTATTCAATTTAAATCACCCTGAAGGAGGTTTTTGCCACTAGACTACCTTACACTACCTCTCTTTTGAAGGAGTGGGATTAATCCGTAAGGTCTCAAGGATCATGCCATCAAAATGGGATAAACTGTAAGAAGTATCAATCGACTGACCAAAGGAACCAATCCATATAGAAATAGATTTGACAACAGCTTCATGCAATTAAAAAATGCCCTCCATTCGCGCTAGACATCTTCTCCTCCAAAGTCTCCAAGTAACAATGACAGGCATAAGACCAATTTCTTCTTATCTTTTCCATTTGACTCACCCCAAAAGAATGAGCTCATCAGCTGATAGATCTTATTAGTTACAGCTTGAGTGACCTATAAAACAGCAAATAGGTGAAGGGCTATACTCAAAATAACATAACGTAACAAAACCAGTTTCCCTCTAGAAGACTGTAGCCGCATTTTCCAGCCACTGAGTTTATGCCTCACTTTATTCACCATGCCTTCAAGATGTACTTGCTTCAGACGACCAAGAATAATGGGCACTCCGAGATATTGGAAAGGGAAGTGCCCCTCCACGAAACTAGTGCTACGGAAAAGATGCCTCTTACAAGTAGAGGAAATTTTACTTGAGCAATATAAAGTAGATTTTTGTTTATTAATAGCTTGCCCAACCATCGCTCATGTTGGCCCAGAATACTTAGAAGAACCCGAACTGATCTCTGGCTCCCATTAGTGAAAATAACCACATCATCAGCATACATGAAGTGAGAAATAATAGGCGTACCTCAGGCATGATGGAAATGGCCAAATCTATTCTCTCAACCACACTTCTGTGAATCATCTGGGAAAGAATCTCCTGTTGGATAATGAATAAGTAAGGGGAAAAGGGATCACCTTGTCGAAGGCCACGACCACCTGGGAAAAATCCTTTTATTGTCCCATTCATCATAACCGAATACCAGGGGCTAGGAATACAGAAGAAGATCAAGTCACAAAATTGAGACGAAAAATCAAATCTCAACATGACCTTTATCAAAAAGTTCCAATCCACTCGATCATATGCTTTAGCTATATTGACCTTTAGCATAATGTTGCCACTATGATTCCTCTTATTAATAGAATGAACCATTTCCTGCGTGAGACTTATATTTTCAAAGATACTTCTACCTGGAATAAAGGTTCCTTGCTCCAACGAGACCAGTCGAGGCAAAAGACTCGTTAATCGATTCACAATAATCTTGAAACAAAGTTTATAAAAGCAGAGCGAAGACTGATGGGATGGAACTTGTCAAAACCTGTTGGAGAGTCCACCTTTGGAATTAGCACAAAATAAGATGCTGTAAAAAACATGGGAAGAGACTTAGAAGCGAAGAATTCCAACACTGCCTTCCACAAATCATTTTTAACCACCTCCCAACAACTCTTATAAAAACTGGACCCGAAGCCATCAGGACCAGGAGCACTGTTAATTGGGATAGATGACAAAGCAGCAAATACTTCCTCCAATGAGGGCGCATTAACAAGGGAGGCATTTTCCTCCATAGAAATAATCGGATATATAAGACCATTGAAGTTTAGTTGCTCAACCGGAGGCTCACCTTGGAGAAAAGAAGAAAAATAATCAACTGCACCTTGGTGAATGCTCTCTGGAGACTTAAACATCACATCATTCGAGCACATATTTAGTACACACTTATGCCGTTTCATGGCTAGGCAGGCATGAAAAAAATTGGAGTTTCGATCACCATCCACCGCCCACTTTATCTTTGCCATTTGATTCAGACAAATTTCTTTCCAATGCCACCAAGTAGCCAAGTCCGCATTTGCCACCTGTTACTCTATCTAAATTTTCATCCCAGTTAGATTGCGACTGAAGTTCAAGCTCCTCGACTTGTTTTTCTAGATCAGAAGTCCAGCCAAAAGTATGACTGAAGACCCTTTTATTCCACTCCCGCAAGGAAACCTTAGTATGTTTTAACTTCATAACCAAATTCTAAATGGCTGAACCACCCTCTCTAGATGACCAAGCCTGCCAAACACAATCCAGAAAATTATGGTGTTCCACCCACATCTTCTGGAAACGAAAAGGAGCTGGACCATAAGAGAAATGGTCCTACTTGAACTCAATAAACATAGGTGCATGATCTGAAGTAGAACATGGAAGGTAAGGACATATAGCATTCGGAACTACAGAAAGAAAAGAGGCATCCATCAGAACACGGTCCAACCGTGCCCAAGAATGAGCAAGGCCATATTGCCCATTACACCAAGAAAAGGCACTCCCCTTCGATGCCATTTCAATCAAACCTCCCTGATGAATCCAGTTATTAAAATCTTCCATAGCTATAAGAGGTCGAGGCCTACCTCTTTGTCTCTCTGAATGATTTTGGATGATATTAAAATCACCACCGAAAATACATAGATCAGAGCCCATATTCTGTATACTAAGAGCATCCCACAAAATCCGTTGTTCAACCATGGTAAATTTTGCGTAAATAACCGTGAGCAAAAATTTATCAGCACCTTTGCCTACCTTGAGAGAGACATATTGCCCCCCATACGAACCAAACTCACCTCCATGATACTATCCCAAAAAATCCAATTTTTACCCCCGTCAACCTCATTTGAAATAAACTTATCAAATTTCAAAACACGACCCAATATCCTAGCAACATCAAGATTTTGAAAAGGTTCCAACAAATCAACAATTTTCATCTTAACTTACCAATCAACTTTCTTAATCTACCTTTTGAGGTCCCAACACCCCTAATGTTCCATACAAAAATGTGATCAATCATTGAGAGAAATTAGAGAAACGAGCAAGAACTCGAGAAGAACTTCTCATTTTAACAAAACTCTTTTTCTTATACTTTCTTTTACCTTCCTTGATCTCAAATTCTGTCATGTATTCCTTATCTTGAGGGAAAACTTTCGGGTGTAAATCTGGTTCCGGTTCAAAAACCGTGTATGCACAAATGTTTGCTCCTCATCTGGTCCATCTTCCAGTGCCACAGCATCCACCTCGATCTCCTAGACTACAAGCGGGTCAACATTCATATCCACCCTTTCAACTAACGCACAAATAGCAGTATCTGAATTCACAGTTTGAGGAAGTTGTCCCTACATTGATGCATTTGTTGTGCCCGAAAACATAGGAATAGCAATATCTCATGAGGCAATAGCATACGCCCCACTAGGCCTGGAAGTCCCAGCATTATTCAAACTCGTATCAGAAGCAGGAGCTATTGGAACAGCAGCCACCTACACCATTGTGAAGATCGGTGCCATTTCCTCATCTTTCTTGAAAGTATCCCCTTCTGGATCAATACCAGAAACATCCCTAACTGGACTGGGGGCTACGGTATCACACGGAACCACAGTATCACACACAACTGCATTGGTACCCACAGTATCACTCAAAACCACAGTTACATTCGGACTCACAACTGCATTCAGTACCAGTTCAGGACTCACATCAGTATCCCCCTTCCCATCCGAATCTTTCTGCCCTTTCTTTCCTATTCGTGCATTCCCTAGCTTAGGATGATCAACTCGACAGGTCTGTGAGTTGTGGCCTTGCATTCGGAACTTACATGGAAGTGTTTCAAAAACAATTTATTGTTTCCTACTAGATGGCAGACTAGAAGCACCAATCCAAAAATGAGAAAGTGGTTCTTTGGCAGCATCAACCTCAACACATAGCCTCGCCCCATCCATTCTTGTGGCATAATGCATTGAATTATCCTGACGGATGAAAGTGCAGATAGGAACCATAAGGATACTCAAAAAAGCTTCGGTATAAAAGTTAGGAGGGAGTCCCAGAAGAGAGATCCATATCGGTACCCAAGAAGGTTCATCATCCTTTGTGAATTCTAGCATCCATCTAAACGCCCGATAAAAAACTCCATTGATCTCACATATATCCCTCGACAACGCCTTGGTGAAATCAGCCTTGTTATTCATTCAAACAAAAACGTTCCTGGGCTATCTCATTGAGGAAACAACTGGAGTGGAAGAAAGTCCCCAACGGTTGTGTATAAACGATCATACCTCATCTAGAGACGGACGCTACTTCAGAAACTTTAGAATCACTGAGTAACGAAAGGGTTCCGCTGACTTGGTGATCTCCTCATGTGAAAACAGGAAATACACTTCACCTTCCAGCACTTTCGGTGGTCTAGCAGCACCATCTCAGGGATAGGCTAGGGGACAGTGGCCACTTGGTCGGCAAAGGAAGGCCGACCAGTGCCACTATCTGTGGCCGCCATGCAGCCAGCCGTAGAGGCTCACACAAGAGAAGTAAACTGCAACGGCAACCCTAATTCTCACGTGGAGAGAAAAAGGGTAGAACTGTAATTCTTGTTTAACACAGCCATGCTAGCGAAGCAAGAGTGGAGATTACTGTAGTACCCTCTTCACTGGCTTTTCAAGTGTTGAAATGGAAATATTTTCCTAAGGTTAATGTTTTGGAGGCTAAACTAGGAAGTCAACCATCCTACATTTGGAGAAGTATTTTGGTTGCTAGAGCTCTACTAGAAGAAGGTACCTTTTGGAGAATAGGCAATGGTAGTAATGTTCATATATGGAGGGATAAATGGCTTCCCAATGATTATAATCACAGGATCAAAAGTGCTGTCAAAGTATTAAAAGCTGATGCTAAAGTGATTGGCCTTGTTGACCTCGATACCAAGCACTGGAGAACTTCTCTTATTGATGATATTTTCATGCAAGAGAAAGCTGATGCCACAAAAAGGATAATAGTAAGCAGTTGCAATAGGCTTGATAGATTGGTTTGGAAAGGTTATGCAAATGGCAAGTTCATAGTTAGAAGTGCCTACCATTTGCACACTGAGTTGGTCGATCAATTGAAGGGGCAACCATCTAGTAGTACAGGGAAAACGAAGATTTGGTCAACTATTTGGAAGATGAAGATTTCTCCAGCAGAAAAAATCTTTTTGTGGAGAGCATGTAAAGAGGGTTTGCCTACTATGCTGAATCTGTATAAGAGGAAAGTGGTGGAGAAGCCATACTATCCTATATGTCTCAAGGGGTGGAATTAATTACTCATACCCTATGGAGTTGTCCTGCTGCTCAAGGCATTTGGGGTCAGTGTTCTACAAAGCTACAAAAACGTCCTCACTCAAAGGGGTTTTCCTGGATTTGATTGAAGACCTGTGCAACAATTCAGATATTGAGATCATGGAAGAGATTGCAGTGGTTTTAAAGAGAATATGGTACAGAAGGAGCATGGTGGTATTCCAAAATGAGTTCAAGCATCCAATTGTGGTAGTGAAGCAGGCAAGTGAGGATTTGCAGATGATGAAGGAACTACATTCCCAGAAACCTGAGCAGTCTAGTTCTATCAATGTATGGTTCAAAACTGGACTCCCGCTCCTAATAATTATTTCAAGATAAACTAGGATGCTGCTGTGGACAAGATTAATTGTAAAGTGGGAGTAGGTATCGTAGTAAGGGATGAGAATGGGTTGGTTTCTGCAGTTATGAGACAAAACATGTCCTTGTTCCCTGATCCTCTGTTGGCAAAAGCTGATGGAGCTTTTGAAGCTGTCAAGTTTGGTCTGCAACTGAGACTCACCAAGATCATTTTAGAAGGGGATTCACTTCAGATTGTCCAAGCAATTCAAAGGGAAGAGGAGTCTTGGTCAGAGCAGGATTGCTTGTTAGTAATATCAAGGACCAGTTACAGTCCTTTGCCCATTGGTTTGTACACCATGTCAAGAGGGATATTAACTATAGATGTAAAAGTTGGCTAGGACTATGTGACTAAGTTGATAAATTGAATAGGATTAGGTGACTAAAATGATAGAATTTATCCTATCATTAAGTTGGTAATTTTGGATGAATGTAAATTCTTGATTGATTTTATCTATAACAATATTAAGTTTATCTAATCTGTATTAGAGGTTGTTTAGATAAGTCATCTATGTGAAATTTGAGTCCATAAGGATTTACACTTATCCAGAACAGAAGCTGAACAGAAATTAGTTACTACAGAGAGGAGTTATCACGACATGTCAGCAATCCGTCAGGAAACGTTCTCGTGATTGTCTCTGCCTGTCACCAGAATCCTACATCAACTATAACTCTTTTCAGATTGTTTATTTAAAGGATCCTACTAGTTAGGATCTGTAGAGATTCAGATTTGCATATTTTCTAGAACACTTTTTAGTGCATATTTTGGTGAGAAAATTCCTTAGTAAGTTTTCATATTTGTGATCTCTCTTTGAGTGTGATCGTACTTCAAGTGTGAAGGATCAACGATTGAATTTCAGCCACTGGAGTTCCAGTAGGAAAGGCAATATTTGAATAGCACCAGAGGTTTTGGCTGCTACCGCGGTAGAAGACAAACGGGTCGTTTTTCTAAGCAAGTAAGAGAGTCAATTTATAAAGATTTTGTAATTGATGAGTACTTGTAATTGATTTTCAAATAATAAGATTGACTTTCTTGGGTTTGGCTGCCCTGTAGGGTTTTACCTTTAAAGAGTTCTTTAAAGGGTTTTCCTTCGCAACCAATCGTTGTGTCATGCAAGTTTATTTATTTTATGTTATTAATTACATACTTGAAGACTAAGCAATTTATTGAGTGAATTGGTAGATATTTCTATTGCATTACCATACAGGGGTACTTGGGTAATTTCATTAACATTGTTGCACACACTATAGCGAAATGCTCTCTCTCTTTCTGTTTCTGAAGTGATTGTAGACATGGAGGAGGCTCTTCATGTATTATTCATTTGTTATGAGTTGGTGATTTTAATGAAGAAGATATTTTCTTTTTTTTTTTAAAAAATAGATATTCCAGAATGGGAGGTCACTTCCGTAAGAAATGAGGGTGCAATGGCATTTGCAAATACAGAACCTAAAGCTACTTTTTTAAAAAAAATATATTTTTTTATGTAATATTCGTAAAACTAACAAATATCATCTCTTAAGTCATCACTAGCATATTCAGTCCTATTTCATACATCAATGTAAAATAATTAATATATGGCCCACAACTTTAAGCAGCATTGCTTCAATTACACCGACCTGCGTGTGGAGGGTGGGCGATAAAGTCAAAAGAAAATGTTTTAATCGTAGAGAGATTTTACATGTAAAAATGAATTTATAAATTAATAGAGTTTGATGTGATGTATTAAATTATAAAATTATTTTTTTTTATAAAATAAATCCAACCTGTCATATAAATACATATTAATTTATAAATTTATTTTTATGAAATGTATAATTTAATACATTTCTATTAAATTATCTATTTATGTATGTAGTACTTCTTTAAAATTAGAAGTGAATCCCTCTCAGCGACACAATCTACAATAAATGCACCAAAAATAACATATATATTTTTATGCCTTTTTTTACATCTAAAACACCATTAAAATTTTAAAAAGAATTGTGTTTTCAGTTTTTCTTTTATATTATACTAGGTATCACAATAAATATTGCGTTGACACTAAATTGATATGTACCAAAAGACAATAAAAAAAATGATGATAACTCACTTTCCTAGATGTTAACTATTCTAATCAATAAATTGCACCTTAAGCCCCGTTGGGATTTTGAGTTAAGTTGAGATAAGTTAAGTTCTTTATCAATAGTAGTGAATTGAGATAGTGAAGTGAGTTTTGTAAAGCCCACCTAAGATGAGTTTAGATATGTTTAGATGTTAAGATTAGTTTAGATATGTTTGGATGTTAAGCTGAGTTTAAATGTATTTATGGGAAGTTGAAAAATGTTATGGGTCTCACGTATAAAGATATGTTGAGTTGAAAAATACTGTGGGTCCCACATGTAAAGAGATTTTAAGTTGGGATGAGTTTAATGATCGATGATTTGAAAGTTAGGTGTTTAGGTTTTAGACTAAACAATAAAATTGCATCAACATATAAAATATATAAAACATTAGTTTTTTCCTTCGATACAACTAATTAGGTTAATAAACTTTATATGCATATTTAATTAATTTTGATGGTGCATTAGGCGTAATTGTGTCAAATTATAAGCTTTTTAGTTATATATAGTGCATGCTTGAGATTGCGGTATGAAATATAACTTATAACTTATATCTTTAGTAATAAGGTCTATTCTCTTTCCTAGAAATGTGGAGCTTCTCTCTCTTGTTCTTCAGAAGCAGAGGTCCCCTCTTGGACCCAGTTCGAAGAGTGGTTAGGGTAAGAGTTATCTTCAAGTAGTGGTTAGGGTAAGAGTTATCTTCAAGTGTGCATTGCTGCTACATTATGGCGGAAGAACTATCTAACCTCTACGAGGGGTTAAGCCTAATGGAAGAAGAGAAACAGGAAGTCCTCATTCCAGAGGAGGAAGTTTTACTCTCTATAGAAAAAAGTAAGAACTGTCTGGCAGCTCTTATCATTGTGGAAAAAGAAGTGAATAGAGGTGCCTTCCGAGCTACTATGAGCAAGGCCTGGAAAGTGGAGGGTCAAGCCTCCTTTAAGAACCTTGGCCCCAACAAGTTCCTGATTGAGCTTCAGAATCCATTGGAGATGGAACGTATCCTCGCAGGAAGACCATGGTCCTTTGATAGGGCCTTGGTGTGTCTGTTCGATTGTGCAGGCTGCATGGCCCCAAAAGACATAGTTTTTAATAAAGAACCTCTATGGGTCCAGCTACATGATTTGCCTTTTGCTGGAATGAACAGAATTACGGGTGAAAGGTTGGGTGCAGCTGTGGGAAAAGTGTTATCGGTTGACATGGACGCAAGTGGTATGGCTTGGGGTAATCTCCTTAGAGTTAGAGTGCTACTCGACATCTGTAAGCCTCTAACTCGGGGAGGTTCATCAACATGGGAGGAAAACGTTTATGGATCCCGTTCAAATATGAGAGGCTTCCCATGTTTTGTTTTCAATGTGGTTCCATTAAACGTCCAGGTTCATCATGTCCATCTTCCCTCCTAAGAAACAAAAGTGACGCAGGAACTATACCCCAATATGGTTCCTGGCTGAGGGCGGGCTCACACAAGAGGAACTTCCCAAGCTTCAGCAAGAAGGAAGGAGACTTGGAAAATTCAAACAGTTGGTGCCGAAATAAAAGTGAGGAAAGCAGGTTCGAGGAAGATAGGATGGGACAGAACGTATCTGGCAAATCCAACGCAGATGTAGAACTTACTGATCTCGGGAGCTCTGACAATTACCAACTAAGGGGACCTGTTCATGGTAAAGTCAACAGTAGCAGAAACAGAGAGCATCTAGAACTCCCCCTTCCAGTAGGCTCTAATAACATCGAGACCAACCTTCTAGTTGGAGGACATTCAAAGGATACTTTGATATCTAAAGGAATACTGTTAAACCAGGATCTCACTATGTATCAACTTAACCAAGTCACAGGCAGTCCTCCCAGAGATACGGCCCAAGTAAGCTTGCCTTCACAAAACTCTCCCATAAAGACCTTTACTACTGGAAAGGTTAATAAATCTAAGTGGAAGAGAAGGGCCAGAGGTCTGGGGCCACTGGGAAATAATAGCCCATCTGATGAGATTATGTGTGAGTCAAATGATCTGAAACCAAGGAAAAGGCTTGCCACAGGAACTCAAGGCATTATTATGACTAGAAAGAGAGCTAAACAAGCTCAGATGGCAGTGGCTGGGATCCAGCCCTGCCAGTCACCATGAAACACCTAGCATAGAACTGCCGAGGGCTTGGGAACTCTCGGACAGTTCGTGAACTTCACTTGATGGTGAAGGATAAGCGCCCGGGAGTTGTTTTTCTTAGTGAGACAAAATGTGGAAGGGACAAAATAGAAGGAATTCGTGACAAAATACAATTTGATCACAGCTTCTCAGTAGACAATATTGGCAGGAGTGGAGGTTTAGCCATGCTTTGGAAAAATGAAGTAGGAGCTGAATTGGATTCCTATTCCAATCATCATATTTCTGTAATTATGCCAGCTGAGATTCCAAGTAAGAACTTAACCATCACAGGATTCTATGGTCAGCCTGCTACTGCAAAAAGAAGGGAGAGTTGGGACCCAACTCTCCCTTCTTTGGCTGATCCATGCAAAAATTCATAATCCATGGATGTGTATGGGTGACTTCAATGAGGTTTTGTTTCAGGATGAGCACTTTGGCTCTGGTACTCGACCCTTTAAGCAAATGGAAGAATTTAGATTGGCCCTCTTAGACTGTGGTCTTATGGATACGGGTTTTAGAGGAGCTAAATTCACATGGTGTAATAGAAGGGAGGGCTTGGACTTCACTAAATGTCGATTGGACAGAGCCTTGGTTAATACTGAGTGGCTTAATCAGTTTGAACTCAACCAAGTCCATGTTCTGGCAGGACAATGCTCAGATCATAATCCATTATTTATCGACTGCAAAAATTCTATCCAACTAGAAGATCCTATATGCAAGGTCTTTAGGTATGAAGCTGCATGGGGATAAAGAGAGGGTTGCACTGAGATCATTAAAGTTGCCTGGTTACAGAAATCTAAAATGATCTCAAAGCTTGCTGCTACTAGAGAAGGCCTTAGTATATGCAGAAAAAAACTCAAAGCTTGGAACAAAGAGGTATCTACAAACCAGAGAAAGCTTCTTATTTAGAAAAGAGAACAACTTAGACTGCTACAAGAGTCCAACACTGGTCAGCTCAGTAATCAGATTAAAACACTTTAGAAAGAGGTAGATGGTTATCTGGAAGAAGAAGAGCTGAAATGGAGACAGAGAGCCAAACAAAGATGGATCAAGGAGGGCGACAGAAATACAAAATTCTTTCACAAATGTGCAACCCAAAGAAAACAGGTGAATGCAATCAAACAGATTAGAATGGAAAATGGGGTTCTGATCTCATGTAAGCAAGGAATTGCAAAGGTTTTCCAAGAACACTACAGCAAGTTATTTGCTTCATCCAACCCAAGTAATATTGAGGAAACCTTTAATTCTTTTCCTGCTTCAGTTAGTACAGACATGAACAACATTCTCTCAGGACCTTATACTAAACAGGAAGTGGAAGTGGCTATTAAAGAAATGAATCCCTTAGGCTTGCCTGGCCCTGATGGCTTCCCAGCAGTGTTTTACTAGCAGCATTGGATCACAATGGGCAAGGAAATAATAGCAGCAGCTCTTGAAGTCCTTAATACCAGAAAGGGCTTTAAAGAGATCAACCAAACTTTTATCTCTTTGATTCCCAAGAAGAAAAGCCCACAATCTGCTTTAGACTTTCGGCCAATCAGCTTATGTAATGTCTTTTACAAAATAATAGCCAAAGTTATTGCAAACAGGCTCAAGAGTATTCTGCCTACTCTAATTTCTCCCACTCAAAGCGCATTTGTTTCAGGAAGACTAATCTCAGATAATGTGATTGTGGCTTACGAATTATTACATTCTATGCAATCAAGGCTGAAAGGAAAGAAGAATGGATTTATGGCCCTCAAGTTAGACATGAGTAAAGCCTATGACCGTGTTGAGTGGGATTTTCTATGCAAAGTGATGAGAAAGATGGGCTTCAATAGTGAATGGATAGAGCTAGTGATGCAGTGTGTCACCACTGTCACATATTCTATTCTTGTAAATGGTGTTCCTCAAGAACCTTTCTCTCCAACTCGAGGTATTAGACAGGGAGACCCTCTATCTTCCCATCTATTCATTATTTGCTTTGAATTCCTTAGCCATAGTCTAAACCAAGCTGAAACTCAAGGACTAATCTCTGGAATCCCAGCTGCCCGAGGTTCCCTTCATGTCAATCATTTGCTTTTTGCAGATGATAGTTTGGTCTTCTGTAGATCTGATCCAGAGGAATGGCGCAGACTGCAACAGGTTTTAAGCAGCTATGAACAAGTCTCGGGTCAGAGACTTAACCTTGAGAAAACTTCAATACTCTTCAGCAGCAACACCAAGCTGGAGGTTCAAGAAGCCATCATAAAACAGTCAGGTATTAGAGCTTCAGGATCCTTTGAGAAGTACCTTCCTTTGTGGGCAGAAACAAAACTAAGGCTTTCAATTCTATACTTGAAAGGGTCAAAGCTAAAATGATCAATTGGAAGACCAACATGCTGTCCCAAGCAGGAAAGGAGACTTTACTAAAATCTGTTCTACAATCCATTCCTACTTATAGCATGGGGATCTTTAAACTTCCCAAAACTATCCTAAGAAGTCTCAACCAATTGCTGCAATCATTCTGGTGGGGTCAAAACAACAATAGATCCAAAATCCATTGGTTGAGCTGGAAAGCACTAGGGAAACCAAAACAAATGGGAGGTTTGGGTTTTAGGGACTTTGATTTCTTCAACTTAGCTTTACTGGCCAAACAAGGATGGAGGATCATCCAAAACCCTCTATCCCTTGCTGCTCAGGTTCTTAAAGCGAAGTATTTCCCTTCTACTGATTACTTCTCTGCCAAATCAAGGCCAACAGATTCATATGTTTGGAAAAACTTCCTTCTAGCTAGGTCTGTTATCGAGGCAGGCTTATTATGGAGAGTAGGAGACGGGAAAAGTATTAAGATTTGGAAGGATCAGTGGATCCCGTGTCCATCTACCTACAAAGTGCAATCTCCCATTAGCCTCCTAGATGCTGAAGCCACAGTCTCTGATCTCATAAATCCAAATACTTTACAATGGGATCTATCTCTTATCTACACTATCTTTTCAGCTTTGGAGGCTAAACTAATAAGCCAAATCCCAATTAGCCCATGTAGGAGTCACGACATGCTGACATGGAGATGTTCAAGTAATGGTATGTTCTCGGTTAGAAGTGCATATCATCTCCAAGGCTCACTAAAAGAGGATAGTATGGGACAATCATCAATCCAGAACCCCATCTCAAAGTTCTGGAACAACATTTGGGGCATCCAAACATCTCAAGCCACAAAATCTTTCCTATGGAGAGCTGCAAATGAGTCCCTACCCACGAAGCTGAACCTGCATAAAAGAGAAGTTAGTGAATCACCCCTCTATCCAATCTGTGGAATGGAACCCGAATCAATATCTCATGCCCTCTGGTCTTGCCTAGTAGCACAGGATGTTTGGTCCATGAACTCAAGAAGAATCCAAAAGCTCTGTATTTTTTATGGCCCCTTTAAAGACATTATGAAATCTATGTTAGGCCTGCTATCTGCTAAAGAAGTCACTGAGTTCACAGTCACTGCTAAAGCTATCTGGCAGAGGAGAAACGCTTGGATTTTCGAGCAGCAATTCCATTCTCCATCCCAGGTGTCTAATCTAATCCAAATTGAGGTGGCAGCTACTCAATGTAGGACAGAGGTTGGCCTTAAACAAACTCCTAACCAAGTAGCCCCTAAAGTCAACTGGTCTGTTCCCCCACCTTTTGTATTCAAAGCAAACTGGGACGCAGCTATAGACAAAGGTAACTCAAGGCTAGGGATTGGTGTGGTGGTAAGGGATTCAGAGGGATCTGTCATAGCCTATTTATGTTCTTCTATGGCTCTGGATCCTGACCCACTACTTGGTGAAGTAGTAGCAGCTCGCAGGGCAACCTCTTTCTGTGCTGAGCTGGGTCTACAAGACTTGATCCTTGAAGGTGACTCTTTATCGGTGGTAAAAGCAGTGCAACACAAAGGAGACAGTTGGAGTAATTTCGGGTTGGTTATTAGAGACATTAAACTTATGCTTTCCAAGACCCGTAAATGGGAAATAGCTCATGTTCTTAGGGAATCCAATGTAATTGCCCATCAGTTGGCTAAACATGCTCTGTCTTGCATGGAAGAATGCATACTTATTGAGGACTCTCCTCCATGTATTCAGCATTTGCTTTAATGAATGAAATTCCTATTTAAAAAAAAAAAAAACTAATAAGGTCTATTATTAAAAATTTATTTACTATTTCGTAACTATATGTTTAAAGTATTTTCAATCATATTATATTTACTTTGAACTAATTTAAAAATGATTTTCTGAGGTAGAAATGACGATTATTTAATTTTTTAAAAATTATAACCATATCCTTGAAAGTTTAAAAGTTGTAATTGTCTTAAAATTTTGTTAGGTATTTTCACTCATTGACAATCTTTATAAAATTTGAATTACATTATGCATTATCTGTAAATATTCGATTTTCCTCAAACGTAATTTTTAACTTATTTGAGATTAAAAAATATTTTAATATGTAACACTCAAACTACTCAAATTTTTTATTAATTTCTTTTAAAACTAGTAAATATTTTTTAATACTCTGACACAATCACAAACTTTTTTTTTTCTTAGAAGAGCCGGTAGCCACCCACATAGCAGCCCTGTCCCAAATTTATTAATGAGCCCTCACGTATAGTGGAGGAAAATTGTGGTTACAAAACAATCACCTGAGAGCACAGAAGGTGAATAAAAAAACCAAGCTCAACAAAATAAATCATAAAATAGAATAAAAAATTACATCCGTAAATATGGAAGTCCCCAATAATCCGTCCGTAATAAGCTTCTAAGAGCACTCCCAATGGTTCAATTATTCTATCTTTCAAAATACATCACCAAAACTTTTTCTATTTTACATATTGGCTTTTATAATAGATCATACATCCCCTATTCAATTCAACGCAAGATGTCAAAGAAGTAAATTAAATGCCATGGTGGCCCGCTGGAAGTGAGTCCATTTAGGGTGCATTTGGATGTTAAATTGAGTTGAGTTTAGATGATAAAATATTATTAGAATATTATTTTTTAATATTATTATTATTTTAAGATTTGAAAAAGTTAAATTATTTATTATATTTCGTATTAGAATTTGAAAAAGTTAAAATGATGAGTGAGATGGGATGAGTTGAGTTTAGTTTGGTAACCAGACGTAGCCTAATGGGACACAGTATAGAAGACTTGTATCACTGCATGCCAACGGGCAACTTGATAGATTTTTATAAGTAAATTTCATTAAGTTAAAAATAAAAATATAAGAGGAAGATGCGAGACAGTGATGGAGTCAGCCTTTGGAGTAATGATATATCTATAATACATTTTTACAATACATTTTATAATATTATTATAAAATGAGAATATTTTTATAAAATAATATTATTTTTATAAAATATATTATAAAAATATCCCTTACTTAAAATATTATTAGGTAAAGTAATGTGAAAAAACATTGTGTATAAATTTCAAAATTTCATTCTTCCGATAATTTTTAAACTTCTACGTGTAAGCTTACCGTAACTTACAACTAAAAGTAAGATGCTAAATTTAAAAAATGTGTTATAATATCAGAACTATAAATAGACTGAAATGTTGTGATCAAAGGCGGGACACAATTGGAGAACTATAAGCAACCACTTTAGATATTTGGTGGGTTGTGATTAATTTTATTATAGGATATAATAAAAAACAATATGATATTTCGATAAATAATAAAACAAACAAAATATATATTAAAGAAATTTATTTATGAAACAGACAAAATATAGTACCTTATTTAGTGATTATGTCTTTAAAATCTTTTTCTTAATAGAATGCGGAACAAGAAATGAAATGAAAGTTAAAGAAAATAGATCAGAACAAAGAAGATGGAGAGGGTATTAACTTGTTTGTTGATCTCGGTGCACTCGAGTTGCTTCCCTTGTGTAGAGATGACGTCCCACCCGTCCGTATTAAATGATCATTCAATTCAAGTAAGTGAAGAAAAAGAAGAAGAAGAGTTAGAAGAGAAGATGAAGAAGAATCAGGGGAAGAAATGGATAAGGAGGACGAATAAGAGGTTGATGACGATGACAAAGATGCTATTGAGGGAGATTTTGAAACAAGCATAGAAAATACATCCGAAGAAGAAGAATAAAAGTACTAAATATTTTATTCATATAGGTGATTATAAAATATTTAACTTTTCAATAATGTTTTCTAATTAATTTTCTTTATCATATTAATCATGCCTCAAGGATGTTGCCAAAAAGACAACGAAGAAATTTGCCCCCTCCGCCTAGTCCAAGTCTCGAACCTATTGAGAACTCCCCACCCGAGTGTTTTCCTCCTGAAGATCAAGTACAGACGCAAAAGAACGACAACCAGTCGACACCTACGAGTAAGAAAATGTTATTGATAGTTAATTATATATCAATACTTTTATCTCAATAACTATATAACTATAATTATATTATTATCTAATAGTTGATCCATCCGCTCATCGCGGTCGTGGTTATACACGTGAAATTTCTCTTGAGAAATGCCGAAGGTATGGAAAACTCAAGGTCAACATTCTTGATAATTCCACTGGAGGTGTAGATGATAGTGCAGCAACGCTTTCCTCCTATATTGGTACAGTTGTCCGAGCTTATGCTCCATTTTATGTGCGATCATGGCGAGATGTTTCACTCGAGATTAAGGAGCACATTCGGAGTCGTGTGCTGGTGAGTTTACGTTGAGAGTACAATTTTTGTAATATTAGATTTTTGACGCAATTCGCTTATTAGGATGAATTCAAACTCGACTTTGGCCGTAGTGAAGATTTGAGAACTGTGAATGGGTTGATAGCTACACTATTTCGACGTCACAAGGGACGATGTCATGAGCATTTCAAGAAGTTTGAGACGGTTGAAAAGGCTACGCAATCCCCTTTCCAGCAGATGAAGTTAGACAATTGGAAAAAGTGTTGTGATCTTTTCTCAACTCCAGATTATCAGGTATTCTAGATTAATAATATCTAATGATTATTTACATATATATTTGGGCTATATATTTTATGTATATATATTATAATTAACATTCTTAATTAATTTTGTAGCACTTAAGTTCTACGAATGCTAATAATAGATCCGCTTTGACTATCCACCATCGTGCTGGTTCAAGATCATTCTATAGTCTTGTTGATAAAATAGTAATTAATAATATTATTGAATTCATTTATTTTTTTGATATTTTTTTTATTTAAATACTAACATTATCTTTTTAAAATTGCTAATGTGGCTTTGTTAAAAACGTGATGATCTAGAAAACTTTTTCCTCATTCATGTCTATGCTGCTGCTCACACTAATGAGCGTAGTGAGTGGATGGATCCTGTCACTGTAGATAATTATGTAAGCATTGTTATTTTTGTTAAATAAATTATGTAACATGTGAAAATTTTTTTTCTATTTTGTATTTCTTTTAATACGTTACTTATTGTGTGTTTTCTTTGACATGGTAGGAAAAAATGATGGAGATGCTGTTAGCTTCTGGGGAATCCTCTCCGAGTGACATAGACATATTCACGCAAGTGCTCGGGCCCAACTCTAGCATGACAAGAGATTTGGGACGATATTTCAAGCATTCTGGTTCATCCTCCTCATCCTCTTCGACTTCACAAATTAATAATCTTAACAAAGATTTGGAAGCTGCACGACGCGAGAATGAGTATATGAGATTGAGGCAGCAAGAGTTGGAGTCCCTCTTAGAGCGACAATCTCATTTAGAGACGCGTTTGCAGGACCAACAGAGAGACCAGGAAGAAAGAATGTGCAATGAAGTCCAAGAGCAAGTGCAGCGAAAGATGATGGTGCAAATGGAGCGTGTTATGTCATTGCAATAGAAGCGGGGTGGGCGAGGAAAGAAGAAATGAATTCTTTCAATTTAATTCGTGTATATAACTTTTATTATCTAATTTTAAAACTTTTTAAGACATTGTTAGTTGTAGAATATTTATGGTGTGTAATATGATACAATTAGTATGTTTCTTAATTTTATAAAATTAGCGTATTTCTCATCTGTACGTTCAAATGTAAAAAAAACGTTCGAACAAGATTTCACGTTCGAACAAACGTTCG
Source organism: Pterocarya stenoptera (assembly GCA_003123785.1). Classification (NCBI taxonomy): domain Eukaryota; kingdom Viridiplantae; phylum Streptophyta; class Magnoliopsida; order Fagales; family Juglandaceae; genus Pterocarya; species Pterocarya stenoptera. Next base: position 161,440 of record QEOT01009600.1, read on the forward strand.
AACGTAATTACACTATTTGATGATTAACGTTTAATGAAACCTCCGATTAACATACCGTGTTCGTTTGAACACTTCTTCTTTAACATTCGAATACAAGTCCGAACGTTATACTCGTTACGTTCAAGCAATGTTCCCCTAACATTCGAACAAAAATTTGAACGTTTAATGTGTTCGGACGTAAGAATGTCCGAACGCAAATATTATACGTTCGAACTATAATCAACGAACGTCAACTTCTATCATGCGAATGTAAATTGTTCGGGTTGGCGTTCAGACATACAAAATTACGTTCGAACATTACTTTCTATGACAGTTTCCAACTGTCACAAAAAATAAAACGTCCGAACGTCACTCCGAACGGAACATCTCCGAACGGAACTAAAAGTATATGTTATTTTCTGTGACAGTTTCCAAAAACTAGAACGTTCGAACGTCACTCCGAACGGAAAATCTCTAACCGTCACTAAAAGTACTTTTAGTGACGATTTAACAGTAAAGTGTCACTAAATGTATTCTGTGACGCACATTAGGTGACGGTCGTAGTGATTATTTCAAAGCGTCACACAAATGTCTTTAGTGACTTTTTTGTGATTTTTGGTGACGGTTTCCTCTGTCACAAAAGATAAATTGTGTTGTAGTGAATATATTAATTATATACCTAAAATTATATACTTATTATGTTCGGCCGAGTGAGATTGATTTTTTTATTTGGTTTTTTTTTTTAATCTCCTAAGCATATGTAAGTGAGAGGATGATGACGAAGATGTAGCATTGTCAATCAATAACTGAATTTATTATTCTTGTAAAAAGAGTTGATCTAATGATCGATAGACAATACTACATCAATACAACCCGATAAAAATGAGATCATGAAAGTGTCGTATATATCATATCTTGTATAATTATTTAGATTTCTGAATACATTAAAAGAGAAATCTAGAAGGACTAGAGTGATTTAAAAAAAAAAGTATTCGAGGACAAGAAAATGTGGCAGTAGATACTATTGAAATGCCCTACTATTTTCGGAATGGGTCCATTCGGCAAATTTGTTTGTAAAGAAATTGATATTTTGGAATAGAAAAATTATTTTCATCAGTCACTATTCACTACCCCACACCCTATAAAAAACACCTCCACAACCTATGAAAACAATATATAGGTGTAGGGTATGGAAGTAAATAGTGGCTAATATATAACATTCCTCTTTGAAATAAAGTTATGGCGAATAGAGATTGTTACTCAAATATTTTCTACAATTTGAATGAGATAAATATAGCATGTGGCCAACATGATTGTATTTAATGTTGAAATTAATATTACTTATGAGTACTAATATTCATGAGTGCCCTGAGCTACATATTGTCTATTATGGAGTAACGCTACAAAAATCTCAAAACTTTGAGAATTTGATCTGAAAATGCAAAAGCCTAATCATTGCATAAAAAAAAACAACTAAACAAGAATCAAAACCTGAATTGAAATAACCTCAATTTGCAACGATTTGACTACTCAAGATGATATAATACTATCAACATAGAATCTATTACTCTACCTCTTTTTGAACGATTGAAACTGTTTCAATAAAAAAAAGTTTTAAAAATCTCAACCCGCATGTTATAATTTATATAAATGAGAAATGATATACATACAATCTATTTTACAACCCTTTACACAATTATATTTTTGATAAAATAATTTATATAAATAATATCTTTCTATAAAAATACTCTCCTGTCACAGTGAAAAATACTCTCATTTTAAAACATTGTATCATTACTGAGAAGTAATATATAATGCATTGACTTTGCCATATCCATTTGATCAGATTCATTGATACTGACAATTAATAAACATCTTGAATGACTTTTCATTGGAATACAACTAGTGCACGGCAATCTTAAGTCAAATATTCTCAAGTCGAGCTCGCGCGGTCTTGGTAGTTGAAATCATGCACGGTTCCACATGATGTTGGTGTATTGGCCGTGAAAGAAGCTGTTGGCCAGTCTTAATTTTCATCTAATTGCAATCAGTCTTAATTTCCCATGACAAAAAAAGCGTACAACCCAAACCATTTGTTACAAATTTCCCATGCATGCGTTGGAGTGCGTGATGGATGACCGATCATCAAGGACTTGGAATCTCTCTCATTGTCACTACGAAACAGCTTTCAAGGGCCTTATTCCATACATTATTTCACAAATTGGTGAGCTTGCAATTCTTGCACCTGTCCCATATATTAATGATCTGTCTGGGAAAATTTCAAAGTGGGGCCGGGGAGCTTTGCTTCATGCGGTCCTTCCATGCTAGAGAGAGACGACTTGACTGGCTATAAGTACAGTTAGGTTTTTATAAAATCAGTAAATTTCATTAAATTAAAAATAAAAATATAAGAGGAAGATTCGAAGCAGTGATGATGTCAGGTTTTTAAAATATAATATTATTTTTATAAGGTATATTATAAAAATATCCCTCACTTAAAATATTTTTATGTAAAATAATATAAAACATATTGTATATAAATCATTTTCTTTAAAAGTTTGGAAGGTTAATTATTTTTAGATTAGAATAAATAGACTGAAATGTTGTGATCAAAGCTGGCGCGACACAATTGGAGAACTATAAGCTAACCATTTTAAAATATTTGGTGGGTTGTGATTAATTATTATAGGATATAATAAAAAACAATATGATATATCGATAAATAATAAAACAAAAAAAATAATATATTAAATAAATTGATTTATGAAACCGACAAAATATAGTACGTACCTTATTAAGTGATTATGTCTTTAAAATCTTTTTCTTAATAGAATGTGGAATAAGAAATGAAATGAAAGTAAAAGAAAACAGATCACAACAAATTAAATTAAATAGATAAGTGTTTGGTGAAGATTTAAAAAAAACCCCAACAGTACTAATTTAAATTGATTATAAAATTTCAACAGTATTGATTGTTTGATTCATACTACTACGATTGAAGCATGGAGTAATTCATCACGTCTTTTTGTGGACGGCTTCACTTTTGTCCTTGGTATCTAAAAATTTTGTGGACGATTTGACTGGAAATATTTTATTAGAATTTAGAAAATCAGATCAAAAATATTGTATAAAATATTATATAATTAAAAAATTGTTTAAAAATTATTTTTTAATATTATTTTTAATTTAAATTTTGAAAATTTGTGTTGATTTTTGTGTTTAATTATGAAGTTTGTAAAAATTGTATTGATTTTGTGTTTGAATAATGATTAGGTAATTAATTGAATAAAAAAGTTAAAATTTTGGGAGGAAAAAATATTTTGTATTAGAATGATATTTAAGAATTAATGAAATTATGAAAAGTTTTTGAGAATTGAATTTTAAGAATTCTGGTGGTGTACAAATATGGCCTTAATTCTGGAATCTCTTCAAATACCAATCTCCCTACTTCTTGCTCTGGCTGCATCACAACTACGTACCAATACCTCAGCCAACGTAGTACGTACGCTACTCATGGCGAATCGAACTGTTTTCCTCTTCCTCCATTTTCTGTCGCTGCTTCTGCTACAATCTTACCTATCTAGCTTTGCTGCTGCATCAATTCCCAACATTACCACAGATCAATCTGCTCTTCTTGCATTGAAAGCTTATATTTCTCATGACCCTTACCATCTTCTGACACACAACTGGAGCACTAGCGTCTCGGTCTGCAATTGGGTCGGTGTGACATGTGGTTCCAAACATCATCGAGTAACAGCCTTGAACCTCTCTTATGTGGGTTTTGTAGGTACTATTCCTCCGCATATCGGAAACCTTTCGTTTCTGATCGTCCTAAACATAAGAAATAACAGTTTTCAGGGTTCAATACCAGACGAGTTGTCTAATTTTTATCGGTTAGAAATCTTAAACATCCAATTCAATAACTTTAGTGGAGAAATACCATCATGGATGGCCTTTTTTACCAAGCTTCAAAAATTGTTTCTTTATGGTAACAATTTCGTAGGTACCATTCCTCCGAATATCGGAAACCTTTCATTTCTTGTGAGCTGAAGCGTCGGAAACAACAGTTTTCATGGCTCAATTCCAAATGAATTGTCTCGTCTTCACCATTTGGAATTCTTAGACTTCGGATATAATGGATTTAGCGGAGAAATCCCTTCATGGATGGGGTTGCTAGCCAAACTTCGATATCTGTATCTTGATAATAATAGTTTTGTGGGTACTATTCCACCATCTTTATCAAACATATCTTCACTGCAACTAATTAGTCTTGCATACAATCAACTTTCGGGCTCCATACCTTTCTCTATCTTCAATATATCTTCCTTGCAAGGAATTTTTCTTGGAGCAAACAAGCTTTCAGGTTCGATGCCCTCCACTTTCTTCAACATGCCTTCACTGCAAGCCATTGACCTCGTCGATAATATGCTATCTGGTGCGCTACCAATGTTGATGTTTGATAATCTTCCCAACATACAATATTTTTCCATCACTAGCAATCAGTTTTCTGGTCAACTCCCACGCACTTTGCATAAGTGCATAAGTGCAAAACACCATTCTATTTCATACTGATCTTTCTCTTAGTCCATTCCTTTTTGCTTACAATGTCAATTAGAATTCAGAAACATTTATTTTAAGTATCTCGTCAATGCCTACCACTTTATAATTAGAAGAGTCATTTGTTGTCAATCTAGATAGTCACTTCAGATCCATTCGCCTACCCATCTTATATATTGTACCTATATATACATGACATAGATCAATTAAGAAAACTACACCCAATTGCTTCTAGCACTTGGTCATTTTCTTACTGCTAAGTTGTATGTGTCATTCAATACAAGCACTTTTTTTTTTTATAATTGAAATGCACTTATCATTCATATTATGGCAGGTGCAATACCTAGTGAGATTGGTAATCTGCTGAACCTAGAGATTTTTAGTATCTCAATCAACAATTTTACTGGACCAATTCCTTTTGAAATCTTCAATATCTCAACAATACAAGTTATTACAATGGAGGGAAATCAACTCTCAGACCATCTCCCAACAAATGCAGGCCTCTCCCTTCCAAATCTTCGGCAGCTTATTCTTGGAGAGAATAAACTAGCAGGAACAATTCCCAATTCTATTTCCAATGCTTCCCAGCTCACTCTCATAGACTTGAGTTGGAACTCATTCACGGGCACAATTCCAAACACGATTTGTAATTTGAGGCTCCTCCAGTGGCTCAACCTAGGATTCAATAATTTGACTAATGAATCTCCAGAATTGAGTTTTTTGTCTTATATGGCAAATTGCATACATCTTAGAAAGTTGGTTTTGGACAACAATCACCTTACTGGCTTTCTGCCCAAATCCATTGGAAACCTATCTCTCTCACTTGAAAGACTTCAGCTAAGTGCTTGCAATATTAAGGGCAACATTCCAGCTAAGTATTGGCAATTTAAGTACGTTGATAGCTTTGTCCTTGGGCGACAATGAAATGGCAGGATCTATTCCAACTACAATTGGAAGATTGCACATGCTCCAAGTTTTGAATTTTGGAGGCAATAGACTACAAGGTCCCATCCCATCTAGCCTATGCCATTTAGGAAGTTTGTCTGGATTAGGTTTAAATGATAATGAGCTTTCTGGACATATTCCAGCATGCTTAAATAATATGACTTCCTTAAGAGATCACTACTTGGGCTTTAACCAATTGACTTCTACAATTCCTTTGAGCTTATGGAGGCTTCAATATCTTTTGGAGCTCGACCTATCAACAAATTCTCTAAGTGGCCCTATTGCATTAGAGATTGGAAATATGAATGTCTTGAGAATATTGGATTTGTCAACAAATCAACTCTCAGGTAATATCCCAAATACGATTGGTGACCTTAAAGATCTAACCAATCTCTCTCTAGCATTCAATCAACTAGAAGGTTTAATTCCTGTACATTTTGGTGCACTAGTAGGCTTGGAGTTCTTAGATCTTTTTTATAACAATTTATCTGGTCAAATTCCCAAGTCTTTAGAAGGGCTCTTATATCTCAGATATCTAAATGTCTCCTTCAATAAACTACAAGGAGAAATTCCTACAAGAGGACCATTTTTAAACTTCTCAGCTGCATCATTTATGTCAAACAAGGCACTCTGCGGTGTGAGTCGATTGCAAGTTTCCCCATGCAAAGGAGGTGCTTCTTTTCCACAAATACTAAAGTATATATTACCATCAATTGGTATAATAATGCTTGCATCATCCATTTCATTAGCCTGGACAAGATTATGCCAAAGGAGGAATGCCAATTTGTCATGTGACGCAGACGTATCACCTTTAGCAACATGGAAAAGAATTTCACACCAAGAAGTTTTACGAGCAACAGAAGGTTTTAGTGCAAACAACATACTTGGAGAAGGGAGTTTTGGGTCAGTTTATAAAGGAACACTCTTAGATGGTACGAATGTTGCAATAAAAGTTTTAAATTTGCAATTAGAAGGAGCATTCAAAAGTTTTGATGTAGAATGTCGAATATTATGCAATATTCGGCACCGAATTCTTGTCAAAATCATCAGTGCTTGTAGTAACATTGATTAAGCTGCATAATTGCATATTTTATCTATTTAAAACCAATAATTTTTAATTATTTTATTATTTTATCATTGGTTTTAGATGGATAAAATGATTAAGAGGCATAAATCCAAGTTGTGAATTAAATTGATTAAAAGCATAGTTTATGCTTGATTTTATAACTTGTGATTTATTTGGACAATAATTTCTCATGCACAACACACTCTTAATATTTTATTTTTCATCTCTTGTTTAATTTTATTTATTTTAGTTTCTTTATTTTATTTTATTTTATTTNTTTTCTTCTCTTTTCTTTTATTTTTATTTTTTATTTTTTTTATTTTCTGCGCTGGCTAAACGACATGTCGTTTGGTCAGCAGACCAAAACGACATGTCGTTTTGTACTAAAGTCGTTTTTGCCGTCTGAGCTAAACGACGTGCCGTTTTGTCTAAGGGTAAAACGACATGTCGTTTTGCACTGAGTCGTTTTCACCGTTTACGACTAAACGACGTGCCGTTTTGTCAACAGACGAAAACGACACGTCGTCGACTTCATCTTCAACCTCCCGAGCTGTGTTTCAATGAACAGTGCCACCGTGCTTCTCCGCAGCTCCTCCGCGCCACCATGTTCCTCCGCCGCCCACCTGCAGCCACCAGCGACCCCAGATGACGCCGGCGATCACTCCTCCGCCCCATGCACAGCCGGTCCGATGCCACGGCAGCCTCATGCAACCTCCACCCGTGAGCCATGCACTGCACCATCTGCCACCGTGGGCCGTCCTCCACGCCACCTGCACCTCTCCACCAACCGAGCTCCACCATGCCTGCAGCGACATCCACGTGAGCAACCTGCACAGCAACAGACTAGCCGAAGCATGAAGCAAAACGCATGCGGGATGGAACGACGCAGGAAGATGCTGGAGCAGGAAGAAAAAGAATAAAAGAAAAATAGAAAGGAGACAGAGAGTGATGGACGAACGTGGGCAGCGAGAAAAGAAAGAAAAAAAAATAAAGAAGAAGCATGCAGTCGGCCGAGAATGTGGGAAGAAAACTGGAAGAAGAAAAAAAAAATAAAACGTGCATGCGGACGGGCCGACGCTGGAGGAGGAAGAAGAAAAAAAGAAAAGAAAAAAAAAAGAATAGAAGGAGAACGTGCATGCAGATGCTGAGCTTCTGAATTAACGCTGGAAAGTGAGGGAGAAAAGAAAAAAAAAAAGAAACGAAAAGAAAAGAAGAAGGAGAAGAAAGAAGACAGCAGCAAACGGATTTATTTTTTTATTTTTATTTTTTATTTTAATTTATGTTATTTATTTTTCTGCACTTTAAATTAATGTCATTTATTTTTCAGCACTTTTATTTCACTGCAATTTTATTTCACAGTCCTTTATTTTACTGTCCTTTATTTTCTACAATTTAATTTTCTGCACTTTAATTTCCAGCACTTTTATTTTATTGTCATTTAATTTTCTGTTATTTATTTTCTGCAATTTATTTGATGCCATTTAATTTTCCAGTGAATTTAAATTTCAGTCCTTTAATTTCCAGCAATTTAAATTCACTGTCTCGCACTTTAATTTCTTAAATTTTCACTGCAATCTCAAACAATCAAATCAACAAAATGAATCTGGTTTGCGACCAGTAAACTTTCTTTTCACTGCACTCTTCCATCCATTGTAAATATCATAACCTTTTATTTTTATTTTCCCATCGTAAATATTCCCACCATTTTTTCACGAGTTTATTTTTAGCACTTTCCCTGTGGAGACGATCTAGGAATTCGTTCCTAATTACTACGCGACACGCTCCTATACTTGGGATAGCCTTTGTGCTGCTCATTTCCGAACGAGTCAAGTTTTTGGCGCCGTTGC
>QEOT01009601.1:0-28120 GCA_003123785.1 Pterocarya stenoptera
TTGCACAAAAAGTATGAGAAAGACGCATATGGCTTAACAACGGCTTGAGCTTTCTAGTGGACAAATTTACAGGAAATTTGGGTCAATTTATATATATATATATATGTATATATGTCTACTCCTGGAAACGTACCAATAGATCTTGAAGTGGCAAGGACGCCGAGGACACGAGAGCCGTTCCATTCTATGACCCATCCTCCTGCTGCTTCCACTCTCTCCCTTTCATCAGGTCGATCAGGCTGCATAACAGGTCATTATTTTAACTCAATTGATTTCATAAGAAAGCCTCAAGGGAAATGCACAAGATCAAGTTGCAACATATTCTTGCGCAGGATTATGGACACATTCAACGTACAACCATTGTGTGGTAGCCATAAGTAACTATAAAAAACCACTTGTATTTTAATAATTTTTGAGGGAATTAATTGTCACACCCTCTCTAAACCCAACCAAGACCCCTTATCCTTGGCCTTTCATCATGGTCGATCCGCTAAGGGTAAGGGGTGGTGGAAGTATTTCAAGTTTTACTAATATGTGTAATGGTGTAAATCTTAGGTTTACAAGTCACGTCTTTTGTAAAAATGTGCGTTTTATCAGAAAAAATTTGATTTTTTTATATTTTTTTACGACGGAGTCCTCCAAACATGATTCTTGGTAAAGATACTTTGCAGTGCAAAATATCTTAGAAATTCGCAAATTGAAGCAAACTTTTTTTTTTTTTTTTTTNATTAATATATATAGTGTATAGATGATGATTACAAGAATTTAATTAATTTAAGAAAATTAAAAAATAAATATAATATGTAGTACGTAAGTAAAAAAATAAGCTACAAAGTTAGAAAAAAAATATTTGTAATTAAAGAGTGCATTGTTTTAAAAAAATTAAGTAAATATATGAGACTTGTATGTCAAAAGGAATGCACACGGTGTACAACAGATTTCTAAGATTAGTCAGCCCTACCTTATGATCATGTGATAGAGGCACGGCTACACCGTCACGACACAGCACCGCCCTCGAGTCTCCGCAATTGGCGACGACCACCTCCTTCTTCCCCACCAACACGACTACCGCCGTGGATCCCACTAGTCTCGCTGCTCCCGCGTCGTCCGTCCCACCGCCGTTCACCTCCTCGTCCATCTTCGAGAAGCACTCCACCATCGGCTTTTCCCAGTCCACTCCCCGGCCGCCGCCATTCCTCCACCACCGTTTCACCTCCTCCTCCAGAATCACGTGCAATCTATCCCGGCACGCGTTCGCTACCCTGTCCCCGTTGTGCCCGTCGTACACCGCGAAGAAATCGTACGTATCGCAGTACTGTCCCGGTGCAGCGAACCTCAGTGCCACTCTCACCGCATCCTCCATAACTCTCCGCCGTCCGATCACAGATATAGAACTTTGCGATGGACGTGCAAAGCTCCGTCCCTCTTCTCCTCCTCCTCCGACCCCGCCGGATACCGGTACTTCGATCGGCTTTGCACCATCGTCCGAAGAGCCACCGGAGGACGACAAAGTACCGGATGACGAAACGTCCAAACACAGCTCTCCGATTCCTATATTTGTTTTCGGTTTCTTGTCTTTGCGGATGCCATCGACTTCACGAGAAATCAGTTTCTTTACGTCTCTCTTGCGCAGCTCGTTTCTGAATCCGTGTTTGAAGCGAGAATCAATTCCTATGCTCTCCATTGTACGTACTTTCTTATCGTCAGTTGTGTCATGCTTAGGGTTTGTGGAGTCTGACATCGCAGAAGACCATTTTCCTCTCTTCACCTATATACACTTCCTCGTGCACTTTCTCCTCAACTGCGATGAAATGAACTGATTCAAGTTGGTTTTAAAAAGAGGGAATCCGAGCCATCGAATGAAGGGTCCGCATGCAGGATGCGCGCCAGCTGTGTCTCTAGAGACGGCGTTCTTAATTGAAAAAATCTACTCCACCTTTTACTATTCACATAATCATGAATATATATATATTTTATATCAAATATTTAATATATAAATAATAAATAGAAAAATTAAATTAATTAAAAAAAAATTAAATATTACAAAATTTAAAATTTAAAAAAATATAATATATAAAAATTAAAATGATGGTGTAACATTTCTCTTCTTAATTTTTAACAGGTTTGAGGTTTAGATTTTTTCAAGCTAGGAAGACGTGGACCGCTGAAACAGAGGTACATGTGATTTTGGGTTTTCTTTTTGGAAGAAGAGGTGAGAGGTGCAAAAACCAAAGCCAAAAGTCGGCAAAGCCGCAAATGGGCTGAGTCGACGTGTGGGCTTTCGAATAGATAACGTGGCGTTTCGGATCGCTGTGGCGCAGTACGTACTTTCATTTGATAGGTTTGGGATACAAATAAAATATAAAATTTTTATATTATTTTATTATATATATTTTTTTTAATTTTTAAATAAAACATAATAAATAATTTAACTTTTTCAAATCTCAATATAATTTTTTTCAATTTCAATTCAATTTTTTTAAATTTTAAAACTAAAAAAATAATATTTTAAACTTTAAAATAAAACACAAAATAATATTTAGAAAAGGGCTGTGTCCGTCGAGTTCAAGTGATGACTCTGTTTGGTGAGAAAAATAAGGGACTTCTTTCTTAAGGAGAGGAAGGTCCTTTTAAATTTAGAAATTATTTTATCTTATCCTATTTGATTATTATAATTTTTTTAAATGTTTACATAAAATATAATAAAAATTTTAACTTTTTTAAATTTTAAAATAATATTATTATTAAAAAATAATATTCTAACTGTAAGGAGATTTTCTCCCTAAGGACTAGAGGCCTAGCCAAGTCAGGCCCGAAACGAAAAGTCAAAAATCCAGTCCACTAGGAGAATCTCTTGTATGTGACCTGTAGGAGGGATGATACAGTAGGGTATGAGACTCGTCGATCTGAGGTTCCTAGGGTAGTGTTTAGTCATTGAGTGCCCGCCCACACAGCAGGTGTGACATACAAAGGGCCATTGATCTATTGACAGAGAGAGCATGGACAGACCAAGAGAAATGCAGACCAAGAGGAGAAGGTTAAAAAACTACGACGCATTAATGGCTTCGCCACTCCGACAACACACCAAATTAATGACGCCGTCACAAAACCATGCCACATTAATGGGATTGTAGTAGAGCCACGCTGCAATTAAAAATTCTGACAAAATGAATAGTACGAGGAATCCAGACCTCACAATAACAGGCATGATCTACTCTTCAAACTTGTCGTACAAATAGCTGATCTCATGTACGAAGAAATTATCTATGATCCTTAGACTCTCTTATTTATTTACTACACTTTAAGAACATTTATTAATTTTAGCATCATTGACTTCTCGGCCCTAAAGCTACCCTCTCAAAGCCGTATTATGTTCTTTTTTGTATAGGGCTTGTTGTGGAAGACCTGAATTGTTAGAGTTTAGTCCAAAGGTGTACGAAACATATAGTTAACACTAACAATATATTTTTTAACTTTTATTTTTCATTTAAAACCATCTTACCCCGTATCTGAATCCGAGCCCGCCGAAATGTTTTTTAAGGTTACGAACTTACACAAATACGATATAACGTGGCGATAGATAATTCATTTTTACACACTTATTTTGTATACATTTGTCATTTCTCGAGTACAGTTTGTCATATACTGATAAACTCTGAATATTTGGCCAGAAAAAAGATAAAATCCTAATCTTCTTTTTCCATCGAAAGGGGAGAAAGTTAGCTCATTTGTAATGTTATAACATGTTAGGAGGCTGGCTAAAGGGCATGCAGCTTTGTTTTTTTTATATAAAGCGGCCGCAGAGTCCTACTCAACCACGGATTCCTAATGTACAGCAACGATAATGGATTTGAATATTGAAAATGCTAGTTTATCCCTGTGTTTGTCCCTTGGGTTTGACAGGTAATGCATTTTAATTTTTTTAAATGTTTAAAAAAATTACTTCTCATGAATTTGTGTCTTTTTTTAAATGTTTAAAAATATATATTTAAAAAAAAAAAGATGAATGAACTAGCAGCCACGCCCAACGATAAGGGCTGAGCAACCGACTAGCATGATCTTTTGAACATTTTTATTGAGTTCCTATGTGCAAGGGAGGAACTACTAAGAGGCTTGGGGGCTTTGGCAAAAGTCCTCCCAAAATTTTCAAAATTTAATGAAAATTAAGTTTTGAAATGTGTCTTTATAAAGTAGACTATATAAAAATTAATATTTGACTCCCCAAAAAAATTTTTTTTTTTAACTTGGTCCCCCCAAATCAGATTTTCTGGTTCGTCCCCTATCTATGTGGTTATGTTAAAATGGTTTTTTTTAGCTCCTACTTACGTGATCACGAGACCAGAAAACATAGTTTTGTTTTTAATTCTGTGTGTTCGTGTATATATTAATTATAAATTAGGTATAAGGAGCTAGTGTTTTGATCTCTGTTTTGTTGAAGGTCATGTTATGTGGCCTGTCAATCACGAAAAGAGTTATAATAAGAGATCCTTGACCTTGGGACAAAGGAAAAGGAGCATGCAGTAGAGAGAGACTAGCCGATCACCTCCTACGTCCACATATCCATGATGAAAATCACGGAAGTCTATACAAATCATATACAGACTCATTATTTGCTAAAAATAGCAATAGAGAATATTGAGGTACTTCGCATTTACCATCTCAGTTTCTAATAATGAAGGATATATAAAGTAATAGTGCATGACTAGCATGCACGGGATTGATTAAGGAAAGAAACGTGGTTAATTTTGTTTATAGTTCGTACGTGATCATGATATCTATAGACTTGTCATGGAGTGACTCATGAGAAGGTTTCTTAGGTCAATCGTCTGTCTAGTTCAGATGTTGCTATACTGAATCGTTTAGATATTTGGATTGTGGAAAAACATCGAGTTAACACTCGAGTTGTACGTTGGCCTAAGCCTAGCCCAGGTAGATTTAAATTAAATTTAGATGGAAGTAGTTTGGGAAACCTGGGTAGTGGTGGTGGGGGAGGTGTTTTAAGAGATAGTACGGGCAAGATTGTGTTTGCTTTCTCTAAATCTTTTAGTTATTGTTCCAATAATAAAGCTGCATTGAGGGCGGTATTAGAGGGTTTGATATTATGCTAGCAGATGGAGTGTTTAACGGTAGATATTGAATGTGACTCCTTGGTAGTTGTAAATTGGGTTTTGGCTAAAAGGTGTATAGTTTGGTATCTTTATGATTTTTGGAAAAAATTGTTGATACTTTTCAATGAGTCTGATTTCACTATTCATCATTGTTTTAGAAAAGCTAATAATGTTGCAGATTATTGGCACAAAGTGATGCTAAGCGGGAGAATAAGGTGTTTCGAATGAATGGGCAGCTTCCAAAAGGCTTAAGAGGTTTGTATAGATTGGATAAATTGAGAATGGCTTATCTGCAGGAGAAATGAGTGTTTTATTTTGTTGATTTTTGGGTAGTTTTGGTTCGGGTCCTATGTTTGTATAGATGCTGTTTTATTTTGTTGGTGTTAAGGCTCGGGATGGTTTATTGGCTATTTGTAAATCTCTTGTGTCTTCTTGTTACCACGGTTTTTCTCTCTTATAAATAAAGATTTTTAATAAAATTAGGAAGTGGTCACTCATGAACACGTAACCGCATCTCTTAAAAAAATAATAATAATAATAATAAAGATATCTATAGTCACGAAATTACATGGTTTTGTTTTGATTTCTTTGTGATCGATCGTGAATATATTAGTTTTGGTCAGACTCCTCATGTTCTGCATGTTGAGGTTGATCATGTCGTGTGCCTACTACCCTTTCGATCACCGAAGGAGTTAAAAAGAGATCATCCTTTGACTGAACTCTCGGGCCGAAAGGAGAGAAGGCGAGCATGCTGTGCATGCAGCAGAGAACAGCTCGTGATCACGTAGTACTCCACGTACCCACTAAAATCGTGGAAGTTTATAAATTGGTGTATTCCCAATGAAAACTTTAAAACCAAAATTTAAATAAAACATTAATTAACACTGCAGCAGTACTACTGCCCGTGAATTGCGATTAATTATTTATTTTGGGGAAACAGATATTTGTTGAAGAGCATTGAATCATCATGCCATACATCGCAAGTGATCTAGAATTTCTTAATTTCTTAGTAGAGAGCCACGCAATATTGTCACATTACAAAAAGTTTCAGTTTTTTTAGTATTTTACCATATGGACTTTAACATATTTGTTAAATAAATTTGAGCAAAGAGCGTAATCTTGGAAAAAAAAAAAAAAAAGAGGGCGACTTTGAGGCATGTAAAATATTATCTTTAATGTATCCTCACTCAAAAGAGTTTACAATCGAGTTGTAAGCAATTCACATCTAGGATATTAACAAAATCACCAACTGCAGATAACAATTCTAAAAAGATTTTTTCAAGTTTTTTTACAAAATTGTGTATAAGATTGAAAATATGAAAGAATATAATGTTTTAATTTGTGGATCTCATCCTCTAGTTATAGATAATGAAGTAGCACTTTGTAAAATATGACAATTCTTAGCTTGTGACTTTTTAACTGACAATTACTAACTTAAAAGATACAATGCTTCATAGACATGCTTAGTCTAATGGATAGTCGCATTCTGTGGAGAATGGAGGGGATTGGTTCACACTACAACAAATTTTGGCTTTTGGGACAAAATGAAAATCGTCCCAAAAGATGTTTTTAGGCACGAAAATCAGATTTCATCCCAAAAAGTTAACGGATGTCGTTATCCGTTCAAACATATTATTTTCCGTTTGAACTAAATATATTGGGATGAACATATCTATACTTGTTTGAAATATCGTTCGAACGGATACTTAACAATTTGAACCAAAATAAAGTGAACCTTCAAACAGTTATTTGGAACCGTTGAATGTTAAATTGTCAGGTTAAGTTACAAAATTATAGTGGGAATTTGAATACCGTTTGAACAGTTAATTTGGATGTTTGAAGTTACCGTTCGAATATCATTTAATGGTTCAAATGAAGATTTTGGCAGATTAGATGAATAAAAGTATAGTGGGAATATAAAACATGTTCAAATGGTTCTATCTGTCTGTTCAAACAGTGGTTGAATTTTTTTCATTTTTAATTTTAAAAAATGTCCTTATTAATTTAGGTAAATATTTAGTTTATATAATAAATATAACATTTAAATAATATAAATAAATAAAGGAACTCAGTACGTAACTTAGAAAGGAACTCAATATCATAACTAATTTTGAAAATGAAAAGACGATGAATATTTAAATTAATTATACAAATAAAAATAGTCATGATTGTCCATACAAGAAATCAAAAAATGCAAATAAAAGATATACACTACTTGCCCAGATCTTGTAGCACCGCCTCGACTCTAGTTAGGCGTGTTTCAATATACGTCACTCGAGACATGAGCTTCGACTTAGTCTCTAGGAGGGCGATCCGGACTGCATCAATGATCTCTGATGTCTTTGTTCGCATCTCTACACGCACGATATATGCAATCTCCTCACAAGTAGCAGTGCGTGATGCACCCTGTGTAGATGTCTCACATGATACGCCATGTGCATCTCCTTGAGTGTCGACCGTCTCTGTAGTGAGTGCACAAATATGAAATTTGGAGTGTCTCGTACTATGAGACAATGTCGTGGAGTTGATCGGTCCAATCGGCTCCCGAACATGCTTAAACGCATTTGGCTTGATTGCCTTTGCTAAAAGAAATCGTATGAGCAAGACTCCAATTGACAATATATCTCTTGTAATATAGGTGGCCTCTGATCGAATCCTAATGAAGATATATCTCGCTAGGTCGATAAGCACCTCACGAGCGACCTGTAACATAAATTGTGCCCGGTCCATGCTAACCTCAGTCTTATGCAGTCGCGGATCGATGTTGTTGGCTATTATAATGTTTATGATCTTGAAAACACTGGATAAGTCTACCTGTTTGATGCTTTTGGTCCTATCATACGAAGGAGTATTTGGACCCACAACCAACTGACGAACCTCATGATCAGCTAGACCATCAATCTCATCTACTACAAGTCTACAACAGCATCCTCTTCCTCAGCAGTCTCCCCATCGCCTACAGGTGTAGACTTCTTAGGCACCACGCTAGGATATGTAGTGGGCAGTCGAGGGATATCAAGAAAATTGGTGATTGCATCAATTGAAAATCGTACTGAGATGCCAGAACAAAGAAGGTGTATGCGTCATCATCCTGGCTGGCACCACCAAATTCTCTATAGAACTCAAATACAATATTGATGTAGGCAACGATTTTGTCCGTCTCTTCGTCCTTTTGGTCAATGATCGGTGTCCACCCACGATCGAGAAAGACAAATGCCAGAGAACGTCTCTCCCACAGAAGATCCTTAAAGTCATTGATCTTCACCTACCGCTCAACAAAATAGTCATCTCTCGGATTTCTTTGCTAGAGGATTGCCTTAATGCGACCTACTTTTTTTCCCGAGAAGCCATTGTAATGACGCTGAATTTAATTTATAAAATTAAGGACAATGATTAAAAAATATCATAATTATAATTAGATCAACATAATTATATCTAACAATATAATATATGTTACATTATCTATTCAACTCTAAAAAAAATTAAAATAAGAAATATACCATTTAAATGCTTAACTACACGTTCAAACTGTTATATAGGAACGCTATTAGGTAGACGTTCGAATAGTATAATATTGATTTAAACGTTAACCATTCATGTGGAGTTCGAACATCTAAGAAACGTTCGAACATATATTCCTTATTCAAGCTCAACAATGGCTGAGTTGACTCAATCATTGTCAAAACCGAAAGGAATTGGTGGATTCCTTTCGGTTTTCCACAAACAACAACAATGAACACGTGTACTAATGTATTTTAAGATGTTATTTGTGTGATTTATGTTTTCTATTAATGGATTGAAAAAAATATTATACTGTTCAAACTGTTATGAAACGCTCGAACACCTATTAACAGCATTCGAATGGTACAATCAATACATTCAAACGTTCCATAATCGTTCAAAGATTATGATAAGCGTTTGAACTAGTCTTCGAACACTCATTGAATGTTAGACTTTTCCCATGCAGAATTGATGTTTGAACGGTAAACTACATACGTTTGAATTATAAACTATTAACGTTTGAACAATGCATGACGTTCGAATTGAAATTGTGACGTTCAAACATACACTCATTCGAACCGAAAATTTACCCGCCTTAATTTGAACGGTAGAATTTTATTGTTCGATCGCTAAACTGAGATGAAATAAAACCATCCCAAAAAACTATTTTTGGGATGAAAAAAATCTTTGAAGACAGTGATATTGGAATGATTCTGTGATGCTTTTTTTTCATCCCAAAAACTACTTTGGGATGAAACAGTATTTCTTTGGGACAAAAATATTCTTTCCAAAAGACAAACTGTTGTAGTGTCGAGTCCCCTCAATGGCACTTGCTTGTGATTTAATTTTGAATCATTACACCTATTCAAGTGCCTATTCGGCTCAATTAGAGTTGTGACTGTTCAGCCCACGCGCAATGCTTGGCCCTACCCAAGCATTGTGCCTATTCAAACGGCTGTGCGGGTAGGCCTTTGGGCTTAGGCCCATGGGCGTGGGTTGTGGGCCTCTAACTTCTAAGCCTATCTCATGCTTGTTAAAATTAAATCTACAAAGGGCAACCATGAAGTTTCAAACTCATCTATTTTCCTTTGAGACAATGCATCCTTACCACTGAGCCATCACATCTAGTGTTTCAAATACCGTACCGTACCAGTCGGTATTTATTGTACCGGCCCAAATACTAGCCTTACCGACCTGTATTTCGACCTATATCGGTCGATATTTCAACCTTTAAATTTTTTTATTTTTTTATCTACAAGTTCATTTTTTGATCTCCAATTCATATTAGGCTATTTATAATTTATATATATGTATTTATATATAGACTATTATTTTAGAATATAATTTATATATAATTTAATTATATATCGATTATCTCGAAATGGTACATGAAAAGGTATTGGTATTGAAATATTTCGTTTCAATGCCTTGACCGGTACGACATCCGATACAGTTTTCAAAACATTGATCACATCTCCTTGTGATAGTGATTCACAAAATTAAATAATAATATACTTTTAATAAATTTATATATTTAATATCACAACCTGGAATAAATATAACAGGAGCAACTAAAACTTTAAGATTGAAAAGTCAGTCAAATCAATACTTATTATTTTAATAATATGTCCCTGATTACAATAATCTTATTTTTTTATGAGAATATTTGTTGAGGGGTTGATCGGCAACACGGCCACAGTATCAGCTAATGTAGTGAATATGTGCAAGTAATCCGAAAGGAGAAACTGCTTTTCTTTAGAGTAACGAATGATAGTGGAGATTCATGAAACGAACACTGGATGTAAATTCATGAAATGATAGTGGAGATTGATATTGGGACTTGCGTTAATATTGATACTATCACTAAGAGGAATCAAAATATTAAGATTAGTATTAATAATTATCAAATAATCAAAAATTTTGATAAAAAAAAGTATCTTATTGTATTTATTTATGTATTCAAATTTTTATTCATTTTAATTTTTTAAATTATAAAATTTAAAAATAAGTTAATTTATATTAAAAATAAGTTATATTATGAGCAAGACTTAAGTTACAAAAAATTATATAAAAATAATTTTATAAATTGTTGTAACTTCATCTATCTACTACTTTATAATTTATTTGTAGCAGTTTTCTAATTTTTCACCCTTGAAGGAGTACTGTAGGTTATTCGGAGACGCAGCAGAAGCTAGGCAAAGACGCAAACCCAATCGCCTTCCACAGATCGAGATTAATATATTTAAATCCGAATCAAAAGCTACGAACGAGCGAGCGAGAGGGATAATGGAGAGCGAGTTGGTCGGGCTTTGCATCGAAGCGGCGTGCCAGAGCAGAGAGAGCGTGGAGAAATGGCGGAGACAGAGGCGGAGCCTCGAGCGCTTGCCCTCTCAGCTCGCCGACGCTCTCCTCCGCCGCCTCCTCACCCGTCGTCTCCTCTACCCTTCTTTGCTCGAGTACGTCTAATTAAATCATTCCCTCTTTGGTTCCTCATTAAACGTAGTATAAAAAGAAATTTGGACATATTTTAATCGCACCGAAATGACCGATGATAAGCTTCAGCTTTTACTTTCTTGTGTGTTTATCAGAAGATAATTACTTCTGCCAATTCTATTTACTTGGATGATATTTTAAAAAATAAATCCTCTAATTATATGTGAAATTTGCAGCTGCTTGCATTTGCAGATCGTTTTATTGAAAAATTGAGCTTGATTAAGCCAACTAACACTATTAGGCTCAGTACACGTCAGAGAACTATATTTTCGATTTACCATTTCTTCACTTTGTTTAACTAAGCATTCTTAGCAGCCCTAAGGAGCGGGACTCCTGTGTTTCGATTTTTCATGCATCAGAAATCAATGTGGTTGCGAAGTGTCTCTATTAGATGTGATAAGTTTTTAGATGTGATAAGTTACAGGTTGTACGACTCTATCTCGATTTGGTTGCTGAGAATCCGTGGGGGAAAATTTCAGACTGAAACCTTCGTTTTTGTAGAAGCTTTGGCTCTTCGTATAATATTAGTCGAGTGAACTCGAGTATTCGACGAAATATTTGTTTTAAAGTTTTTAAGCCATTTTGGTTAAATTCATTCAATCATTTTATTTCGCGTTGCAAACTCAGAAACGTGTAGGTTGCTATAGTCTATCAAGTTTGATTTCCTTTTGTGTCATTAAATCCTAGTATTTTATCCTTGGAGTAAATTAGTTTCTGTATGTTAGCTGCTGCTGCTTCTTCTTCTTCTTGTTTTTGTGAGCATGGTCTTTGCTAAGCTAGCTCTGCTCTCTTAGAGTTTTCAAACATAGTGCGGAGGAGATTGATCTCAGAGGTGAGAACTCTGTGGACGCAGAATGGATGGCATACTTGGGAGGGTTTCGGAACCTGCGCTCCTTGAATGTTTCAGATTGCCATAGAGTCACTAGTTCAGCTCTTTGGGCTATGACAGGTATTATAAAACTATACAATTAGGAGGACTTCAAAAAGTCAATTTGTTACATTTTCTAAATGCTTTCTCTGGGTTTAGGAATGACGAGTTTAAAGGAATTGGATCTTTCTAGATGCTTGAAGGTTACTGATGCGGGCGTTCAGCATCTTATATCCATTTCATCACTGGAAAAGTTATATGCATCAGAAACCGGTGTGACCACGAATGGAATTGTTCTTCTCTCTTCGCTTAAAAACTTGTCTGTCTTGGACTTGGGGGGTTTGCCTGTCACTGATCAGGCACTGAGTTCACTCCAGGTACTTCATTTTCTTCCAATTGTGGAGACGTTTTTAATAAATTACATGGTACATAATTGTATTTCTCTCGTTTTTTTTTTCTTCCTGGTCCATGACTGCTCCACGATCAGAGCCTGCTCCATATCCCTCCACCATACCATTGGAGGTGGTAACTTGGCAGTTTAACGTCCTATTTTTTTCTAGCTAAATACAAAAATATAACATCCTTAATATGAATGCATGGCCATCAAGATTCAAGACCCCATGCCAGTTTTTCTGAGTGAAACTTGATAGATATTCTGAAATTATTATTTTATCAGAGTACTGATTTTCATCTTAATCATTTGCTCATCCCCATTTAGGCTGGCCTAAAAGTAGTATTGGTTATGCACATTTTATTGGGTTTAAATTGGTGCGAAATATTTGGGTTTGTTCAAGTGTGTATATTTTGGAAAGTTGTTCATTGAAATTCCATTATCACTTCTCACTTTTGCCTCCACTAACAATTTTAAAATTCATAAATTCCATATTTTGAGTGAATGCCACTTAAACCACCATCATCACCGTCTCCATACCACCACCATCGTCTTTCATACTACTGTCACCACTACCACCCGTTCCACACCCTGCCAACCCCATCCTTATCTCACCATTGCTACTTTCACATTACCATCAACAACATTGCTCTTGGCCACCTTCATGCGGCTGTTACCACCACGACCACCATTACCATTTCTATTCCGCATTAACTATCACAAGCCATTACCATCACCATTATCACCATCATTGTCACTACCAACAAATAACAATATTGTAATTAGGGTTGTAATCGGTCCGGTCCGGTTTAGTCAGTCCATGGGGGAACTTTTGGACCAGCGAAAATTTCGATCCACCCATTTTCCACCCCAAGACCGGACTAGACCATTATCTGTAAGTTTAGTCGGTTCAATTCGGTCCAGGCCACTGCAAAATGGGCCAACATACAAAAAAGGCCCAAATTACCTTCTAATGTTTATTTCGGCCCAACATACAAAAAAGCCCAACATTTTTCTTCCATTTTATTTTCTTAGAAAATATACTAAATGATAAAATTATTTACAATAATAAAATTAAAATCAAGTGAACTCTTCAATGTGGATTATCTAATTAACTCATTAATAAAATCATTAATTATAATTATAATTATATTAATGATGTTACTAACTTTGTATGCAATACTCAATAGTATGTGTATGAATTATGATAGTTAATACATAATGGCCTATATTCAAATTTTAATATTTTATATGGTTAATGAATAATTGGTCCATGGTTATTTCATACTTGTAACTTAGTTATCTTACCAAAACTGTACCTAACTATTTTAATTAGGTGTAGATACTAGGTAACTAGAGACTACTAGAGGATGTATCATTGCATATAATGTTATGATTTATCATAGGATATATTAGTTAATTGTTAATAGCATATTGGTTAATATTTAATATTATATTTAGCATATATGGTCCATGATCATAGTTTAGATGAAAATTACATAATTAAGTTATACAACTACCATATAAAATACTATATAAAAAATGATTGAAAATATATATATATGTATTTAGGTCGGTCTGGTCTGGTTTGGTCCAAAAAAATCATAACCCGGGATTGGACCAAAAACCAAACTTTTGCAAACTAATGGGCCGAGACCGGCCCATTAGTGTTATCAGTCCAGTCCGGACCCGTTAACTTACACCCCTAATTGTAATTTCTTAATTTCTTTCCGGTTTCTTTTTTTCTTAAAGTATACTAAACCAAGTAATAAAAATTTACATTGAAGGGAAGTTCAATCCCATCAATTTTGAATCCATTCCTTTTTGTAAATTCTGAGAATTTCTCAAATTATTTGTAAGAGCACAATCTGATGATTTTTTTATTATTATTTTTTTAGGCTCTTACAAAATTACAGTACCTTGATCTTTGGGGAAGCAGGGTGTCTAACAAAGGTGCAGCTGTTTTTCAAAAGTTCTCCAAACTGAGCTTCCTTAATATAGCTTGGACCAACGTCACAAAATTTCCAAATTTGTCATCTCTTGAATGCCTAAACATGAGTAACTGTACCATTAACTCTATACTTGAAGGGGATGGAGGTAAAGCTCCTTTAAACAAGCTTATTTTCTCTGGAGCTACATTCATTGGTGAGGCTGAGGCTTTTATATATGTTGAAACAAGTTTCCTGTCCTTTTTGGATTTATCCAAGTCTTCCCTTAAAAAATTCTGCTTCTTACCTTCTATGAAAGCACTGAAACATTTGGATCTCAGCTTCGTCATGATTGGAGATGATTTAGTCAAGCACATTGCATGTATTGGAGCGGATTTGAAAAATCTAAATCTCAGCAACACCAGACTCACCTCTGCTGGCGTTGAGATTTTAGTTGGGCATGTTCCCAATCTTGAAGTTCTATCATTGTCTTCCACACTTATTGATGACATCGCAGTCTTATATATCAGCAATTTGCCATTAATGAAGGTTGTCGACTTAAGCTATACCAATGTTAAAGGTATGAATTATCAAATGCTCTTTCTGCTTATAGATGGAAAAAGCTTCAACCATTAACTTTTGCATTACCGATGTTAGTATGTGGTCACTGAAAGGAGGTGAGGGCCTGAAATAATTGATTGGGCTATTTTCTGGCTAATATTCCACTGGTATGAGCTACGGCTGTGGAAAATGTTTTGACTTTTAAGATCTCAGCAGGATTTTTTGGCCCGCTTCTTGTCAAAAAATTTTAATGCCCTTACATCATGATGATGGCCTTTATGACATTGTGTTCCTTTCTCAGATAGTTTCCTTCATAAAATCGCATGACACTCAGTATTATATGAAGATCTCATCGGTGTCCCTTCAACTGATTGCTGAATAATTAGCCTTGTGTACAAACAAACAACCCCCTCTCTATGGCACCCCTGCTTTCCGAATCAGGGTCTGAGAAGGAAAAGAACAGAATGCTCATAGTATGGCAGTTGCTTATTCCTACTCCTATTAAAACTTACTAAAGCTTGCTTTGTTTCTTTACCAACCTTGAGAGATGGACAATTTTTAAGGAAATATTATTTATAATAATAATAATAATAATAGCTACTACTATTTACTACTAATCTACTATGACGCTCCCTCAGCTAGCAGACTAGGTCCCTTCTAATCTACCTGCTGCAATTTTCAAACTTCTTTATTTTTGGATCAGTCAAGACTTGAGGGATTCCTTTTGTTGGCTGGAAGACTTATAGGAGGTCCCAATTAAGTTCTCAATAACTTTCAGTTGTGTTTGAATTACTAATATTTGTATTAATGTACATTCATAACTGTTTCCTGTAATGCTAGTAAAGTTCTTTCTCGTGTTCTTCTTATCTATCGTTGATATCTATATCTATAACTGGGTAAAATTTCTCTGTACTATTAGGTTTCATCCACCAGGCAGGTGCTGAGCCAGGCTCAGTTCTCTCACTGCAAGCCCTAGAAAGTCTCAGTCATTTGGAAGTGCTGAATTTGGAGCAGACTCATGTCCAGGATGATGCTCTAAAACCTTTATCAAGCTTCCAAGAGTTGAGAAATCTCTCTCTCAGAAGTACGTCCCTTACAGATCTCTCCCTGCACTACTTTTCATCTCTCCCAAAGCTGACAAATCTCAGCATTCGTGATGGTGTGTTGACAAATTTGGGGCTCACTTCATTCATTCCCTCACGGAATCTAAAAATGTTGGATCTGAGGGGTTGTTGGCTCTTGACTGAGGATGCCATTTTGCCATTCAGTAAAAACCATCCTCAAATCGAAGTCAGGCATGAACTTGTACACATCTTGCCATCAGACAATATTGGCTCTCGCCGTCCATCTCCATCGCGATCAACTTCAAGGACCTTGCTAGTGAACAAGAAGCTGGGGAATATGCACATTTCTTCATGTCTTGTAGGTAGGACTTCTAATTAATAATTTCCCAGCTGCAGCATCTTATAACCCTCCCTAATTTTCATTTTCGATTGTTTCGAAACAGATCAAAGATTGAAGTATAGCAGACAGGAGCTACTTGAACTGCAGTATTATTCTATTCACTCATCTCCCCTTGATAGAGGCATTAATACGTCCCAGATGGAACTGAACTAACCGGGGATGACTCTTAAAATTGCTTTTCCATATTGCCAGTAAAGATAGACACAATCCTTTACACGACAATTTTTATAACCGTGTTTTAAAATGTGGATATTTTGGTAAAATGATGATACGTTTATATTATTTTACAAAAATACCATGAATTTAAAACATAGTTGTGAAAAAAGTTGCATAAGAGTTGTGTTTATATCGTAACCTGTTTTTGGTTTTTTTTTTGGTTCAATGTAGACTTTTTTTTTTTTTAATGGAAACAGACTCATTTCATTAATGAACTACCGAGGTTACAATTGTGATTTATCAATACATAGAAAATCCAAACTATAAGTCAAATTACGCATCAGCTCTTAGGTTTCTCCACACACAAATTTTTTTGTGGCGGACATTGTCTTAACTTCAGAAAACTCTTTTCTCATAAAGAATGCACTTTGTAAAACTGACTAAGTGCCCCTCTGTCCTCCCAGCGAGAAAACGTACGGGATACCGCTATAGACATTAAATCTACTAGCCTATTTTGAGTTTATTACACTCAAAAATAACAAAAAGTACAAATGAAACACAATAACAACTAAACAAATAACATCTACTAACTAAACAAACTACACAAACAAAAACCACAAGCATCGATGTGACCCGGACGTCATGCTCATCGCCAAATCCCGGACTCTTATATGTTACTCGAGGTGGATTAGAGTAATGGCTTTAACCCAAAAAAAAAGTCCAAACGTTTTATTTATTTCCATTTAGGTGATCAAGGATGGTGGATTTGAAAGTGATGCTAAGGAGCAGTTTGGATGCTAGGCGACGCCAGACTCTGGAACTTGGTGTTTTATGTCGATCTTCAATTAGAGAGACGATCAAATCAATTATCTAAGGGATTAGTCAGCTTTCTAAGTTTTGATTCAAAGGGTGAAAACAAAGAAAAGAGGAATTTGCTAAGGCACTGGTAGCATGTTTTTTTTTTTCCCAAATTTTACTTTGGGAAAATAGATTTCCACTTTTTTTTCTTTTTTTCTTTTAACTTTGTGTACTGAACTATAATAAGTGTACGTTAAATCTATCAAATATTGTCTATTGTCAAATAGTACTCTTTGTCAAGATCTAAGCAAAAAGATTGTGTCGGGTCATGTTAAAAAGCCTCGAGTTTGACTTGCATCTGTTAATTGAATGTTCTTACTGCAGCTGCATAGCTGAACGGCAATGGGGGTATTAGTTTCACTGCACTGTCGTTTGCTAAATTATTATTATTATTATTTTTTGATGGAAATTATTATTTTTGTTTTGTGTCCAACAGCAGAGCCCAAATTTTCTGTGGTTCGCTTCCCATGAATTTCTCTCTTTTCCCCATGAGCAGTGCTACACCCACGGAGGTATGTAGCATGAGACGGGTCGATAAGGGCATTTTTTTTTTTTTCATTCATTTTTTTATACTCTTAAATATATATATTTTTTAAATTATAACATTATTAAAAAATATTTTCTTAATTATTAAATATAATAATAATAATAACAAATTTTCAGACCAACCCAACTGTGGCGAGAACAGCATTTTTCTTTCCCCCATTTCTTCTGGTCGTCTAAATTCCACAAAATTTTCTGCCGATAATTTTATAATTTGTAAACGTCACTGATCATGTCGTCCAGTGAAAGGACAGAGCACCAATATCTCAGTGGGTGGGTAGTTCACTGAAAAAGACAGAAAAACGTCATTTATAGCCTAATCATTTGTCATCTAAACGGTAGCAGGTCTTTTTGTCGTTTGGATATAGAAAAATTTTATTTATCGTCTCTATATATTATTTTTTATTTTATTTATTTATCAAATGTGTTATATAGATTATGAGTAGAAGAATTTAATAAGTTTAAGAAGAGTAAAATATAATTAATAATAAAAAAATAATAATTAAAAAATAAAAAATATTATGTATAGTGTATAGAGATAATGAGTAACAAAGTTTTGGAGATATCTCAAAGCCGTCCGTCGGTTCCCCTCAGTGAACAGAAGGGAAGTGATTTTTATTTTTTTGGTCTTTTTCTAGAAGCAGCAGGAAAGGGATCTAAGATTCTAAATAAATTTTATTCATCATTGTCGAACAAAAGGGAAGTGATATAATATGCAGAAATGATGACTAAAAAAAATCCAAGATTCTAACATAAAGTGTCTTGCAATGAAGCATAGCCGCAACTTACCCTTTTCTGTTCATACAAAAAACAAAACGGCATGCAAAAATAGAAACCCGAGTTACACAGCCATTTAACAGAACACAGTTTCCTTTCCTCCGGCAGAAAGAAAGTAAAATCTCTTCGTCAGTCAGTTTAGAACACCAACATATTAGGTTGCTGCAATCTTTGACAGATCAATCAAAATAACTCATCCCTTGATTTTATCAAAGCCTCATAAAGATTGGTGAAGACCAGCTTTCTTAGACCCATAATTTTTTTTTTTCTATTCTTTTATTATTTATTTTTTGTTAAATTCAATGAGATACTTTCTGAGATTCCTCACCCTGTCTTGAATACCTCCTAGCAGTACATGAAAAGAGGACACAAGCTGAACAATATGATCATAGAATTGTTGCCCATGTACCTTGCACAAAACTATCTTCATGTTTCATGGTATCTGACCGTTCATATTTCGGCTATAACTTTGATGTATGGAGGTGCAGGAAAGGCTCAAGAAAGAGGCGACTGCTGTTAGAATAGTCACCTCGTTTGTTTTCACAATTCTTTTAAACTCATCTCATCTTATCTAATCATTATAATTTCCTTAAATTCTCATATAAAATAAAATAAACAATTCAAACTTTTTAAAATAAAAAAACAAAAATAATATTAAAAAAAATATTATAACAATATTTTATTTAATTTTTAACTTTAATATCAACTTATCTCATCTGTGAAAACAAACGAGGCCAAGAAACTTTAATGGACAGATCAATTGAGAACAGTAAATTCATTTTTCGAGCATGTCTGTCTTTTCCCTATGGTTACACATTTTAATTTAGAGTCATCAGCTGGTTTATGGAAAAGCTATACACGGTCACAAGAATAGTAGAACTGGACAGAATGCATTGCTATTGCTAAATGGGAGAAAAATAAATTCTGGCTCCAGAGGTAATTCCCTTCATGCTCGGGGCTTGTTTGCGCTCTTGTACATGTTGTCGATGGCATTCTGTGCAATGAAAAAAGATCACGTCAGTAATTTCATAACCAAGGATCTTTTTTCTTTAGTACAGCCAAGACTCTGGGTATAATGGCAAGTTTAAAGTCCAAAGGCCACGACCAAAGTGGAAAAAAATGAATAGCGCTCCTAATATTTGGTTTCTAGATGGCATCATGCTTGACTTGCTGATTGATTAATAGCCTATCATACATGTGCCGAACTTCCGATTTTCAATTGAACAGTCAATGTGGCAATGACGGCAATTTCAGCCTTCCCCTTGTAAAGCCATAGAACATACAGATAGCTGTGTCATCAACATTATCAAGACCTGGTTTAATGGGTTTACTGCATAGGAAGGGCTGCATCTGGTATAGACCTATACCACACAGCCTGTGTCTAATACTTTTAATTGTGTCTATACATAAGATAGATCATTCTTTTGCTGCTCGATGTAGATCATGGTAATGGGATTTTTTGCTGGTTCAAAAATCATTCCTAAGTGAGATGTATTGGGGGGAGGGGGGAGGGGGGAGGGGCAGAGGGGAGAGGAGAGACCTGATAATATTTCTGCAACTGAGGCCTCTTCTTCTTATAGGTTGGAGTTATAAGGTCCCGTTCCATGTCAAATGGTTCAGCATCAAGGTGAACAGCTCTAATAAACTCAAAACCTTTCAACTGGAAGAGCAGAAGTTAAGATCAGAAAGAGCTTAGTCATTGCAAGCCAGAAGTTTACTCATTGGACGAATGTCAAAGAAAGTAAGCAGCAAACCTTTTTTTCTTTAGCAATCTTCGTGAGCTCCCCAAGAATGTATTCTTTTGCCGCGGGATTTTCACAGACAGAATTGAAATCCCCAGTGATGCCATTTTCTTTGGCCCATCGTTCGAGTGCTTCCTTGCCAGGGTTCACAACCGCCACAAGGGAGGACTCAAAGCTGTTCCCGTAGACCCATATCTAAAATTGGAAGGGTAACAACAGTGTCAAACTAAGATAGATTTCACTAGGCAGATCAAAGCTGGATAATAAACTGAACCATTCAATGTGCAGTTTTACTTAAACTTTGAAATCATATATATCCTTCACGAGGAAAGAATAACCATACAACTAAGTTGCTACAAGAAGGATTATCACTTCTTCTGAATTGTCTCCACCAGAAGAGGTGACCATAGGGAGCCTGCAAGTATCATACCATACTTCTGTGCAGGTAAAAAAAGAGAGATCTAGTAGGTAGACATCTATGTCTGATGTGGTTCAATGTTGCATGAATATGGTCATCATAAGTAAAACTCAGCATCATATTTGTGAACTAAACTACTAAACTCCAAGTTCTTCATAATTAGAACTATTTTTGTGCTGGTGTTGAAGGGCCACAGCAATAATGATGCTGTCACAGCATGTGTAGAAGTATCCATGTTACATACAAGCAACCAAAGCAAAGGAAAACAGAAGGGTATGCATCCTGCAAAACAAGACCCAGTTTGTTTGCACAAAGGCCTACCGAATCAATAGCAGTAACAAGACCATATATGTTCTCCAAGTTTTCGACAGCAACATATTCTCCATGAGAAAGCTTAAATATATTCTTCTTGCGGTCAATGATTTTCAAGCTTCCATCTGGTTGCCACTCACCAATATCACCTGAGGCCAAGATCATCATCAGAAGGCTAAATCTAAAAGTTAATGATAAGTGACGATAAAAGTTAAATCTAAAAGGAAAGCATGAGATTGGAAAACCTGTATGGAACCACCCATCAACCATGACCTCCTTGGTGAGGTCCTCACGCTTGTAGTACCCTGAAAACAACGTTTTTCCTCTTACACATACTTCTCCTCGTGGTGTATTTGAAAGGGCATCATATCCCATTTCAGGAACAGACTCTAGGCACACATCCACATTGGGTACAGGAGGGCCAACTGTACAAAGCATTGGCAGTTCATTGGGCAGTGCGACAAATGTCCCCCCACAAGTTTCTGTCAGACCTACATTAGTATTGATACAGAATATAATTATCCATGCTCATCGTGAAATAGCAACATGGGCATCAATGCAAGCCCACAAGGAAAATAAGGCATCTAGTAAACAATAACTTCTGAAGATTGGCATACCATATCCTTGTATAACATGAGCACATGCCACCACTCGAAGGAAAGTTTCTACGTGGGGGGCAAGAGGAGCTCCTCCAGACAGAATAAGGCGAACCCTACCCCCCAACCCTTTTTTCACCTGCGGACGCACAAAAAACCCACTGAGATTCAGAAAGTAACCAGGATGTAGGTACAGTCAGTGTTAAAAAGTCTGGAGGGGGGCACTGGGGGAGACGAGAATGCATAGAATGTGCATTTCCATAACCTGACTAAAGACAATTTTGTCACAAATTGGGGATGCCTGTTCATGTTTACTCCCATTCTTCATGTTATGAAACTTGCTACAGCAGTCAAAACAAAAGAAAAGGGTTATAATCAGGTTACGAGACACTGGGAATTAACAACATTAAATACAAAGCCTAGCTCAACAAAGTCTTAAAGTCAGATACACATACTGGGTATATGCTAAGCTAGAGATCCAAAGCAAGTAACGATCCATGCATCAAGATTAAATGGATAACACTAGCTAAAGTAATGATTGTCAAAAAATGGAATTCTATAAGTAGAATTTATGAGGTGATGGTATTGGTGAAGAATCTCAACATCAATTGTGAATTTATACCATGACTAAATGTTACAATTATACTTCAAAAGGGAGCCCAAGTGTGATTGAGCATGGTTTACTGCGAAAATTGTTATTTCTATTCAAGAGCACAGGTGTACCATATTTTTCTTGATCTTAAGTAATCTCAATGGTAGATGAAAAGAAGCCCTCCATGCTGAAAGGACTGAAGTGTGCAATGGAGCCTAATGTCATCTGAATAAACAGTCACTTCCAAAGACCTCACATTTGCTTATTTTGCACATGAAAATTAAAGACTTTAGGTAGAACTCACCGTGAATATGCAAAATTGAACAGCGTCTTTTTCAAGAAGCTCCCCGAGGAAATCTTCTGATTTAAACCTGAAAATAAGCAGGTCGACTATAATTCATTAACAGTTGGAGATGCAAAATTTCTCATGCATTAATTTCACAGTAAAATGGCATGGAAAAAAAAAAGAAGTTAAAAAGGGCAGCTCAGTCCCCCACTAAAATGATGCACATGACAGAAGGTTTTCCTTGTTGAAATGTCAATATTCTTCTGATTAGTTTCAACACATAAGAAAATAATAAATAATAAAAATCGTTATATATTCAGCCCCCAAAGGAGGTTTACCAGAGTATATTCTATCTAACACGCGTGGGACAGCACAGAAAATAGTTGGTTTTAGCTCCCCGATGTCCTCAATCAAAAGTTTGGCATCCTGCAGAAATAAAATAAGCAGTTATGATATTGACCATTCACTGGGTGAGATAAATTTGTAATCATACTCACCCCACGCCAGAACCCTATTGAGGCACCGTGTAAAATAAATAGCTCCTCAATCACCCGGTCAAAGATATGCGCAAGAGGAAGATATGACATATATACATCCTCTACTTCCAACTATAAAAAGAAAAAAAAAAAGATCAATTAAATTAAAGGGCCATATGCGCCGGTGTCTTATGTCAGGAACAAATGGAATTATACTCTCCATTTTTAGTGGATTGAGGCTGGTTCATGTTTCCATAAATAATAAGTTCAAATGAATAGGAAATCACTTGTTCATTAACACTCTCAAGTAGGCGCTTCACCCCAGCTAAAAGAGCAATGATGCTATCATTGGATATCATTACACCCTTGGGATCACCAGTAGTTCCACTAGTATACATTATAGTACACACGTCACTTTTCTTCTTCAGTGGAAGATCAAACCGTTTTCCATCACCCTATGAATAAGAGGCAAACAAAATCTTGTATCAGAACCAATAACTATAAACAAATTTATCTGCAGGTTCATGAATGACTGTTAGAAAAAAAATTAAACCATGACACATTTCAAAAATATATTGAAAGATGTATAACCAAACTATTCATAGTACATGCCAAAAATTCATATTTTCCCCAGCAGCCATAGGATATTTTCTAACGTAAATGATAATATAAGGAATATATTCAACATGATACTTTTTCTTGTATCAACATTCAAAACGATAACATATTTATAATACACTATAAAGATAAGCATTAAATATCCTACCAGTTGCAAAAATTCATCCCATGAATATATTGTCAACCCAAACTTCTCAACTTCCTCCCTTTGTTCAGGGGTGACCTTGCCGAAGCTCACAAGTGCTGCAAAATAAAATGTGTATATTTCTTATCTGTGTATGCATAAACAAAGGAATCCAAAAGACAAGTCTAACTTACTTTTGAGGAACTCTGTTGTGTTAGGCAAGGTTTTCAACACCTGAAAGGGCAAAGCATAAGCTAATAAGAAAGAACTGTCCCATGAAAATGGTAAAAACTACCAGCTGGCCGACAACTTTTCTCTTTCTTAGCACTCATTGACTGAAAGGTGACCTCTTCCAGTAACACTCAAGTGTGGAGTGACTATAACGGTATTTTTCTAAAATGCACCCACAACTGCACTTTAGTTGGAAACACAAATGTAAACACATAATAATTGTACCTCAGGGATTTTTTTCTCTTCAGCAAAAGAAATTGAAACCTCTGCATGGCGTATAACAAATTCCACAGCACCAGCACCTAACCAGCAAACCAGAACAGATCAAACAGCAATAAACATTACATTTCACAAGATGCTTAAGATTAAGGTTTAAGGTCAATGCATATATATGGTTGAATTTTGGAAAGAAAGTTGAACGTCTTATATATAACAGACTATGTCATATTTTTTAGCTATAAAAAACCTCAGTACCAAGAGAGTAGATGAGTCTGTATTTTGGTTTAATTAATTGGATGTTAACGAAAAACAATACCAATATATTAAGTAATCTAGGAACCATCCTATAATAGTGAATATGCATACCTAGAGTATCATATAAAGGAACGCAATAGAGTCCATGAGCATTGCAGGCCTGCATTAGTTTTTCAGTGTTAATCAAAATTTTCCAGAGAAAAAGCGCATTGTTTCTAGGAGAAACTAAAGACCATGACAACTAAGCAGCAGAGAGCGTCATTAATCTGTATAAACACCAGATGTTAAAACTTCAAGTTTTGTCCATGTTTTATAACAGTTAAAAACCGAACGAAGATTAGAGCGGACTCCAACCAAAAACTTCAGCAACAAAATGAAATTGAAGAAAAAAGGTAAGTCATAAGATAAACTTAAGCAAAAACCAATATCATTGGGGACTGAAACAAAAGGGAAAATTTAATTTTGATTAGGGCCATAAACTGTGAGCAATTATTGAACAACATAGGAGAGTGGACTCCACCCCAAGCTTTTCCATTTTAATTTGGTAATTATTACAAGATACACCTTCTTCGTTACTGAAATCAGGGAAAAATCAAAGAAAAAATAGATGCACCTCCATGCTTATAATCCATTCTGGAGAATTTACACCATAAATGCCACATTTTGCTCCCTACAGTCCAGCAATTGATAAAGGTAAGCGTCGGACACAAAAATTGCTTATGATGACATTTCAAGCAAGTATTGGGTGGAAAGGTATCTTTCGTAATAGAATACAGACTTACTTCCCCAAAACCACAACTTCGCATAGCATTTCCCACTTTAATTACCAAGTCATATACTTCTTTATAAGTTTGCCACACGTATTTACCAGGCTGCAAAGGCATATAGTTCAAAGTCATTCCACAGAAAATCAGAGGCACAAACTGTACAGAGATTTATTTACCTTCCCATCTAAAATCTCACGCCGACCAAGCATCGGATTATCCGGACATCTCTCGACAGTCATGCTGTAACGAGCACACAAAAAGATTCGAGGAACAATCATTTCTCTAAAGATAANTTAAAAATAAAATCTAGCAGCATGATCCGGTCCGGTTACAACATAAAGTCACTGAAATCCTTAATTCCACCGTCACAAAAATAATAAAATTCGTCATCTATGCACTTGAAATCCTCAAGTACAAATTTTGAGCAAGTTGTTTATTTTTAGATTCGTCCTCGGTAAAATCCAAACAAAACAAACACATGCAGTCAGCTTTTCTTTCTTTCTTACTTTGAAATCATAAAAAGCAAAACATAGAAAGAAAGTCAGTATTCTCCATTTCTTTTCCCGGGACCTTTTTTTTTTCTCAGCAACCAAACGGAATTCTAAATGAATAAGTACCGGAACACATCCCAGCAACTATGCATTCCTTCAATAGGAGACGGAAATCCATCCTTGGCAAAAACACTGCGGTAAACAGTTCCCATCGATGGCCTCCCATCCTTGGCCTCCTTGGCCTTCTCAACCTCAACTATAAACCTATTCTGCGCCATTCTCAACTCTCTCGCTCTCCTTTCCTCCGAAGCAACAAATCTCCACAAATCGATCGCTCCAACCTCTGTATCTCTAAGGAATGTGCATGTTTATCTGTCTGGCTATCTATTCATATATATATATATATATATATATATATGAACACAAGCACACACGTAGAGAAACAGCGCAATAGTAAAAGGGCGAGGTGACTGTTTATGTTCGTGGCCGGAGTGGCGAAATTGGTAAATACGACTTTTTTATTCTTTTTTCAATTTTATTTTCTCGACTTTATATGAAAGCTGGAGAGAGAGAGAGCGGGAGAGTCCGGTGAGATTGCGGTGGTGGGTTGGGTTTGGTCAACCGCCGTGTTGAATTTCAAATCTGGACAGATTGGAAAATCTTGATTCGTTCTCAATAATTTCTCCTCACCGTTGGATCAAATCTAATTTTGGTTCCTGATGGAATAGGCTTGGCTTATCTACCAAGAGATGTGTTATGGTGCGGACGTGCCAAGCCAACTTCCTATGAGCCCCCTCCCTTTTTTGAGTAATGATACAATTATTTTATATTAAAAAATTCTAGTTGTAAACGATTTTATTCATTAATATGCACACTCATTCAATGTGATTGGTAAAAAAAATAAACTTTATTGAAAATAATGTTAATTTGAATTTAGAATATGAAGGCAATAAAATTAATATACAGATTGGTATGCAAACTTGCTTGTACATATCAAAACTCTTTCACAATATGTTCTATATAGATAATTATCATTTTATTTAAAATAATCTTAATTTTATCCTTGAGTTTTAAATAAAATTATAAAATTTATAATTATTTTGACTTTGTAATACTTGGGTAACATTTAAAAAAAATATATCAATATTTTATCATATTAGTTTTAATTAAATATTACGAGCATGATGCTTCAA
Source organism: Pterocarya stenoptera (assembly GCA_003123785.1). Taxonomy (NCBI): domain Eukaryota; kingdom Viridiplantae; phylum Streptophyta; class Magnoliopsida; order Fagales; family Juglandaceae; genus Pterocarya; species Pterocarya stenoptera. Next base: position 26,969 of record QEOT01009601.1, read on the forward strand.
TATTTGATGACGTGAGTTTTTAAAATATTTAAAATATCATTTATAATTAAATATATAGATATCGTGTTTACCAAAAAATTAAATATGTATATGGTTTGATGGTTAAGAATGTCAGACCATCTTTCGTACGTAAGATTGAAATCTTCTTAATTCTGGTAGGGTTTTTCAGTTGATTGACACGTCATTGTTGGTTCCGTTCCACGTACGTTGCTCGTGAGGTCCCCCACATTCCGCCCTGTCTCGACAACATGCCACTGCTAGGACTCATTCAATACAGACGTCACATGGAAAAAAATTGCTTGTAATCTTCAAACAACTTGTCTTCCAGAAAAATTGTGGAAACTCTAAAGCAAATCTAAAAATAATATTGCAAGTCGGGCACGAGGTGGGTGGTGGGATTGACATAAAATAGTCATCATCAAAACACTTATAATCGATAGATATCAATTGCTACGTGTAACAACATGCCATATCATCAATTAATTCCTACGTTACACTAAATATTAGATATAATTTTAAAATTTGTAATTTTTTATATATAAATATCATATTTAGTATGACGATTTTAGATAAGTTGATTAAAATATTATTAGAATATTATTTTTTAATATTATTATTATTTAAAATTTTTAAAAATTGAATTAGTTATTATATTTTATATAAAAATTTTAAAAAAATAATAATAATAAAATAGAATAAGATAATTTGTATCCAAATAAATCCTCAAACTTGGCGGCCGTCCTGACTCTTAAAAAGTACGCTACCATGCAGCTTGTTTGTACGCTATATAGTATGTATTAAATTTTCTGTACGAGTAGTTGTCGAATATAGGTCTGCCGTAACCGCAAATCCTCCCGAGTTGTTGGACCACCCTTTTTAATGACCGTTAATTTGGATTTGCTTTGCACCCGTTCAATTATAATCAATTGGCATCACATAAGAAACCATTTTAGCTGGCGGTGGTTGTTGTTGTTGTATGTAGCTCAGGTCTGTGTTTCTAATTCCTACAGAAAACGTACGAGAAGCGAAGTCTAAGAACAGTGCGGAGAAATCAATACAAATTACGTTTTTTTTTTTACTTGGTTGGAAAATAATGTTGAATATGGGCGTTAGAAACAGAGAGTTAATTTTTTCCTTTTTTTTTTTTTGGGG
>QEOT01009601.1:39511-57061 GCA_003123785.1 Pterocarya stenoptera
GAAGACCTATAAAGATGATACAATTCATTATATTTACAAAACATGATCCTTAAATCTACAACATATAACCATTGAAAAAATTGGATAAAAAACAAAAAAATAATTAAAATTAATAATATTTTATTATTATAAAAAATTAAATAACTAATGAGATTAAATTCTTATTCGGGCAATCAAAACACAAAAAAGAATAATACTATTTAGTCATATGAAATTTACTTCTCAGGTCAAATTACTTTATTGACGTGGCACTATCCTGTGGTGCTATGTGGTTTATTAAAAAATTAAAAAATACAAACACAAAAGTGATAAAGGGATTTTAGAGTTTCAGCATTTTTTTTATTTTTTGTGTTTTTTAATGCTCTTTTGTTTTAAATATATATTTTTTTATATTTTTTTAATAAATCACATGGCATAGTAGTGCCACGTTAAGAGAGTCATCGGTAAGTTTCATATGACTCCAATATCAGTACTCTACAGAAAAATGACATCAGAAAAAGAAAAAAAAAATTATGAAAATTTTGTTTAACCCAAAGTTAATGTTCTGTTTTAAGGCGGCTATGTTTAAGTGCTGCCATTATTAGAGCTGCACTGAGAATTCTAAACTCCAACAATCTCCCCTGCCAACAGTCAAACTTAAAAATTGTCAGGACGCCCGAAGGCTTTGACGTTTCAAAGTTGGAAATTTTGTAGTCGACCTTCGGCCGATTCTTATGTGTCACTTTCTGCATTGCCCGTCTGCTTGGACCAAACAGAATATCGACACCCACTGCCGACCCTTGTCTACGACCTTCTAAAATATTCAGGAGTCTAATTTCTCTTGGAAAAACAAATAATATTTGTAAATATTCTCATTTATTAATACATTGAAATATATCAATAATACACTAAACTTGATGTGAAAGTCTGTATCGACTCATTTATATCTTAATCATTTTTATAACCACAATTAATAGTGTATTTATAACTCTAGGGATTGGTTCAATTTGTAAATGCTTGGACTTGGGTATCCTCTCCAGATTTAAGGTTTAGGTGCTATTAATCTATAGGTCTCCAACGGACTAGAATTTGTTTTTTCAAATTATTCAGGTTGCACTTACAAGAAATTCTTTATGGAAAACATGTGTACCCTGAAATTATTCCATACATGTAAATAAAAAAAGAAAAATAGTAATACGTTGTTTGAGTTTGTTCTCTTATTTTGACTGTTTATGTATTTAAATTTTATTTATTTAATAATTAAGAAAGTGACTTTTAATGTATTAATGTATTTTTTATTTTTAAAAAATATTTAAATATGTTAAAACATATGAAAATCAAAAATCAAATTTGAACTAGACGACACGTCTAACGGTCATTGTTGGACGACAGTCTAGCACTACTCATAAAAAAAATAGTATATGTATAGAATGTAAATGAGCAGCTGTAGAAGGTGGAGTTCTGGCGAAGATAAGGAATAATAGAACTCGAAATGAGAACCCGAGATACGAAATTAAACTATCTCATCTCATCTAATATAATCATTATAATTTTTTTAAATTTTCACACAAAATATAATAAATAATTTAATTTTTTAAAATTTATAATAAAAATAATTTTATATTTTATTTAACTTTTAACAAAATATCACATCTCATTTCATCTAAACTGCGTAATCAAACGAGTCCTAAAACTGTGCAAGAACCGGTTGTAAATGCACTGTTCCAGGTCGACGATGTGCAGCCACTGCACCGAGTATTTGATGTCTACGACGACGAAGTCGCAGGAGGAAGGGAGAGTGAGAATTGTTTGGTCTTGGTTGTTGCATGAGAGATCGAACCCGGGATCATAACCACACGCTTCGTCTTGAGAACCTCTCAGTCGGAAATGAAACTTCACCGGCGGATTTTGGATGCCATCACAAGATGAAGGTTTGCAGATGGTGGCACTTGATGCTATTTGAGGAAGGAAGAAGAAGCAGAAGAAGAAGATGGAGAAGAAGATTTGGAAGGCATGCAGCCATTCGTACGTGCGAGTGAAAGGTCCGAAACACCCCGGGGGAATAGGCAACAAAGCTACATGGGAATTAATGGGATGGAGTCTCCAAAGTCAGAGGGGCTATCCAAAGTCAGAGCTGAAATCCTTATAATAACGATCGAGATCACGAAGATGTGGCCTCCGATGTGGACTCGAGGGTATAATATTGGTAGCGTAATCAATAGTCTGTGCCCATTATATCAATTATCATAAATCAAGTCTAGAAAATATAAAATATTTTATTAGTTTTTGGTTTGAATTTTATGGACTCTTCCCAATTTCTCCTTCTTAGAAAAATATAGATATTTTGACCCTTCAACGCGTATGAAAGCAGAAAATACTAAACGATGACATCAGTACTAATGTTGAGTTAATCCTTACAAATTAAAGAAGTCAATGTAAAAAAATATATTATTTTTATTTTTAATTATTGTGATTAACTTATATTATTTAAAATATATTATATTATTTTTATCTATCTCATCTCAACTCAACTCAACTCAACTCACTATCTAAATATCTCCTATATTTAAAGAATTGCAACAAGGAGATAAATGCCCAGATCTCTCCTTCAAACTATTATATGGACTATTTAGGCTCTATTTGAAACACAATTATTATTAGATTTTTAGACTATTTTTTTTAATTATTCATAAATTATTTCACTTGATGATCTAAAAGATTTTTAGCATCCAAACGGAAATCTCTCTAACTAATTGGATTATCTCTCCGCCATATCTCCATCTCATGTGTGTTCAAGTCGTAACTGAAGTGTTTAGACTCGTTCACAATTCTTAATCAAAGAAAGCGATCATCGTCCACTCAATCAACTATAACCACGATTTAATTCCGTCTACATGTGTGGTCGTGTTGTTAACTGTTGACTTGTTACATGGTCGATGTGGAACAAAGCGATCTGCCATCCACACCCATGACCTGATTTCGGATTCCCCTTTCCTACTATTATTTTGAATTCACCAAATTAATGTTGATGTGACATTTTAAAAAATTGTTATTACATATATTAATTATTGATAAATAATTTATATAAGTATTAATAGAGCTCTTTATAAGTCCATTGTAAAAAATAACCTCACCATAAATAAATGTAAAAAATACTTTTTCTTTTTGAGTGAGACACGTATTTTTATTAAAGACTTATAGGAAATTTATATTTCGTTTATTTTTTAAAATGAGATTAAATGAGATAAATTGAGATTAAAATTAAAAAATTAAATAAAGTTTTATTAAAATATATTTTTTAATATTATATTTATTTTAAATTTTAAAAAAATTAAATTATTTATTTTATTTTATTTTATTTTATATAAAAATTTAAAAAATTTATAATAATGAGATATGAAGTTTTTAAAATTTTTAAAATTTTAAATTTTAATCTTAAAAACAAACAACAACTTATTGATTATCTGATATAAGACGTGATATAAGACGGAGAGATTGTGGATGAATAATTGTTAAAAAAGGTTAATGAAAAAGATTTTTCCAAACCGTATTTACACATTTCCATGGCAAAAACAATTTTTGACGAAGCAATTATAAACGTACCAGTTTGGCTGCTGCTCGGAACATTCTGGCGCGCAGAGTCTCCGCTGCTCTCTTCACAACTTCGACAACTGGGTTCCCCCCACCTGATAAACACGGAATTATTCCCGCTCCACATAGGAACCAAAGCGGTCCCTATCGCCTGACACGACTCCGGTGGCGGCGAATCATCATCGTAACCAGTAAGCGCAAGCAAGACTTTATAGCCATCGCTGCCAAGGCAATCGATGGGCCAATATCTAATTAAGTGCGTATTCGTTACGTTGGACGAGCAGTTGTAGAAGGTGGAGTTCTGGTAAAGATCATAAAGAGGATATTGGCCAAACTGGAAAGGAGAGCCCGAGAGACTAAAGTTGTGCAAGAACCGTTTGAAAATGCACTGTTCCGGGTCGCTGATATACACCCACTGCTCCGAGTATTCTATGTGTACGACGACGAAGTCGCCGGAGAAAGGGAGAGTGAGAATTGTTTGGTTTTGGTTGTTGCATGAGAGATCGAACCCCGGATCATAGCCACACGCTTCGTCTTGAGAGCCTATCAGTCGGAAAGGAAACTTCACCAGCGGGTTTTGGGTGCCATCGCAAGATGAAGGTTTGCAGCTGGTGGCACTTGATGCTATTGGAGTAAGGAAGAAGAAGCAGAAGAAGATGGAGAAGAAGATGTGGAAGGCAGCCATTCGTGTGAGTGAGAGGTCCGAAATACTCTGCTTTTGGGTGGGGGGCTAGGCAACAAAGCTACATGGAAATTAAATATTAATGGGATGGAGAGTCTGGTCCAAAGTCAGAGGCGCTATACTTTCTGTAGAGCTGAATCAGCTGATATTAATAACGATCGAGATCTACGAAGATGTGCCCTCCAACGTGGTCTCGAGGGTATAAGAAAATTTCTATTTATGATCTTTTTATTAAATATTACATTTTATGTTTTTTTTTTTTTCTTAACAAATATGTCAAATATAGATGAAGTATGATAAATAGAATAAATCAATTACTTTAAGAAGAATAAAAGAAATAAATAAATATGACAAAACTCAGAGTATAATATTGGTAGCGTAATTAATAGTCTGTGCCGTTTAATAAAATAAAATAATTAGTTTAGTTTTTTGTTTAAATTTTATATATGGACCCTTCCGAATTTTTCCTTCATAGAAAAATATAGAGATTTCTTCAACGCGTATGAAACCGGAAAATACTAAACGACGTGATCAGTGATGTTAATCAGTAAATCTCGCAAAGAAGTCAATTCGAGTAAAAAAAATCAATTATTGTGATTAATTTATATTATTTAAAATATATCATGTTAATTATAGTGATTGATGTTACTAAAAATAATATAATTAAAGATGAAGAATAAATTTGTTTTTCTTGTAAGCAGTGTGAAAATGATATGAGCTGGTTTAAATAATAAGATGAGATAATTTTATATAAGTTGAATAAAATATTGTTAGAATATTATTTTTTAATATTATTATTATTTTATAATTTGAAAAAGTTGAATTGTTTATTATATTTTGTATGAGAATTTGAAAAAATTATATTGACGAGATAAGATGGATTAAAAGTATTTCTGTTTTCAAACGATAAATCTATCTCTTTCTATTTGATTAAACTTTTAAGATAATTGATAATTTCACGTAATATTAGAAGAAATATCTTACATTACATTTGAATCTTGACTGCGAGGGCCCAGAAGTCTTCGTTGTATTTTGTCCAAAGTCCCCCTGTGATTACACTGATACCAGCTCTTGAATTAATACTTTTTACTAAATCAACTTGCTCATGCATTCAAAGTGCTCGACTGTCCCTCAGAAATTGCAATTTGAAGTACCATGATATGGTGATTAAAGAAGGAGGAAAATAAATATTACTCATTAAAAAAATGACGTGTTTGAATGATTCTTTCCTACTCCATTTAACAAACAAACAAACTTCGACTAATTCTCTGAAGTGGACAAATTAAAGAACAAATCATACCCTTTGGGGCAGTACCATTGCAAATGATCGGTTGTGCTTGCCTGGTCAACTAAATGGCGTGTCATTATTATATATTTTAGTTTAATTAATGTTCTAAGTTGTTAGCTAGGCCCGACCTTGGTTTAAAAAAACAAACAAAGGTTTCCTCCAAAGTTAGCTTGAGAAAATTTATCCAAATAATTCGATTTATAAATTGTCGTGTCATTTGAAATATTGAAAAAGTCAATAATAATTTTTTTATTAATTAAGTTTAAAATATTCGGTTGATCAACCAATGAAAGATAGAGCATTCACTAAAATTTATTCCGTTGGAAATCTCTAACAATGGTCATAATCAAGCAATGGGAAGAAAACCATTGTTGTATATTTTCTTAACATAATCTTTCTGCATATTCTAGTGAAAGATTGGGCAGTCAAAACTTGGAAGTTGGAAGCACTAATTTGGTAAACATCCCAATATTGAATTTTGCCACAATTGCAGGTGAAGGATCGAAGAATGCCGTACCAAAGTTGTTTGAAACGAAAACCTATTCAAAGACTTTGATTCAAAGTGATCTAAATAAACGTTTTAAGTTATTTGAAAGAAACAATGCTTAGTTATAACGTCATTAAGTAGAGAAAAGCTTGTATGCCACCCATAGTTAACCACTATAGTGTACCGTTTTGATTTTTTTTTTTACTTAATGATTAAGGAAGTGATTTTAAGTATATTGGTATATATATTTTTATTTTTTAAAAATATTTACATATATTTAAAAAATATATAAAAAAAAAACACAAAAAGTAATTAATGGTATAAACAAGCGGTGCTACTCTGCCGCCTGAGTAGCACTGCTCTATTAAGTAATATTAAAAGATGTTTATTGGAAATCCTTTAACTCACTGTCTAATTGTGAATTGAGATTTGTTACTATCTTTAATTTATCTAAACACTTTTTATAATTTGGAGAGCGGTAGACATAATATATTTATATCCTATTGTAATTAATGCTATCAATAAACAATGTAAACCTTATCATTTAAAAATGTGACCCTTATCATTTAAAGCAGTCGAGTATGCATACTGCGTCTATCTCTTTGAATTATAAAAAATATTTGAATTACAAATTTGTAAGAAATCCTAATACCTTATTATAACTCATTAATTAATTGGCATTCACATTAACTATTGAAAGTAAGGGGACTAACATCCAAAATGGAATGAGTCATACTACAAATGAGTCATTAATTAATTATAGATACGTCTAAGTTCTTGCCCTAACCTGTCTTTCAGTTTATTGTGTCTAGCCTTACAATTATTTGCCCCATACGTATGGGGTGACAAACATGTCTTCAGCAAGGAAAAATAGTGAAATGATGATTGGCCATTGTGACGCATTCGTTTTTTAGCCACTCGTCTGTGCATTTTAACTAGCAAGGGAAATATATGGTGAGATAATGACTGGTCATGGATGTGAAGCAAGGTGCACGCGCGTTGTCATTGGGCTTGGGTAGGTTATCATTGGATCTCACCAAACTAAGTCTTCGGTTTTGATTCTATTCTAGGTCCGTTGTAACAAGTTGCTTCCCTTGACGATGCGTGCAAGTTGCATTCCCATATCTCGTATAAAAGTGGACCGCCATGTACATGCTAACTAAGGCAAAAACTTTTATCGAAACTCTCTTAGAGAAAACTGACTTAAGACATCGGAGGATCTCCAAACTACTCCGAGCCATCTTAAATTGAGCTTGTGCAGGAAGGAAGCTATCCCCTGATTATTCGAGGAGATCCAGCTTCACATGCAAAACAAGTCCAAAACAATATGATTAAAAATAACATAATTTTTTTTTATAGGTAAAAATAACATAATTAAAAATAAAGAATTGCATTTCTCACATAAACATGTGAGCTGCCCTCCAAAAAAATAATAAAAATTGAAAATTTATTTGACAAGTTCAGCATATTTAAAAAAAAAAAAAAAAAAAACCGTTCGCATTTGGAGGTAACGGATTATTCGCATCCACATTTGATTTTGTGAATCGCAGCAACTTATCAGAATCGGCAAGTTCCCAGGCCAGAACTCCAGGGGGTTTCGATATGGCGGGAAAATGTCCCTATAGTCCCTGCCACAATTAAACCTTAACGCTTCTCTGACCCCTCTCTCTCTCTCTCTGCCCGAAACACTTTCCCCTTCTTCAATCCCATCCACCTGTGAGTGCCATAGAAATATCTCAGCCGCAGCGTCAGGTACGTTTCTTCGAAATTTCCCTTTCCTTTTCGTCCAATCTAGGGTTTCCTTTTCTAGAGCACCCAAAACTTCCCATTTTCGACAATTTCTTTCATCAGTATTGGTTCTTTTTGTCCTCAAGTGAATCGCAGGTACGGAGCGTAATAATTGTTCCCCAACGGGTAGCGGATTCTGCCTAAGGTTATATAGTTTGGTGGGAAAATGGCGGATGCGTTTGAAGATGAACCCGAGCAAACTGTTTCGATCCAAGATCACCTTAAAAGGAGTGGAGGAACAAGAGCTGGTCTGCTTCTTTCTTATATATAATTTGGCCTTTTTTTAAATAAAAAAACCCAGTGTATTGATATACTCGTTTGGTTTGCATCACGTTTGTGATGGTCAATTTCACCTAAGAAAACATACAATTCAAGTTGTTGTGCATTGGTTGAGATCTTCTATAAGAACCTTACTTATTATTATTATTATTATTATTATTATTTTGTATTCACACAAATATCGAAGGTTGACAAAATTCATTACACTAGGCCTTTTAAACCAATAGGGTAGAATCTATAATTTCCGACCATGCCTCATGGGGGTGTCAGCGTTCCTACCTTTTTCAGGTTCATCTTCTTGTTTGTTTCAAATGTAGATTGCATTGATGCCTTAGTATTATAAGAGACAATGTCTGAAACATTTATATATATATATATATTTTGGCCATGTGAAGTAGTTTCAGTTTCTTTTCCTTAATATGTTTATCTCATTTTAGCTCAATATGTATAAATCTATGACTAAATCACACTGGGCCTCAGTTTTATTGTAAGCTGCAGTTATTTTCCCACTGTCCATCTTCTGTTCCAGTCACCCTCCCTTATATTCTAAAATATTGTTGGCTTTTTATTGACATTATTAATATTTTGTAATTGTACATTTTTTTGTGCTTAAGCTAATGGCTTATTTGTATGTCTCTAATTTGTGACACATAGGAAGCAGACCTGGTTTTGGGGGCTGATCAAGGCAATGAATGTACTTATACTAATGGTTATATAAAGAGACAGGCAGTGTTTTCATGTCTGACTTGTACCCTAGAGGGAAATGCCGGAGTTTGCACAGCTTGCTCCTTGTCTTGCCATGATGGTCACGAGGTATTCCTCCTACTGCTATCTTTTCAGCGTGGAGGATTTAACTTTTGAGTAAATGATAAACTCCTAACTAGTTGGCACTGATTGCTTACTTACATTAACTGTATTTTTTTATTTTTTATTTTTTTAATGAAATGAGTTGTGAGAACAATTTTTATTGTGAATGGAAGTATAATGATTTAATAGCCAAGCAAAATGATAGATTTAATGCATGAGTGTAGAGGGATCAATTCTTTTTACTTTTCTATTCTTTCTAAAAGTGTAGATGTTTCTACCTCCATGATGTGAGCTGGAGTTTTCATTTCATTTGAACTAGAGTCTTATACAGTCCTTTACGGGATCTAATGTAACTGCTTTCTTGTTTCTTTTAGAAGCATGGTGGTCTTCCGACATACGTTCAAACCCCCATTTCTTGTTTTGCATACATGGGATTTTGAATTAAAAGGGTCATTTTTTAACTTTAATTGGAACTATGGCTGTTCTTAGTTTGGATTGGTTGCTATGGTGGATTCCAAATTCAGCATTCTATTAGGTTGTCAGATGGTTCATGGAAATTATATCTATCATGATAGGAACTCATATCTCCATCATGCTTACTATCTGAATTTTTAATATTAATGTTAATTGAGTGTAAGGGGATTTTCCCTCCTCTGTCTTAGCGGGCCTGAGAATGAAAACTAAGGGAACAGGAACCAAAGGTCCAGCCCAGAACAAGTAGAGTCTCCAACCCGGCCTATGAGTAGGCTCCTCTGGACACAACCTGCATGGCGGAACGAGCTGCAGGGGATGAGATTCGCCTACCTGAAGACCCCTCTAATAGTGTCCAGCTCTTTAGTGTTTGTCCGCGTAGTAGGCGTAAAGCCCAGGGGACCTTCGATCCTCTGACATGAGAGGCATCAACGGACCAACAAGGTCGCTAGTGGGGTGGGGGAAATCGGGGAATCACGCCGCATTAATGGCACCACTACCCGAGCTACACGCCACATTAATGATGCCATCACAGAGCCACACCGTATTAAATGACTTTGACAAAAAGAACAGTACGAAGGACACAGACTCCATGAGGGTAGCTAAGATCTGTCTCCCCAAACTCATTGTATAAATCGCAAGTCCCAGTTACAAGAAATCTTTATTTGATCCCTAGACTCTCTCCCAGTTGCTTCCTTCCTTATCTTTTGCAGGCCTAGGTTCTGAAAACTTGAGTTGTCGGAACCTGGCCCAAAAGCATGCGAAACAAGATGTTAACATTGAGTATAGCTGAATTTTCTACTTGAACAAGATTGTGAAGCTGTGGACCAAGAGAAACTTTAGGTGTGATTGTGGAAATTCAAAATTTGGGATTACTACTGCAAGCTTTTCCCAAAAAAGGATATAGAGAATGCTGAGAATATGTATAATCATAACTTCAGAGGCTCATATTGCACTTGTGGTAGGCCTTATCCTGATCCTGATGTTGAAGAGCCAGTAGAGATGATACAGTGCTGCATTTGTGAGGATTGGTTTCATGAGGAGCATTTCGGTCTTGAGACTTCTAATGAGGTCGTTAGCAGTACCTTCACAATGGCTCGCAAGTTTTCCCCCTTTTGCTTTGTTCTTATTACGTTTAATGCATCACGCCATGTTTGCATGGTGAGGATACTATACATTGCTATAAAAATAGTATAATACAAGGCCTCTGCCTTTTTTGGCAACTGTCGATTTTTCAAAACTTCTCACCTTTTTTGGTGAAATAAATTTTGAGCTCCATCCAAACATCTTTTACACTTAAAAAACAAAAAAAAAAATCCCTCTAAAGTAATTTTCATCGAATCGCAATTGCTTGGTTCTGCACCTATCTTTCTGCCATTCTACAGGTTCCAAGAGATAAGGAAGGTGAACCTCTGTATGAGGATTTTAAATGTAGGGCTTACTCAACCAGTTTTTTGTTTCTGGGACTATATCCTCAGTCCATATGGGCAGCAGGGAGACAGTGTGATGTTACCCTTGATGCCAATAAGGATAAGAATGTGATAGAAGATACATCTGCAGCTTGTGGATCTGGAAAAGTAGGGAATGATGTTGATGCTCATAATAATCCTAAAATAGATCATTCTAATGCTAATTCTGAGTCTGCATCTAATGTGAACGGTTTGTCTCTTGGAAAAGATTCTCAGAAGAAGGTGGTTTCAAATCAACGTGTAAAAGATGCCAGTACACATCCCGCTTGTGTTCTTGGAGTTAACCTGGAGGCTGCTTCTCCTGCTTTAGACGGAAGACCACTTTTTCTTTCAAAAAACTGGCGTGATGTCCTTTGCAGGTTTGCAAAGTGCCTGGTTGTTTACAACCAGAAGCGTATTGCTTTTCTGCTGGACAAGGAGGACTCAATTGTAGAGGACGAGAAAATGGCAACACAGAAGACGAAAGAGAAGTTGCTGCAACAGGAGGGCGCTGAGCTAAGTTTATTTGATAACCTTGGCCATATACAGAGAATGGAGATTCTAAGTGGCATAGCTGATATGAAGGATGAGATTCGTGGTTTCCTGGTATGCTCTTGATTGTGACCTCTTAATGGCCTATGCACTGTTTTATAAAGCAGACTGGGGAAAGGGAAGGCATGGAAGTTGGCCTTCTGGCTGTTTTATTTTTTTAAGGTACTGCGCTCACATGATCTGCATTTTTATTTATCTTTTCCTTCTCTTTCCTTTTCAGGAGTCATTTGACTCATCAAAATCAATCACAGCTGCTGATGTCCACCAGGTGTTTGAGAATCTTGCAAAGAAGCGCCGCCGCATAGAGTGAGTTTTTTGTTGGATTTTTACTGCAGTTGCATGCACGTGAACCTTAAACTTCCCAGTTGGACTATAGAGCCTTCCAGGTTAAAAAAACATTCAGAATACATGCACGACATGGCTTTTAGGCCGTTCTAAGTTAGAATACTGCTACCAGCATTAACTGCTCTGACTTGTAAAATTATTTGTTTATGAACTTCAAAATCTAATTGGGCAGTTTCTCGTGAACTGCTCTAGATGCACTGTTCTAGAGACGAGTGGATCCTTTTGTACAGTGATATGCTGCAATTTCACATGAACGTCTGATCCTTGGGGTTCTAGCCACTGGCAGAAGTATGTTATGTAAACCGTACTTACATAAACACATGTCTCATATTCGACATGGAAGATATAATTTACTGTGCTTATTGCAAAGCATAGCTCTTGGTTTTCTTGTCATTACTTGTGCTTTCTATTTGATTTGAGATTCCCAAGTTACCAGCAAATTACATTTACAGGACGCTACAGGTCTTGATAGTGTTTCCANTTCTATTTGATTTGAGATTCCCAAGTTACCAGCAAATTACATTTACAGGACGCTACAGGTCTTGATAGTGTTTCCTGACCAGTGAGGAATCTTGTGGGATCTACATGGTTAATATGGGACATTTCTTCTTTCTCTGTCTTTCTATACCATGCTGGATGTTATACTGAAGAAGTGATTTCTCCTGGTAAAGCATATACTCGATGAATATATATATATATATGTGCTTAAATTGGCCAGACCAAATATTGAATAAGACAACATTAGTTAAATTTATACCGAGGAAATTATTAGTCTGAAAATCTTCTCTATTATCCATCTAATAAGATTTGAAAAACTTCTGAAATGGTAAACTTTAGATCTAAAGGCTTTGAAGGAATTAGGAAAGAGAAATGATAAATGCTAAACTTCTAAGAGCGTTGCGTAATAATTTTGAAAAATTTGAAGAAATACGTGATTTATATAAAAAAATTATTTTTTTAATAATAAATTTTACTCTTTTTCTAAATGATTGCTTAACACTTATATATTTCATAACTGCAGGTAATATTACTCATCAGTGAATATGTTTTAAATCAAATTCAAAATAAAATAAAATAATTGTTGTAGGTTTTGCTAAATCCAAGGTTCTGATTTCCTAATTTGATCCAGAACTCTCAATGTGAAATGGAACCGTAGACTAACAACCTAAGGTTCCATTTGGAAACAGAAGTACTTTCAACTCATTTCATCTCATCTTATCATTACAAAATTTTCAAATTCTCATACAAAATATAATAAATAATTTAATTTTTTCAAATTTAAAATAATAATAATATTAAAAAATAATATTATAATAATATTTTATTTAATTCAGCCAAAACCATCTCGTCTCATCTCATCTCACTATCTAAATGAGTCCTAACCTTGTTTGTTTTTATAATTTTTCTTATTTTATCTTATCTAATCATTACAATTTATATAAAATATATTTTAATAATATTTTATTTAACAATTTAATTTTAATCGGATGATCCCATATGCTAAACAAAGGAGACTCCCTTTAACAAGTAAGGACAGGAGTAGGTGTTGTTGCCGTTGAAAATGGAAAAGTTCTTGCGTTCATGAATCCACCAATTTCGAGGTTGAAAATTTTAATAAAAACTAGTCTTTTTCCTACCTAAACTTGGAAGATTGTCGAGTTCCACCAATCTTTGAGGGCGATATAGTTTATTTATTTATTATTATTTAAAAGCAACATGATATTGATTACTGTGATCAATATATGTTTTTGTAAACAACCTAATCAATATTCGTCTGTTGGTCACTTTAACAACCTTACAATTTCGGCTTTATCTTCTTAATCTTTTTGTGCACAGAATCATTTGTTGTCCTGATAACATCAATTCCATGCTCTGTCTTGCACTAGCTATGTTAAGTTCAGTACTAACTTAACTGAAGACACGAGAGAATTAGCGAGTGGGCGCGCAAGTTCATCCTGTTGCACAATGGGCAGTGGAAGAAGATCTGTATGGCTGCATGGATGTTAAAATGATCCCTAACCATGTAATTAAATGGGATAAAGTAACTGATCGATCATCCTCCATGATGTAAAATTGTTTTCTGGCAAAATGTAGTTGAAGTTTACCTAGCCAAAAAAAAAAAAAAAACCTCTGAAAACACTAGAGATGTCTGATCATTCATCGAGAGGCCAGATCAAGAAAAATAGATCTGGCCTGTTTGAGTCCCAACGACTCAATGAATTGTTCTAACAATGCCCAAGCCTCACCACCCTAAAAGAAAGAAGTTTTTATTTTTTGTCATAAGCAATCTCCAAATCCAATGCCATGCATGGGGCCGGGTACTCGACTATAGAGGTAATCATGACAGGAAGTTTGGGCGCAGGGGGACCTGGTCAAGAAAGATGCTATTCTAGACTTTTTCTTTTTCTATATTAATTTTGACCCTTCAAAAAACTACTACAACGAAATTTGGCTCCCTGAGTATAATTTCTAGCTAGATTCTAGTCTGGTGGTAATTCTAGTATAATATGCAATAAGATCCTCCTCCTAAAGGGGAACCAGTCAAGATCATGAATTCGTCAAACTCTAGATGGAGGGGAAAAAAAGACCTAAATATAAGAAAAAAGTCTAGAAAATTGATTTTTTTTTTCTAGTGAATATGTAAAGTATAAGCTTGCTTTGCTTAATTTTCTTCGGCTTACTTTTGAACTTTTATCTGTCACCCTACAAAATGAGAGGGAAGTCTAAAGGAGAATTCGACATTCATGAGGATATATTTGGATGCCAGATATACTTTAGTCTGCCTTTTGATATTTTTTCCTCTTAAAAGTCTACAAGTAAATTCTTTTTTTGATGTTTAAAGAAGGAGCTGTCAATGTCACTTAAGTTATCAACGTATAAGTAGTAGCTGTGACTTTGAGGGCAGGCATGGGAGACATTCTGGTGTCATGCCATGACCTAAATTAATTTGTCTTAGCTAGGGTGGTGCCCATGGACACTATCAGTCAAAGATAGGGGACGCGTTTTGTCACTCAGCAACTATTAGAACAATCAATCACCACGAATGAAACAAATCTAATGATTTTCATGTTATTATTGCTATATATTATAATTAATAGACGTACGTAGTAGTGGTGGTAGTAATATTTTAGCACTTATAAATATATATGTTTGCTTTCCGCTACTCTATCTCTTATCTCCCATCTTATATACATTAGTTGAAGCGTCAAAAAAAGCAAGCTTCTCTCTGTTAGAGTGGTTTTCAGGATCCCAGAACGGTATTCTGGACGAATTAGATCCAAAATTATGGGAAACTGCATGGAGACATGCACGCAGAGGCTACAAGCAGAGGAAATGCAGCAGCAGGAATGTGAGAGAGAGAGAGCAAGTGGGTTTGTGCAGGAAAGTAATTTTGGGAAGGGTGCCATAAGGGTTAAGATTGTGCTGACAAAGCAAGAGCTGGAGTGGTTCATTCTACAGCTGAAGGATAAAGAAGGAAAGAAGCTGGCCATGGAAGATGTTTTCATGGAGATTGAAAGAGGAAGAGCATCAAGAGTTGAGGGATGGAAGCCTTCTTTAGAAAGTATCATGGAGAGCCCTGAATTGCTTGAGATGGACAGATCATGATCAGGGTCTTGTTCAAATATACTATTTCAGCCTTTGTTTCTTCTTTCCCTCCTCCAGTTTGATGTGGGTTATGATCCAAACTTGTAATTAAATTTTCTTCTTTGCTAGAGGACATATATATATATATATATATAGTGGTTGACATGCATGGATGTTTTGAGTACCTTATCGGAGATCTCTTTTTGATCTTCATGTTCGAATTTAGTTCCCCGGCCATTCTCTTTAATCTTCCTTCCTCTCGAAAAATGCGTGTAGGAAATTAGTATATATGAATGTGCATATAAAATGTTTAGTTGTTTTAATAAACAGGAAATTCTGATGCCTTCAATATACACAATATATTGATAATCATAATTCTATTGGAATATTCAAATGTGCTTTGTATGGAATCAGTTGCATTCTCATGAGAACCAGCTACCTTGATAGATAGGTACCAGTAAATCGTGCATATGCGCTTGATCTCCAACTACATTTGAACTTTTACTTCAAAAGTAATTGTCAAGATTACGAGTAGATTTCATTGAAATCATAGCAAAAGTATAAAAATGAGTATTTATGACGAGTTATTTATAATGGAAATAGACTTGTTTCATAAGCAATTTTCTTGCAATGATGATGAAAATTTCTCATTTTCAAGTAATTTAAGATATATTACTCTTTTATCATTGGGATCGAGTTCCATGCTGATCATGATACTACGACCAATTAATTGTTAGAAAGAAAAATTGACCCAAACTGAAAGAAAGTCTACATACGTAAATTATGGCGCATTTCCATGAATCTGACAACACTAGCCATGGCTAACTAATTCTAAGCAGAAAATTGCTATAATACTACTGAAATGTGGGGTTTAATATATTAGAAAATGAGTTGTATAGGTGTATATAGCGTATGCAAGTCTAGCACAGTCTTTTTGACAAAAAAGAAAAAAAGAAAAAAAAAAGATATATCACACTTGAGACTTACATAAAATATTCCGCTTTTTTATTATGGATCCTATTTATTTTTAAAGCGATTGTGTGAGATTTATATATATTAATTATTAAGACTGTATCTAGTATTAGTCTAATATGGCCGTGCTGATTAATCTAGCATATTGAAGGTCTTTTAGTATATCCTAAACTTTTTTGTTTTCACCTTGATTTCTCTTTTATACGGCATAATTTGAGATTTTTGGGTGGTAATCATGATTTTTCTAATTATTCCGACTCTTCTTCTAGTATGATATGCAATTTGTCAACATGATTTAGAACGTAAGAGTATTGGCAGTGGCTTCTTTATCTTTATCTTTATCTTCAAATTTAAAGAATCTGTCTTTAAAAATGTCTGCATTAACTTCTTCATCTTTATATTTCTACATAACTATAAACAGTCATTCTTCAAATATGAAGAAGCACTATTCATTCTTCAAATATTATTTTACTATTTTTTCTCTCTCATACATATTAAAATTAACTTTATAAAATTTATATTAAAATAATTTTGATACATAAAATTTGTATTAAGTTGATAATACAAAGTGAATGCTAATTGTAAAATATATATAAAAAATAATTTTAGAAAATAAATAAAAAATAAAATAATAATAATATTTTATTATTATTTAGTTCAAATTTACATAAATCAATGTGAAAATCATTCTTCAAATATAAAATTATTTTTTAAAATAGATAATTTTAAAGATACATATAGAGAAACTATTGCTAATGCTCTAATAAAGACAAGAGTAGGTTCTTGCTCACGTAGTTCACAAAAAAAAAGGAAAAAAACCAGAAAGGTCGTTTTCTTGTATCGCATACTTAGAAGTAGGAGCCCTGTTGAGAGTCAACATCAGCTGCCAACAAAATTAATCCCGCAATATGCGGTGCATTGAGGCACTTTAGAGGCATTGTTTGTTTCACACTAAAATTTAAAATTTTAAAAATTTTGAAAATTTTTCATTTTATTATTATTAGGGGTGATCATCGGTCGGTCCGGACCGAATAAAAATTATTTTTATATTTTTTTAATATTTTTTTATATATAATTAATTATATATATAATTATACTATATTATAATTAAGTATAGACTATTAATACTATTATATATTTATATAGTTATACTAATGGTTATATTAGTTATTATATTAGTTTAGTTATACTATATTATAGTGATTTATTATAAGTTAATAAATTTATAACTATATTATATATTAGTATAAGTTATAATGATTTAGTATAGTTATAA
>QEOT01009601.1:63156-85568 GCA_003123785.1 Pterocarya stenoptera
AAAAAAAAAAAAAAAAAAAACGAAAACGAATAAAGAAAAAGAGAGTTTCTATATAGTTCTTCCGAAAGAATTGCGAATACATTAAAACCACAAAAATGGGTATTGATGAGATACTACTTGTATTCAATTCTCATCATCAATTTCTTCCGGAATGCTCTTAAGCACTGGATCAACGATGGTGTTAAGGGACACAACACGAACACGATTTGTTGGTATTTGAACAAGCTCAGTCACTACGTCTTTGAATTCAAGGAGCCCTCCATCTCTGCACCTGGATAAAATTCGAGCTGCTTCTTCCTTTGTCATCCTGACTTTTACTCTAATCACCCCCTTTTGGTCAACATGAGTACTACTGCTGCCATGGCGGCCTCCTCGTCTTTCAGAATCCTTCCCATCTTGATCTCCTGGCCGAAGCAATGGCACTTTTGAATCTGCAACAGTACTACGATCTCTGCAACTCTTCCCTGGCTTCTTTCTTGACGCCTTCTTGTCTAACTCATCTCTGTATATGGTTTTTGCGTTAACGCTTGATTTCCATGGTTCTAATACTCGAAGTGAAAGTTTTTCGAAGCGGGTGAGAGCGGAGTTCCACATGCTTAGAGATCAGGGCAAGAAGAGAGAGAGAGAGAGTGAGAGAGTGGGGGGATGTGAGTTGGTGTATGTATAGGGTTGTGATAAGAGTAAGTAAAAGGAGGCAGTGTTGCGGAGAATGAAGATGGATATGGCTTTATTTATATTGGGAAACAAGTGGTAGGGAAAAAGAATGGAGTGTCCTCTGGTCACCATCTGATGTTGTTCGCGAGGGGTGAACCTGAGCGTGGGGTGTACGGCGTAGAGAAAGTGTCCAAACTCACTATAGAACTGATCAATGGTTGACCGTCAAAGTTTTGTTAGTCTTTGTTTATTTAGATTAGATAAAATAAAAGTTAAAATTTAAATAAAATATTGTTAGAATATAATTTTTAATTTGATATTTAAAAAAATTAATTGTTTATAATATTTTATGTGCAGAAAAAATTGTAATGATTATATGAGATGAGGTCATCTCATCTACCAAACCAAACCAGGTTGAAGTTGAGATCAATCCACTATTATTTAATATTTTATTATTATTTATTATCTATTTTTAATGATTATTTAATATTTTATAATTATTTTTTCACTATTTTTTTATTAACATTCACAGATTATCTAAGATTACCTCATTACCAAAGGTAGCAAGTCTTTTGCAATCTATTTATAAATAAATAAATAAATTTCATCTTAAAGAATTATGAAAAATTTAGATTCAACCTCTTTTTCAAAGAGACTATAAAGTTTGCACATACTAAAAATATACAAATTATTGTCCAACAGATAATAGTACATATATGACATAACGTAAGAGTATAATATTTCAGTTTTTTTTTTCCAAAAAAAATGAACTTTTTTTTTTTTAAAAGAATAAATGTGGAATCAGAATGATGGTCGTGTGTAAGGTATGGTGTCTCTGAAACAACAAAAGGACTGACTGCCTTTCGGAAGGTAAAGGACTCGTTCGAATTTGCATTTTTCGGTACTAGGTTTGGACAACCTCAAATGACAGGCCGACAAAAGGAGTGGCCTAACTTCAGTCTTCAACTCCTATGGTTTTTAATGCTGTCTTTCTTCCAACAAATTCTAATATTTTATGTAATATCTATCCTCACACATCATATAAATTTTTATTATTTTTAATTTTTATTTTATTTTAAATTAATTGAATTCTTCTATTCATAATCTATATATTAAATTTTTAGTAAAAAAAAATTAAAAATTATATGTGATGTGTACGTAATATGTGGATGATGAGTATAATTTTTCTTTATCATAAAAAGGCTAAAAATTCTCTATAAATTTTATTATAAAAATATTGGGTACTGGTAATACGTTGCAACTATAATATATAAAAAATATATTTGATTTACACAAAATTTATATATAAAAAAAAAAAACTTAATTAATATAATTTGATATAATACGTGGCGAAATATTATAAGATTATCCTGAATCCTCTGAATTGGTCTCAACCGATTAATCAACTACGCGCTTTTACCTGGATTCTGACTAAAGACCTTCATGCATGCAGTCAATGTGGTGTTGTCGATATTGCCACATTTTGAAGACGTCAACCCATGCATGATCGTGTGCAACGTTTCCTAGTGGTTTGTTTAATTTGTTCCACTGGACAAAGAGAAAAATTTACACCTTTTAGCATAAAGGGTATGCTTGGGAGTGAGAAAATTTTAGAAAAGGAAAAAGAAAAATTGAATAAAAATATTATTAGAATATAATTTTTTAATATAATTTTTGTTTTAAAATTTGAAAAAATTAAATTATTATTTTTCGTTTGAAAGTTTAAAAAATTTGTAACCATTAGTTTGAAAATATTTATATTTAAGTAATATTTAAGAAAGAAATTATGAAATGAGATAAGATGAGATATGATGAGAAGAGATAAGATGCATGAATGAGATGAATGTCACATGCATACTAGCCATGATTTGATAGGGCAAGTATGAACCCAGCCGCCAATGTTTCAAGGCATGCAAAGACATTATTTTACTTTATGAATAAACTTCCATTGAATTAAAATACAAGATACAAAGGGATGGCTGGGGAGCCATACAAAATACATATTTACGTGACAATCATTTAATAGAATAGAAGTACTATAGTCATAAAAAAAATTTTTACAAAATAAATTTATAAACTGACGTGATTTCATATGATACATTAGATCTACTTTATAAATATTAAAATAACTATTCATTGATATTTTTTAATTACATGCAAATGACAGACTTATTACGCATGTATACGTAAACACGGTTTTTCTTCTCATTTGCTCATGAGTGACGATGGTTTACTCATAGGATGACTTTGACCTCATGACTTGGTACCGTTCCCATCATTTTCTTAACTTTGGTCTCTCCCGGAAAATGAAGGATTAAATTAGGTAATATTTAACCAATGATCTCATGAATCTATTATCTAATTGCGCGTTTTGACCTGAAATTCAACATATACATACATATATATATATATATATATTTGTCATTTGAGTTGGTTCTAAGACTGTCAACATCATGACCACGAGATTCTCAATACTGAAATTCATACATTTTGATGACTTCAACTCATCGTGTATCATACGGCTGAACATCCCGGAAAAAGCTGCTTCTGTCGCCTAGGAATTATGTTTCATGTGTGTTCGAGTAAAAGCCAGAATACGGGCTTTCTTTTTGCTTTTTTTTAACAGACGAGAAAGACACAGCACAAACTTAAAAACTAAAGGCAAAGACTTGAGACTTGTTGCCGGCCACCGAAGGAAAGGCACAGACAAAGGAGCCACAGTTTAAGGCGGCAAGCGCGACACACAAGGGCAGACATTGACCTTTAGTCTTGAGAAGACAAAGTACCATAGCCAACTCGTGTTGTTCATGTTATGTTGTCTGTCCGTCGATCCTACATAGAGCCAATTTTGCAATAAGCACTTCAGATGCTATGTTTGAGGACCTAAATTCAGGGATGAAATCATGAAAAGTATCGCATGAATTGTGCAAGAATCGGGAAAATATCAAGGAAAGAAGGATATTTTTTTTTTTCAAAAAAGATTGACGGTAGTCCAATTTTATTTATAATTCTCATTTTTGGCCAATGATTACCTTTTACAATAAAAGTAATTTGAAGAGTATAAAAACTCAAAACCAAACTTTTGCGCTTAAAAAGAACAAAGTCGAAAACTATAATCATATAATGGCAGTGCCTAAATTGTGGTAATCTTAAAGCATCCATCCCATACTCCCCCAAAGCTGATGATGACAATTGCATAACCAAAGACCTACTGCCCATTCTTTTGCAAGATGATCAGCAACAAAATTACTCTCTGTATGAATGTTGTAAGGAAAAATATCAAACTTAATAAAAAGAAAAAATGTTATAAAACTGTCAAGGTAGAGAAGTGGAATTAAGAAACCATTAAATAATGATTGCTGAATTAGTTTCACAAATTACACCCGAGAAATCTAGATGCAAACAAAATAAAAGGCCATATTTGTTTTGGGTTTGAGTTTGTCCCAAATGGAGAGAGAAGGCTAATACCAATTCATCGTCTATTTCTCAAGATACCTCTGCATCCTGCCATACCAAGATTCCCAAACGAAAAATTGTCAATTTTAAACTTTTTTTTAAGGAAAATTGTCATCATTCATTCATTAGAGAAACTTACATTCATGACCAGATACATGCAAGAATATCTCCATATCAATAATTACCTCTTAAACCAATTAGTACATTTGGAAATCCACCAGTATACTATGTCTTTGTGTGATTTGGTCTGGTCTTCACTACTGCTGATATTCACTATAGACAAACGTCCAAGAGACAGCACTCTGCCTAAACAGAGATTCAACCTCATCCTTCATAGAAAGAGATAACTCAACTTCTACAAACAAATGTCCAAGAGACAAAGTTTTTTTTTTTTACTAAACAATAAGGAAATCAGTAAGATAGATGTAAAAAATGATGGATTACAGTTTGGACCAACTCTGGTAGACTTCAGAATCTGTGGCAATGTGTGAAGGCAACATGCTTGTCTCTTTTCAACCACAAAAGTCAGATCTGAATGGTAACGATTTCGGTTATCTAGTGCGTGTGTCGAGAAAAGTTGCTAGAAGGGGTGACACATGAGGACCACGTGAGGTTATTTTTGCAAAACCGCCACTAAGATTTGTGATCGGTGAGTTTTCTTGTGATGCGCGTGTCTCTCAAGAGTTGTTGAAAAACTATAGATCTGTATTTTTCGACCTTGAAGGAAACAAAATATGTTGGAAGAAATCTTAACAGCGACTTGAAATAACTAAATCAATTACCAAACAGTGAAAATAATTCTCTCCCACTTTGTGTGAATCTGTTAGGAAGTAATTTAATAGAGAATAATCTAAAACAAAATCACACACACACAAAGAGCCAAGAATTCTTTATGTGGAAAACCCT
Organism: Pterocarya stenoptera; assembly: GCA_003123785.1. Taxonomy (NCBI): domain Eukaryota; kingdom Viridiplantae; phylum Streptophyta; class Magnoliopsida; order Fagales; family Juglandaceae; genus Pterocarya; species Pterocarya stenoptera. Next base: position 68,173 of record QEOT01009601.1, read on the forward strand.
TCAATGCAAAAGAAAAAATCACGGGACCTAGTCCTGTTAAACCTTCCACTATCAACAATGATGTGTACACAAATGTTCTCTCTAGATAATACTAGAGGTATACGATCAACAATAATCTCAAGAAAACACTTTCTTGGCAACCAAATAGTGTGATAGAAGAGATTTTACCAAAGAGATGTGTTACTGTTCACGATCTCGAACACCATAAATATTGCTCCAAATCCGATCTCCACTGTTCAGATTATAGAGCCTTGAGTTGTGAACGTGCATGCAAAATCTTAGCTCAATCGGATCACAGACAACACCGATCAAAGTGTCTGATTGAAACTGGAAGAACTTTCCTTTTTTTGGCTGTCTCTTCCTCTCTCCAATCTCTCATACGTTTTTCTCCTCTTTTTTTTTTTCTCTACACTCACTTTTCTGCTAATAGAAGCAGAGGCACTTAGGTTTTAATAAACCTAATTAAACTGGGCCTAAACCCTCTCTCCATGTGGGCTTAATGGACCCACATGGGCTATCCTCCATATAGGAGGGAACCCACACAACAAATCTCCCACTTCCCAACTATGTGGGGGGACTCACCATACCTGCTTTTGCTCTGCATACTTCGAGTTTTTGCATAGATAGTGATTTTGTCATCATATCTGACCCATTCTCATCAGTATGGATTTTTTCAATCTGTAACAGCTTCATATCCAATGCATTGCGAATCCAATGATACCTCACATCAATATGCTTGGATCTTGAAAGAAAGGTTGAGTTCTTATTGAGATAGCTGGCACTCTGACTGTCACAATGGAGAGTATACTTCTCTTGTTTCTGACCAAGTTCTTCTAAGAACTTCTTCATCCATATCAACTCTTTATCTCCTTCAGTTATGGCAATATACTCAGCTTCTATGGTAGACAAAGCAACACATTTCTGTAGTTTGGATTGCTATGATACAGCTCCTCCTGAATAAGTAATCAAATATCCTGAAGTGGACTTTCTAAAATCAATGTCACTAGCCATATCTGCATCTGTAAACCCTTCAAGTATAGGTTTGCTATTTCCAAAGCACAAACATACCTTGGAAGTACCTCTGAGGTATCTTAAACTCCACTTAACTGTATTTCAATACTCTTTTCCTGGACTTAAGAGAAAATGACGTACTACACCAACTGCATGAGCTATATCTAGCCTTATGCATACCATTGCGTACAATAAACTACCCACTGCTGAGGCATATGTGACTCTTTTCATATCTTCCTTCTCTCTATTTATGGAAGGATTTTGCTTCGTGTTCAACTTAAAATGAGTAGCAATTGGAGAGTTAACTATCTTAGCTTTATTCATATTGAATTTGTCATAGTACAATATATCGTTTATGTGACATATACAACTTCTTCTTTTTTCTATCTCGGTAAATTCGAATACCAAGAATTTGCCAAGTTCTTCATGGCGAATGACTAATTTAACTACTTCTTCAGATTTTCAATTCTTGAAGAATTCCTGCCAACAATCAACATGTTATCAACATAAAGTAGTAATATTACGAAGTCATCTTTACAAAATTTCTACACAAATACACAATGGTCAGAGGTGGTCTTCTTGTAGCCTTATTCTTCCATAAATAACTCAAATCTCTTATACCATTGTCTGGGCGCCTACTTTAGACCATATAAACTTTTCGTTAGTCAGCACACACAATCTTCTTTGCCTTTCATCCTGAAACCCTCTGGTCACTCCATAAATCTCTTCCTCTAAATCACCATGTTGGAAGGCAGTTTTCACATTCATTTGTTCAATTTCTACGTCTAGGCTAGCTGGTAAACCAAGAACCACACGGATGGAGGACATCTTCACAATTGTAGAGAAGATCTCATCAAAGTCGATACCTTTTCGTTGACTAAATCCCTTAACAACAAGTCTAGCTTTGTATCGTGATAGGGAAATGTGTTCATCTTGCTTCAATCTATAAACCCACTTGTTTTCCAAAGCTCTTGTCTTTGGGCAACTCAACTAGTTCAAAAGTGTGATTGTCATGCAATGACTGCATCTCATCTTGCATGGCATCAACCCACTCTACCTTATGTTCGTCTTCCATGGCTTCTACATAACACTCAGGCTCTTCCCCGTCAGTCATTAACACATACTCGTCTATAGAATACCAAGTGGAATGATGTCAGTCTCTGATAAACGTCCTGAGTGGAACATCTGGTAACATCTCTAGTTCTGGCAACTGACCAAGGGTCTCATTCTATAAGAGAGCATCTGCATCACTTGGACTTTATTGGTTATCTTCAATAGCATGTTCAACCTGTGTTAGAAAATCTGTCAATGGTACCGGATCCAAGTTAATTGAACCATCATTGCACTAGATCACTACTTTATCTGTCTTCTCAATATTTTGTATGATTTGATCTTCAATAAACATAACGTCTCGGCTTCTCACTTGTTTCTTATCAAATAGATCATATAATCTGTACCCAAACTCATCCAGACCATAACCTAAAAAGATGCACTGTCGGGTCTTCACATCGAGCTTAGACCTCTCATCCTTTGGAATATGCACAAATGTTCTATAACCAAAGACACGTAAGTTATCATAAGTAACATCCTTACCAGTCCAAACTCTGTTTGGTAAATCAAACTGAAGTGGAACACATGGTGTCATATTAAAAACATGTACAACTGTACTCAAAAGCCTCACCCCAAAAAGATACAGGCAATTGTGCCTGTGAAAGTAAACATCTCACTTTCATAATCAGTGTTCTATTCATCCTCCTAGTTAAACCATTCAACTTAGGAGTCTTCGGAGGTGTCTTTTGATGTCGAATACCTTGATGTCTGCAATAATCATCAAATAGGCTTGAATACTCTCCCTCGTTATCAGTTCGGATATACTTCAGCTTCTTTCCAGTCTGCTTTTCAACTAAGGTTTGAAACTGTTTAAACATTTCCAATACTTGATCATTTCTTTTCAAGGTATAAACCCAAGACTTCCTTGAATGATCATCTATGAAGGTCACAAAATACAAAGAACCGTTAAGTGTTCTTGTCTTCATAAGACCACAAACATCTGAATAAACTAGATTGATTATACTTGACTTTCTTAAAGAATGAGAACTTCTGAAAGAAACTCTATTCTACTTCCCTACCAAACAATGAGTACACTTTTTCAAAAATGCACTCTTCATTCTATACAGAAAGTTCTTTTTAGCCAATATTGCTAAGCCTTTCTCACTCATGTGGGCAAGTCTCTTATGCCATAATTGTACTGTGAACTCATTTTCCATAATATTAATAATGTTACTTGAGAGCCTTGCTTGTAGCATGTACAAATTTGAAACATTCTTGCCTCAAGCTATAACCATAGCACCCTGTGTAAGCTTCCATTGCCCATTACAAAGGTGTTGCAATACCCTTCATCATCAAGTTTACTTATAGAAATTAAGTTCAAACAAATATTAAGAATCTGCTTCACATATCTAAGAACAAGCACCGTGCCATTATTAATTTCCAAGCACACATCTTCAATGCCAATAATCTTAGCCAAGCTACCATTGCCCATCTTTACTATGCCAAAATCACCGGATACAAGTTTGTGAAGAAATCATTTATGGATGTAGTACGAATTAAGGCACCATTATCATTCACCTAGCTAGTTTTATGAGAAACAATGTTTACAACATTATTATCATCATAAACAATGAAGAAGTTTCCAGTAGTAGTGGCGACAACTTGATTATCATTCATTTCATCATCGTTCTCCTTCTCATTCCCTTTCTCCTTGTATTCTCTCTTTAATTTTCTGCAATATTTATTGACATGTCATTTCATGCCACAATGATAACACTCAACATTAGCAAACTAGTTTGACTTGCTTCTGCCTTTATTTCTATTCTTCGGACCTATGCTTTTACTCCTCACCATCTTTTCTGTAACCAAGACCTTTGACTACGAGGAGGAATCTTGTGATTTTCTTCTCATCTCTTCATTTAAAACACTACTTTTAACCAGATCCATATTGATTACACCATTTGGGGCTGAGTTAGATAATGACATTCTGAAGTCTCTTAAGAGTCTGTCAATGTACCAAGCAAACACAAACAATGTACCTCATTGTCAAACTTGATACCCATTCCAGCCAACTGATTAATTATTCCTTAGAATGTGTTCAAGTGATTTGTCAACGGAGTTCCCTCTTGATATCTCAAAAGCATCAAATGCTTTATCAGATACATTTTATTGTGTCCAATCTTTCAAGCATATAACTATTCAAGTTTGTTCCAGAGTGTATGTGCATGTGTCTCCCTACTAATATAGTTCAAAACATTATCATTTACCCGCTGCCTGATGTACCTACAAACTTGTCAATGTAGCAAAGTTCATTCTTCATCAAGTTTATTTTTAGGCTTCTCAAAAGCAAACACCGGTAGATGAAATTGTTTCACAAATAGAAGGTCTTCTATTTTTCCTTTCCAAGTGTGATAATTAGAACCATGCTACTCAAATTAGCTTTCATTATTCAACACAAAGTATTGAACGGCTATAATCCCGCTCTGATATCACTTTGTTGGGAGAAATCTTAACGACTTGAAATAACCAAATCAATTACCAAACATCGGAAATAATTATCTCCCACTTTGTGTGAACTGTTAGGAACTAATTTAATAGAGAATAATCTAAAACAAAATCACACACACACACACAAAGAGTCAAGAATTTTTTACGTGGAAAACCCTTCAATGCAAAGGGAAAAATCACGGGACTTAGTCTAGTTAAACCTTCCACTATCAACAATGATGTGCACACAAATGTTCTTTCTAAATAACACTAGAGGCATACAATCAACAGTAATTTGAAGAAAACACTTTTTTGGCAACTAAACAATGTGATAGAAGAGATTTTACCAAAGAGATGTGTTACTGTTTACGATCTTGAATACTATAAATACTGCTCCAAATCCGATCTCTACCGTTCAGATTATAGAGCCTTGAGTTGTGAACGTGTCTGCAGAAGTTCAGCTCAATCAGACCATAGACGACTCTGATCATAGTGTTTGATTAAAATTGGACGAACTTTTCTGTTTTTGGCTGTCTCTTCCTCTCCCCAATCTCTCACACGTTTTTCTCCTTTAATAAAAAAAAAAAAAAACTCACCTTTCAACTAATAGAAGCAAAAGCACTTAGGTTTTAATAAACCTAATTAAATTGGGCCTAAACCTTCTTTCCATGTGGGCTTAATGGATCCACATGGGCCATCCTCCATATAGGAGGGAACCCACACAACAAAATAAACTAAGAAAAGATAATTACCTTGATAGACAAAGTGGTAGATGGAGAAAGGAGAAAAGTTAACATATCATTGAATTTAAGTTACAAACTTACTCTGAAAGTAATATATTCTGATGTAACAAAATACTTATCATTGAATTTAATTAAGTTAAAAAGTTTGGGATTAATTTAGAGCAATCCACCCAACAACCTTTTTATATCCTTGCATGGAAATTTTATTTCTCATCCGAGAACTATGGAAGACCTTGTTTGAACTATTTAAGTGATAAAATTAACAGAACCTGATTTTCCTATGACATAGATAGAATCCGAAATATTTACAAACGTTGAGAACCTAAACCTTTATCTTATCTCATCTCAATTATTATAATTTTTTTAAATTTTCATACAAAAATATAATAAACAGTTCAACTTTTTTAAATTTTAAAATAATAATATTATTAAAAAATATATTCTAATAATATTTTATTCAACTACTATTCAAAACATCTAATCTCATCTCATCTAAATTGTGTATCCAAATCCAACCTAAATCTACTCCAAATATCATTAATTATTAATTAGTCTCAACGACGAGGAGATATTATTCTCATTTTATCATGATATGCAATATAACCATCGGATAATATAACATCATAAAATAGAATTCAAGAACCATATATATGTCTAATTATAATTACTCCTACCAATACCTGCATGACCGACCACTGAAGAGTTTAATGTCTAATTAATTATAATTTAATAATAATAAATCCTACAAAAAAATGATCATGACTTGATAAAGGTGGTTGTTAATTACTGATTTATCAAGATCACCTCAGCATCCTCCACCGTTGGGTTTCAGTTTTTTACATTTAGTACTGATTTATTAATCCTCTCCCTACTCATGCAACGAACTGTGCTACCTAATCAGTACCCTGTCTCAATAATCTAGTTGCTAGCATAATGTCTAGGAAGCTAGAGAGCGACCTAGAAAATAACTACTGTTTTGTTCAAGTATAACGAGGCATCCATGTTTATCATGTTAGGTAAAAAGAAAAGATTAGTAATAGTTTTAGATTACGGTATGCAAGTCTCCTTATTTTTTTTTTAAAATAAAATAATTTTTTTATATAGGTTTTAGATATATATTTTTTTTAAAAGTGCGTAGCAATTGCAGACGATAAAAATCATTTCTCAAAAAGAAAAATCCGTTTTATGTGTAGCATCGTTTTATTCTTTTGCTTAACTAGGACGTTCTTGGAGATGCTTGTGCGATTCCATGACCAGTGGATGACTCGCCTCATTATCCATTTTACTAGTTGGAAACTAATAATTTAGGCCCCGTTTGGGAGTTAAATTGAATTGAGATTAATTCAATTCAGTCTAATTTTAAGATGAGTCTAACATCTAAACACTCAACTCTCAATCACTAAATTCATCTCAACTCAAAATCTCTTTGCACGAGGGACCAACAATCTTTTTCAACTCAACACCTCTTTACATGCAGGATCTACAATCTTTTTTAACTTCTCATGAATATATATAAATTCATCTTAATATTTAAACACATATAAACTTATCTTAGATGGGCCTCACAAAATTCATGAGAACCATCTTAACTCATTACTATTAATAAAGAACTCAACTCCTCTTAACTCAACTTACAAATGAGGCCTTTAGGTTTTCTCTTTTGGATCGTAGTTTTTTTGGTTTTTGACATTTGTGGTGGTGCATCGAACTTGGACATGATATACTAAACATATCAATCTTGCTCTGCGTATGCACGAAATCAATGTACCATTGATTATTATGATAGACAGGAACACTTGACAATTAAAGCTTCTTTATCTTTCTTGTCTTTTTTTTATTACTTTGGGTAAATTTCTGTTCTTTTTTTATTCAGTCGTAACATACAGATGTGTTTTTATTATCTTTTTGGAGTTGGGTGGCTGCTTCTGATCTTCTGATGGAGCTTTGAGGAGGGATGACAAGGCATTTCTCCACCATTCTTTAGTTTTTGAATATTCTGAAGTTCATTTTGATCTACAGATTCTTGCACTCTGATGGTTTTGACGGAGAACATCCCAACTTGACAATTTCAAGGACAGGGCATACATAAATAGTTATGAGTATAGAAGCTGTGCTTGAGATACCCTTTCTGCGTAATTGGTTTTATTTCAATATTGTTGAAAGAAAGTTTTACAGACGAACTTACGCTGTCTAAGTTGTAAAAAATGCACAATTGGCATGCATGCAAGGAACAGATATCGAAATGATGATTTAAAGACGAAATGAAAAGAGAAATACGGAGGAATAAGGAAATGCACAGAAGGTGCTCGACAAAATGCTTATTTCACATAATTCCTTTTCACATACATATTTTACTGACTCAGTTTTTCCTCTATACATATTCTGATTCCGAGAATTTATAGACTATTACAAAGATTAACATAGAGTATTTCACACACATGCACATTGAATCCAAGCCGTACAACTCAGCAATTCTATTATGCAATATTCTTCCAGATCCTTCCATAATATTCCACATGTATATTCTGTTATGGCAGACTTGATTCATCATCCTTTGAGGCTATAACTCTCGAATATTTCTTTGAGGAGTCGATGTCTGAAGCAGAGAGATCAGGAGCCTTAATAGAATCATTGTGAATCCTTTTTGTCAAAGAGGGGTTCAAGGATCGATATCAGAGTTAGGGCTCTTCAGTGGAGGGCCCTTCTGCACAATGGAAATCATACCAGGCATCGAGAGTGGGTTTCTTTCTATGAATTTTTTCAGACCTTTTTCACCACCAGGAAATCCCCCAGTTAGCCCCATCAGCTCCTTTTCAAAAGCGTTTTCTGGAACACTATGATCAATTGTTGATATTGCACCAATATTACCTGATTTTTCATGCTTTGCAGCAGCAGCGACTGAGGATGCTTGTTCTTCAATTTTTCTCTTTAGCTCCTGTTGAAGACCTTTTTCTCCATTGCAGAGTCCTCTGCCTCCCATTATTTGGAATAGATCAAATTTGGCGCATGTTGTTAGGTGTTGGGTTGATGGCTGTTTATGAATTGTTAAATGGGGTTTGTGAAGATGATGGGAGAAGCGGTTTCCCCCTAGAAAATGGGATTTAAGAGGAGAGCATGGAATGCTCAGCGGAATGATGGAAGGAGCCATGGACCATGATTGTTTTGTGGCAGCCTACCAGAAAGAAGAAAGTTAAAAAGGCTCTTATTTCAATTCTGACCACATGGGGCACTGGCGCATGGAGGCATGGACCATGCCGTCAAGTCCTTTATAGTTAGAGAAAGACTAGTTAGCCCTCCCTGATCGCTCAAGTTAACCGCTGGCCTTTTTTTTTTTTTTTTTTTTTACTTTAATAATTAAAAAAGTAATTTTAAGTATATTAAAATTTTTAAAAAAATTTAAATATATTAAAAAAAAAAAATGCTGGACAGTAAACCTAAAGGTAAGGTAGCAGAGTAGCCCCACCTTTATAGTTAATTCTATAGAGTAAAGAAAATTATAGAATATAGGTTTTTAAGATTAGGTTGGGATACACAATTAGATGATATGAGATGAGATATTTTAAATAGTAGTTGAATAAAATATTATTATAATATATTTTTTAATTTTATTTTTATTTTAAAATTTAAAAAAATTAAATTATTTATTATATTTTTATATGAGAATTTAAAAAAATTATAAAAATTGAGATAAAATGAGATAAGAGTATTATATAAACAAACGAGCCTATGTGAAGGTTTTGTATAGGCCCTTTATAAANTTTTTTTTTTTTTTTTTTTTTTTTTTTTTTTTTTTTTGTAAAAGAGCTACACAACTTATGTACAAATTACGTTTAGATAGTGAAAATATTTTATTTTATATCATCTCATCATTATAATTTTTTAAAATTTTTACACAAAATATAATAAATAATTTAACTTTTTTAAATTTTAAAATAATAATAATATTAAAAAATAATATTCTAACAATATTTTATTTAACTTTCAACTTTCATTTCAACTCACTATCCAAACTGTACCAGGCTTATAAAACAAATTTTTTAACTCATTTAGTTATACAGATAATATAAGATGAGATAAAAATTGAAATTTGAATAAAATATTATTAGAATATAAATTTTATTTTAAAATTTAAATTATTTATTATATTTTATATAAATGAATCAATATTTTAAAAAAAAAACTGTAATAATTAAATCAACCAAATCAAATCAGAAATTTCATACAAATTTTAGGACATTGAGATGGATGGAAAGAATATTAAAATATTTATTAAATATTTTTGTATTTAAAATCCTTCATAAGAATCACTGCGAAATCCACGATTCCATTTCCATATGCATATATTCGCCATTGAACCATTCATCCGCTGCCACATAATGGGGGTAAAAGGGTCTTTTTAGTTTTAAGCACCCGTGCTCTACCGTCGAACAGTCATGCGATGATGATACGACAGAGGTATAGAGCTACGCTTCCCATTCCTGGGGTCAAATCAAAGGCTTGTCGTGAAGGGAAACACCTTCGTTTGCCCCATAACTTCAAAGTTTCTTTCTACTGTTACAAGTTTCTCCTGAAAGTCATTATCTTTTTATTGTCGTTGGAAGTAAATGTTCATTTTTTCTGCAGCTTATGTGTGGTATGTATAAGTTCTTCGATTTATTCATCGGCTATCATTAGATCAATCTTGCTCTGGCCTTGTAAGCTTGTGCCTTTGAATAGATCTTATTTAGGAATTTTTTAGCTTTTTTCATTGATGTTGAGATATAAGTTAAGAATCATTCTAGTTTTTATGGGTTCTAATTTTAAGTCCTTTGCACTTATATTTTGGTTTGTAATTAGCGATCATGGGGAATTATGGGTTCCTTTGGTGTAATGTGTTGGGGGCTTGGATGATCTTTTTGAAGATAAACTATCAGGCTCATGGAGGGGTTGTGGTCATCATAAGTTATGCAAAAAAATATTTAGCTGGAGATGGATTCATAGTATACTCTCGATAAGGGTTATTGTAAGTTATGCACAAAGGAGTTAGGATGAGGCTTTCTGGAGTTGATTTGAGTTTTATCTCCCGGAAGTGTTCTTTGCCCAAGTCTATAATACCTAAGGGAACAACTGGACTTCTGCATTAGGGTGTAGTGACATAATAAGGTGGTGAGATTATAGAATCTCCTTTGTCTATTTGATGGAACTTTGGAGTGTAGCATTTTTTATTAGTTCAGAGGTATGATTTCATGGAAAGAATAAATTAAGTAGCTAGATTTTACTTATAAAAATTAGCTGTATTTGCCATCTCTTGCGATCTGACTTCATGGATGACCTACAATAACTTCTTGTAGCTCATTGATGACCCGTATGTTCTTGTTCTATTTGTGTTCGTTTAGACACATCTACAGGACTCTCTCAAGAGTGTCTATCTTCAAATTATGGTTAAATTTAATGTTTTCAGAGTCATCCCCGGTTAGATTTTAATCGCATTTACTTTTAACTGACAGCCACATGCGTAGAATCATTATCATGTCTTGTGCTGGTTGAAATTTTTTCATCTCACATCAATTTATTCTTTTTGAACACCATACCTCCAAATAATTATATGTACTTTTCTCAGAAAGTGTAACAAATGGTGTAGTGGTCATTTTCATATGTTGATTTGAAGTTATCATTCTAACATTGTTCTGTCTTCTGAAATGTTAAGTTGAAGTTTCATGGATGTTAGTCTTGGGAAGATAAAGGTTATCCTGGATCACTTTAATGCCTCAACAACCAACTTGGATTCTCATCAGAACAGAAGTTCATCTGTTTCACAACCAATATCGGATAATTCTTTAAGGTATTTCATTTTCTTTTTGAGGAACATATAATTATAAACTAGACAAAAATTTTAGAACTTTCAATATAGTATCATTTAGTCTTCCTTATCTGGTATTATATAGGTATCATAACTGGACTCGAAGGAGTGCTGCATTCATGTTGAACTTGTTTCCTGTACAAGGGTCACCATGGGGCTCTAGCACTGATAGTAAGAAAAAGGTTGATGGAATATCTCTTTAGTAGTTGACAATTGCTATAGGTGAAATTATTTATGTTACCTGACCACTGCAATTTTTCTGATTTCAGGTTGAGCTATCTGCTGCAGAAGTAGAATCACTTAGATCAGAACTCACTGATTTAGAGGAGAGGGAAAGTCACTTGAAAGCTCAGTAAGGACGACTTGATACTTGAGTTAAAACTATCTTCTGCCTTTATGCTGAGAAATAATTATATTTGTTGCCACTTGACCTAGGTTAGGTAAACTAGTGGGTAGGGTAGGTCTTTAGGTTCTAATCTTGCCAAGAAAATAAAATTTATATGAGTTGATTATATCATCGAATGTAATTTAATTTGCTAGTTGATTGTTCCGTACTCTGTAACTCTTAAGTTAAATGAAACAACCTAAAGTAAAAGTTCTTATCCAACATGCTTGGCTCTTTAATTTTGAACTTTGAGTAACATTAATGGAGGGGTAACAACTTCTACAACAAGTGAATTTTTTTCTTATTAATTTTAGTTTCTCACTGTTGACTTTTAATAGCGAAAAAGACATCAGGATTGCATTTATTTTGGGTTAGTTTCTGTTTTCTTTGTATTCACACTAAAAATTTTCTAACATATGCAGGTTGGAACATGTTGATGAAATTTTGCGGTCTGCTCGCCTGTCTGGTTATTTGTTCATTCGAACTGTAATGATTATTTCCACTTACTTTGCATTTGTTCATACTGTTTATTTGTTGCGTCTTACAATCTAATAGTTTTCTATTATTTTTATCTAACAGAGGTGGACAGCTCTACCAGGAGAACCTCCCCCTTTAGATGATACTGATGTTGATGATTGGCTTCCTCGCTTTGTTGTCCTTCATGGACCATGTATATTCTTCTATTTATTGTCTACAGGTAGTTGAATTGTTAGTGGTAATTTCTTTCTCTTGACTTTCTGTTTTATTTTTTTATTTTTTTAGAGTCGACTTTCCGTTTTCTTGAAAAGTGATCATCCTTTATTGTATTGTCATGAAAGTAGCACCAGGTTTCTCTAGTGTCCTGTTATGCCAGACGGTATACTCTTGTCCATTTGACTTTGTAAAATTAACATGTGTCCCAGGGGTGAGACAACCAGTAATTTACTGTACTATTGGAAAATCTCAATGCTGTAAATACAACATATTACCATTGAAAACCTTATTTGGTGAGAAAAATGTTGTTGTTGTTGCTGTTATAATTATTTGTCATAAGTTGCCCCACCCAAATAAGCCTATAAATACTCATTTCTTAAGCTCCTAGCTGCACCACTGATTTTGATGGCTATAACTAATGGTATTGTCTACTGCTATAAATTTTACTTTAATTTACTGCTTTGTCTTAGTTTGAAAGTAAAACGAAGTTCCATTTATTAGATTGTTAGGATTATCAGATATGATATAATATGATGATTTTGAGCTAAGCAGTGAATAGCCTTTCCTGGAACATCAATTTGGAGTCTGCATTTGATTTTTTTTTTAGAAAGTAAGAAATTTCGTTAAAAAAAATGTCAATGAGCTCGGAATTAAATGCAGACTAAATCAGTGATGATATCCAGAAAACATATGATTTGCTTGCTTAATGAGCTTAGGAACACATGCAGATCTGAGCCCTCAAGATTCCACCCTTCTATCCGACATTGTTGAAGTAGGTCCCCTTCCAAGCTTTACTCGAGAAGATGAGGAGACACATTATGCCTTTTTTGTGCTAACTCGTCAAGGACTGAGATATGAATGCTCAAGTATTTCCAAGATTCAGGTCCGTCAAGTAATTTGATGAGTATGGTAATTTGCTGTTCGGGTACGTTTAGTCTTCTTATAGTCATTCTTCCTTAAATTTGAATTTATTTCCCCTCTTTTTTCAGGTGGAATCTTGGTTGTCAGTACTACAAACTGACTGTAAATTGGGTTCTGATACAACAGCTCCCAATGGCTAGTCAGATTTAACATCAATTACTCGGTTCAACCAGTAAGTTGTACATAGATGGAAATTAAATTTATACCTTGAATTATGTGGATGTAATGTCTCAAAATTTATTGACTACTGCTCTGTAGATTAGATACATTCCATTTCAACAACAGACAATTTATTTTTTCTAAGGTCTGACCCTTCTGTTCCAGTAGTTCATAACTGCATTAACCTTGCACCAGGACCTTTGATCTTGTAAGAAACTGTAAAGTTCTTATGTACTAAACATGCATTGGAAACTTATTTTGAATGGCACAAACTGTCTCTATTTGCTTATTGTTACAATTATTCCCTTTCCCAATAAATGCAATGCAAGAATTTGACCTTCATTAATTCCAGAGGAGCTAGCTTTTTATTTTATAACCAGAAAAGTTACTGTATAATCTTCATGTTCCAACTCTTTCCTTGCCTCAAACAATTACGAGTGAATGATTCTGTTTCTGTGGGTTAAGAGAGCTGTCAAGTGTCAAACATAACAAGCCTTATGCAATAAAGTGGAACTGCATCTTTGTATTAGTGTATTACCTACAAAGACAACTTCCAAATCCTCTTGCTTGTGACCAAATAGTATATTTAGATCTTCTACAGGGGGAGTAAAATGGCGGACAACCAACAAAAAGATTTCATAGTTACTTTTAAACGTATCATATGAAATTACATCAGTTTATGAGTTTACTTCTTTTAGGATTATAATACTTCTCAAATGGCAAATGAGAGAGACTTTGCAGAGCTGAAACAACAAGAGAATCGTTATAAATTATAAATTAAAGTTTATCTCAAGCTTAACAAGCACGTTGTAGCTTTTTCCTGGGTAAAAGTTTCTTGATATCTGCAAAGGAAACTGTATCAGTCTTTCATGTTTCCGAGCTGACGTCTCATTCAACTTTGGAGAGCAAAAGTTTCTTACCCAGTCGACTAGTCCAAGCTTTCTATTTTCTTGTGTAACTTGCACAGATTCTCGGCATAATGCTTTTTCGTTGCATGTACCGCGCTTTCAAAAGTAGCAAATCTCAATTGGCCATCGCCAGGGTGTTGATTGAAATCCTCTTCATTTATTTTTCGACAATTTGATGAGATTCTGCAAACAAAATGGTTAATATATTGCAACCATTTTTATGGCCAAAAATGACCATATCGAAAGCACAATCTTTCTCTTGTTCCTTCTGCAGCACCCTTTCCTTCTTGTCTTTTAGATAAAACAAGGTTTTTACTTGGATATAATTTAAACAATTTTATGATATACAAGTCTCACATACTTTTTAAAAAAAAGTATATAAATATAAAATTCATATAAAAAAGCTAATTAATTTCATTTTTTTCAAATAAATTATAAGAGAATTACTTACGCACCTTAGATATTACTCAATTAGTTAAAGAATAATACTACTATTCCGTCTCTATATTTTTCTCTCATTTTGACCGTTTATGCATTTTATTTTTTTTATTTTTTTTTATTTATTGATTAAGGAAGTAAATATTAATATATTGATATGTTTTTATTTTTAAAATATTTAAATACATTCAAAAAATATATAAATAAAAAATAAAAATCATACTAATGGAGACGCCCAACTGCCAAAATTGAGCCTCACACTAGCACTACCCTAGTTAAAGGAGTAGGTGCTTTATGTATGCAAATTGCCAGGAAGTCAAAACATTTGCAGTAAATAGAGTAGCTGACTTTCTAAGTTCTTGCTATTATAGTTGATAACCACTTTGATGAGTATTTAAATCAAAAATCAGAAATTTTTCTTTTTATAAAATAATGGTATTATTATTTATAGGAATATGAAAAAATTGAAAGAAGAAATGGGGAATGATATTATATTAGCATGATGCATACATGAAAAGTGTTGTTTGTCCTTTTAAATTTTATTATTTTTAATTATTTTTACTGCTTGAACACATTGTGATTATTCATTTAAATCATAAATATATATATAATTATTTAAAATGCATGGTATTAAACTGAAAGTTGAAAACAATAATTATTACTGGTAAAAATAGGAAATTAATTTAATTAAAAAAAAAAAAAAAAAAAACTGAACGGCAACGTCGGCAAGTAAAACTTTGAAATACGATTTCGGACTTTTGAGGGGGGTTTGTTGGGTTTGACCTGGCCACTAAAAAGGAAACCAAGCTCCGTCGGCGTCTGTCTGTGTTTTCCTCTCTTTATCTCGCTCTCTCTCTGGGTCATTCGTCCCTGCTTTTTCAGCATCTCAATTTGCATTCAACTCGTCGCACAGCTCCCACGCTCCCAATCACTCGAACAATGACCTCTCAGATCTTCCGTTCGGCTTCCAGAGCCTCCAGGTCGCTCCTCTCTGCTGCCTCCAAAGGCTCTCGTCTCTTCTCTGGTAAAATTTATTAGCTTTCATTTCGCATTTGCAATCGATATTCCCTTCGTACGAAACCCTTTCCTTTCTTTCTCTTCTTCTTCTTCTTCTTCTTTTCTTTCGTTTAGTTTTATCGCCAAGTATGTTATTGAGTTGTTTGGTTTTCCCAACAATTTTGGAGCTAACTTGCCGATCTGTGAACCGCTAATCTGTTTGTTTGGACGTAAAGTATGTCCGCCAAAAATGTTTTCTAAGAAAGTCGTTGAAGGTAAATTTTTCCTGAATGTGCTTAACCACTTTCTTGGGTGGATAAAACTTAAAATCCTGAAGCTGATTTCCTTGAAATAAATTGTCTCAGCCAAAAATGAAGAAGGAAAAACCAGCACTAACCCAGTGATTATAATTTTGTTTTTTTCCTGTCTTTGGATTTTTTGAATTCCTTGAAGCACGTTGACTTCATCTCTTTGAGATGCTATTAGTACAATTTTGCTTGTGTTTGTGTGCGCGAGATTGCTCTCTGACGATTCTGAGTTGTGTTATTCGCAGAAGGGCGAACCGTAGCTGCCGCTGCTACAGTGTCATTGAGAGAAACGGTACCGTTTCTAGCTTCAAATTACTGGAGGACCGGTTCCGAGAATACATCCAGAGGATGGATTCAAGGAGCCCTTGCTATTCCTGCGGCAGGTTCGGACGGAGGAAAAAGCCCATATTTTTCTAATTTTCGAAGCTAGTTTGTGCAACTTCGATTGCTTATAATCCCTTTTGACTTCATAAGATTGTTATTGTGTACATGACACGTGTGTGTTAAGTGCGCATATATTAGTTTGAAGGTAAAATAATCATATTCTTTTCTAATTGGATCTGGTAATTTTGTTTGTGGATAATTCATAATTATATTTTTTTGGAAGCACGCGGAAATGACGATTTAGATGTACGTACGAGCAGAGGGTCTGCATTTAGTACCTTCTCTGATCAACCTTAATAATCTCTATAAAATCCTGAGAGAATTATCAAGGGTTTTGAATCACATTTATTATGCCAGCAAAAATTTCACTGTCAGATACGTTGAGCTCCCTGCTCATGAGTACTATCTTACAGCTACAGTTTGTTACTGTTAGTAGTAATATCGTTGTTATATTAGCTAACTGATGCAGATTTGGTCAATATCTGGAAATTTAAGGGGAAAATCTCTTGTGATAACAAGTCGCCTATTCTTTTAGTCACTTGATGTTGAGAGTATTTTTTCCCTCTCGTTTTCCAATTTCTAAGATTATAACTTATCCTTTTGTTTTTGTTATAATAGCTTACATGCTCCAGGAGCAGGAGGCACATGCTGCTGAGGTATTCTTATAACCATTTTATTATTTATCTATTTCACTGTTATCCCAACTCTATTCTCCTTTGCCTTTGCTGGTGCTCAATGACAAATTTCGTTACTATTCTTCTCTATTCAGCTGGAGCGCACTTTCATTGCTATCAAGCCTGATGGAGTTCAAAGAGGGCTGGTGAGATACCATTGGATTTCTTGCACCATTTTTTAGTGATCTGTTCAGACTACATATTTTCCATATTTTTACTCTATTTGTGCCTGCCCCCACTCCCAAGTCCACCCGGGAGAAGGGGGGTCGAGTGTGTTTGTCTTTAAGTTAGGAGGTGGATATTTATCTCATCTGAAACTTATCACCTCTTCCAGATTTCAGAAATAATATCCCGTTTTGAGAGGAAAGGGTTTAAGCTCGTGGCCATTAAAATAGTGATT
>QEOT01009602.1:0-39564 GCA_003123785.1 Pterocarya stenoptera
TCAGTTGAAAATGGAAAATGATTTGTAGATGGTGAGAGTTTGACAGACCAATGCAAGATACTGACATGTACATCTGATTTTGTAAATCGGATCAATCATATATTTGGTCCTTATCGCCACACTTCTTTGTACAAAATGACATCTACTCATATATGTAAGAGGTGGAGGGTGGGATATAGGTTCAATCTCATATGGTTAAGTTTGGCAATAAAACATTTTTTTTATTTTCCCTTTTTTTTCAAATCTTGTCATACCATTAAGTTATTATGCGTAAAGATTGCTAGTAGTGGTGTGGGTCATGGCATAATACTAGTTGTCAGTGCTAGAATGGAAAAAATGATTTGTTTCCTACTTTTCAAAGTATTTTGATGATGCCCGAGTATTGATGCTTTTCTATAATTAACTGCTTTGACAAGTTCTCTCTTTGGCAAATTAGAAGTAGTATATAGTGTAGTGTAGCATGGCCGCACACCCACATAAACTCTCTCTTCCCCTCACTCCCTCCAACCATTTTGCATTTCTAGTTTTAGCACTAGCATCCGGGTCTCTTGTTGTTTAGTAGACGCTTTCATTGGTACGAAATTATTTCAAAACTATAATAGTTTATATACTGTGTCTTTCACTTACAATACATGAAGTTCCATCTTGTGAAGTGGTCTAGGCGTGTAAGGAACTGTATGGGAAGAAGAATTGCCCTACTTTATTATAGCCTTTCCCTCTTGGAATGAGTTCATCGTACAAGGTGGGTTAGGGTGAGAATATCATTTTTCTTTAGCTGAGCTATTATGGGGAAATGGCTTACTCTCATGGGTTCTAGGTTACTATCCTAGCATTCTAGACCCAATAATTCAAACCCTATCATCCCTTAGGGTCCAAATCTCAAACTTCCTATGTGACCTCAATAAAATGGGCTAAAACCTAATAAATATCCAAACCCGGGTTAGCTTCCTAAAATTAAAACCTTATCATGACATGGTTACCAATGGCGAACTAATTAACCAACATAAAATAATAACCAAAGTTCACACATGAAATAATAGCAATCACGGTAATAATGTTAATAATGATTCCCCAAATCATATCAGGGGTTACAAATTTATCTTACTTATTCAAAATATACATAAATTACCATTCAACAGGTTGGTTCACAAATTAACAAAGATTTTTAAGCAGTAGGATCTTAGCTATTAGAGAGCATGATCTATTTTACCTCAATTAGTGAAAGAAGGCAGTGACGAATATTTAGAATACTACTTATCAAAAAGAATATCTAGAATACTGGATGTAACACCCCAAGGAAGGCCCAAGCCACATTTGGTCCATACTCTAAAAGGATTAGTCAACGGTATAGATGGAGCTCTTTAGAATCATCATAAAGAGCAAGAACTTCTCCGTTCCAAGTAATGTGGGATCCCATTTACCACCTATACTCGCACTGTATGGGGGGTATCACACTTGATGTTGAGACAAAGAGAAAACCGCAAATTCTAGAAAGTTTGCTTTTGTTTCTTTAATTTCCTCCACACATTGTATAAAAGACTGCTAATGAAAACATTATTCATTCTGTGAGAAGTATAAAAGTTTGCCCACTTTGCTAACATTGTTAAGCTTTTGATACACTTCTGTTTGTCATTGTTTTTTTTTTTTGTTGGTAATAAAATTATCCTGGAAAGTGCAGTTAAACACGTAATTCGAGGGTTATGCTTAATTCTTCAATTTATTGTTGTTCTTTTGCATTTTTGTTGTTCCCTTTCATTGTCTTGACACATAACCTAGATATGCTCTTGATTTCTGGCAGTCATTACCTGACCTGCACATGGTTTCAGTAAATAGCGTTCTTGCACAGGGCATGAATATGAAGAAAAAACATGAAGTAGGCCACTGATTTACTCAGTTTCTTACTTTCATATTTCATATTTTATGATTATTCTCACTTTTTCTGTGAATGTGGGTCCTTATATTATTCATGAAATCAACTGTTTTTTTTATAAGTATGAAATCAACTTTGTTAACAGGTAGAAGTTCTTTCTGCTATTGTTAGTTCAATTGCTGACAGTGTAAGAGCTCATACCATTGTCGATGTTGGTGCTGGCCAGGTGTGCCCTCAATTTCTTCTCTGTCGTTTCCTCTAGAAGTTATATATGAGACTATCGTTATCTCCATGTCATCCTCACTTGTCTACTAGCTGTTTACTTGCATCTTGGTCTATAAAAGAGAAGAAAATGGGTTTCTTTGCAATCAGATGGTCATCTATTCTTTTACATGTTATATGTTGATCCTGCATGTTCAACTCATATATACTTCTAAAGAAACTTTATGTATGTGTATGCGTATATACATGCTTTGTGCCTCTGTGGATAAATTAAAAAATATTTAACTCGTTAATATCTTTCTTCATTGCCATTGTGCACATTATGTGTTCACATTTTCTTCTTAACAATGCGCCAAGTACAAAAGATTCACCTTCATAAAAATATCACTTTTATAAAATTTAAAAGAGAGTCTGCGGAAGCACTTAGAAAATTTCTCAATTCTTTTTCTATCAAAAGTTTAAAATAAAACCTCTATACATGATCTAGGCCCCTTCCTCTTCTCCTTGAGCCAAGGCACGTCCTCCAGCCTCAAACCTCACTTTAAGCATCACCTGGGACAGTCACACATTTAAAACAAAAATGAGTCGAATACTTAGTAAAAACTACTACATGCTATAAACATATAAGAATTAAAGGTTTCAGCCATGCAGTCACATTCACATTCATGCACATTTATACATATATATATATAAATTCCTCAATCATACAGTTTAGTTATACATTAGCATTCAATCACAATCAATCTCATAAAGCCTCATTATGCCTTGACATTCTTTCCTCTTTAACCTCATAAAGCCTCATTATGCCTTAACATTCTTTACTCTTTAACCTTATGTACACACTGTTAACCCTCGTGTAGGGTTAGCTACCCTTGCGGTCATGGCTTTACCTATGACTAGCAGATAAGAACCTAGCCTCCTCAAGAATGGGTCATCACTAGGTGCATTACCAGTGATACATTCCATCGTTGTCATCCACTCCAACCTCATGGTACCGTCTTCACTACCACCCTTTACGGATTTGTCGCCAACCCATAACCTCCAATGGCGACCATGGCCTCACCAAACATGACGAAGAGAACCAATTTTTCGGTATCTCTTCAGGCATCTTTTGACAGCAACAATGGAGCTGTTGAGGAGGTGTGAGATTTGTATGCAGAAGATGGTGTGGAGGAAATTATGGGTTTGCCATTAGTGCCTTGTGAGGAGGAATATTTAGGGCCTGGTGTACAGTTGGGAGCTAAATTTGGGGAAGATTTTGTCCCTTGTTATCTCTTCCACCAAAAAACAATATAGCTGGTTCATCATCGGATTGGGTTTTGCAAAAGGTTAATGAGATACAGCAGTGTGTGGGGATTACATGTAGAGGATTTGACAACCAATTCACAGCACTGCTCACTACAATTGAGGCAAGTTACTTACTTGAAACAAAATCAAGATTTAAGAAGAGCAGAGAGTTAAAGCATCTTACTTGGGCAATCAACTATGATGTTAAGGGAGGTAGTCCAAGTCGAGGGAGGACTAGAGGGAGGGCAGGACCAATTGCATTATGAAGCCTTCCTCCGTTCGCGTAGGATCATTTAGATTACGTAAAATGGTCCTCTTTAGCTTCTAAGGGAGTCTTGGGTGGAGTATTAGTTATGTGGGAAACAAGGGGTTGGGGTATTTATGGTGACTTGCTTTGTTTTGGGGAGGCGCGTTTTGTCCCAATCGGGCTTGGTGTAGATTGGATAGGGTTCTAATTTCTCCCTCTTGGGCGTTGTTCCTTATTATGGGCTTATTGTTCATTAAGGGCTTACTATTATGAGCTAGGTTTTTTCTCTTGTATACATCTAGTGTACTTGGTTACGTCTATTGATATTAATAAATTTTTACTTCTAAAAAAAGTATTTTACCTTAAACAGTCAAACATGCATTTTAGTACATTTTCCTTTCCATTTAGCCTTTCCTTTCTTATATTTTATTCATTTGATATATAGTGATATTATCTATATATATACATTCAGTCACTTCCGTTCATGCATCACATGTAATAATGAGGGTACTGTCAAGTTTGCTTGAATGCCCCTCAAATGAGAGTTTCTGTATATTATATCAACTGCCAAGCCCTAATTACAGCCTACTAATCATCTGTAAAATAGGAAAGAATAAAGCAATATAGGAAATAAAACTTAAGTTGGCGCCTATACACATATACAACTACTGCTATTTACAGCCATATATATTTACTGCCATATACAAATATCATTGACATCCCCCCTCAAATTGAGGCTGGTCGATCAAGAAGCTTCAATTTGTCAATCATGAATTGATAACGGTGGCGAGACATAGCCTTGGTAAAGACGTCAGCAGTTTGGTGTTCGGTGGAAATGTGAGCAAGTGTAATCACATGATGATCAAATGCCTCACGAATGGAATGGCAATCTACTTCAATGTGCTTGGTGCACTCATGAAACACAGGATTGGCAGCAATCTAAATAGCACTGGTGTTGTCTGCATGAAGAGGAGTAGGAGTAAGTTGTGGAACACCAAGTTCACTCATTAAACCCCGAAGCCACACAATCTCAGAACATGCTGATGACATAGCAGGATACTCAGATTCGGTAGAAGATTTGGATACTCGATCCTGCTTCTTACGTTTCCAAGAAATGAGAGCATTACCAAGAAACATACACCAACCAGTAACTGAACGACGAATATCCACACAACCAGCCCAATCAGCATCACTGTAACCCATTAATTGTAAGGAATTCTTAGTAGAAAAGAATAACCCTCTACCAGATGTACCTTTGAGATAACGAATGATCCGTCGTACTGCTGCTAGATGAGATTGACGAGGAGCCTGCATAAACTGACTAACTTGCTGGATAGCAAAGGAAATATCAGGTCAGGTAATAGTCAAGTAATTTAAACTCCCTACTAACTGCCAATACAGAGATGGATCAGATAATAAGTCGCCCTCATCCCGACAAAGCTTTAAATTGACCTCCAGAGGTGTAAGTACTGAGTTTCCAGATTGAAGCCCAGCCAAGGTGAGAATCTCTTGGGTATACTTGTGCTGATGCAAAAGCATATCATTGGGACAAGAATGTATCTCGAGACCAAGAAAATATTGAAGTGGGCCAAGATCCTTCATATGAAAGGTAGTTTTGAGATGCTGTTGTAGTCGCTCAATCAGGTGAGAATCATAACCTCTGATAACTATATCATTGACATATACTAAAAGAACAATAAGTCCAATGGCAGTTCGCTGAATAAAGAGAGAAGAATCAAACTGACTCTGAGTAAAATGAAAATCAAGAAGAGTGGTGCAAAACTTCTCAAACCATGCACGTGGTGCTTGCTTTAAGCCATACAAAGACCGCTTCAACTGACAAACCTCAGTGGAGGATGAACTGAACATACCAGGAGGAGGAGACATATAGATTTTTTTCTTCAAATCCCAATGTAAGAACGCATTTTTCACATCCATCTGCCTAAGAGACCAGCCTTTGGAAGCAGCAACGGCGAGAAGAGCACGTACAATAGTCATCTTGGCAAAGGGTGCAAATGTCTCTTCATAATCAAGGCCATACTCCTGACAATTTCCAAGAGCCACTAAACGAGCCGTATTTCTTTCAATAGTACCATCAGGTCGGAGTTTAATAGTGTACACCCATTTGCAGCCAATGAGTTTTACTCCATCAGGACATGGGATGATGTCCCAAGTGTGGTTATCCTGAAGAGCTTGAAGTTCATCTTGCATAGCTTGCCTTAAACAAGCTTGAGCAGCAACCTGAGAATAAGATTTGGGCACATAAGTAGTATCAAGAGTAGCCTGATGGGCAGTATGTATGAACCCATACCTGTCCGGGGGACGTGAAACTCGAGATGATCGTCGAGGTTCAGTTGGGATGGGATCAGATGTCGGTTATGTGACAGGAAGGGGCAGCGGAGACTGTGGACGATGTCTTTGATACACAATCCCTGGCTTAAAAGGTTCAAGAGTACAAGACACATCATCAAAAATAGGCAACTGAGCAGAAGTAGAATCATGTGAAACGCAAGACTGGAAGAAATATTGATTTAAAAAAAAAAACCACATTTCGAGAGACACGAAGTTTGTGAGCATCCGCATCATAACTCGCAAACCCTTTGTGAACATTACTATACCCAAGAAAAGCACACCGAGCAGCCTGAGCAGAAAGCTTGTGACGTTCAGTGGATGGCGAGTGAACAAAACAAACACAACCAAATATATGAAGAGAATTATACTTAGGAACAACACCAAACAGACGAGAATATGGAGAGTCAAATTGTAAATTTGGAGAGGGTAAACGATTAATCAAATACACAGCTGTAGATAAGGCTTCTACCCGAAAACGAGGAGACACAGAAGATTCAATCAACAAAGTACGACAACATCCAAAAGATGACGATTCTTATGCTCAACGACCCCATTCTGCTGAGGGGTGTAAGGACATGAGTGTTGGGAGAGAATACCCTTAGTTTTGAGAAAATCCTGAAAATCATGAGACATATATTCCCCCCTAGAGTCAGAACAAAGTGTTTTAATACAAGCAGAAAATTGAGTCTCGACAAATACAACAAAAGCTGGAAAAGTGGAAAACACATCAGCTTTTGATCGAAGAAAATATATCCACGTGAAACAGCTATAGTCATCAATGAAGGTCACAAAATACTTGTATTGAGCATGTGAAAAAATGGGACTCACTCCCCAGGCATCAGTATGAATTATCTCAAAACATGTAGAAGCACGATTGCCATGTAAAGGAAAAGGTAAAGATTTGCTTTTACCAAGTTTACAAGAGCTACAATCAGAAGACACAATAGAAACAGAATTTTTATTCCCCAAATGACCTTGTTTCATAAGATGATTCAAAACAGAAGAATTGGGATGCCCCAATTTTTTATGCCAAACATCACTATTATTAATAACAGCAGTACAAGCAAATGAATCAAAACTAGAAATAGAAAACTGAAGAGGAAATAGACGTCCCACTTTAGGCCCTTTCGCTATCACATTCCCAGACACTTGATCTTGCACACAACAACCATTACGATCAAAATGAATCTCACAATTATTATCTACAAGCTGTCCAACATAAATTAAATTCGTCGATAATTCTGGCGACACAAATACATTGTTGAAAGAGGACCCCAAAGTTCCAATTGCAGTGATAGGAAAAGTATTACCATTGGCTATTTGAATGTGCTGGTCACCCTTATATTTACGAACATCATGTAAAACATCGGCATTTCCAATCATATGAATGGAAGCTGCAGAGTCAACCAACCAAGGAGAGGTGAGGAAATTTCCCTTACCTTGAAGACCAAGCGCAGAGAAAATGGAAATAATCATCTGTTGGACCATCTTGGGTGTAAGAGTCGATGAAGAACTAGCTGTAGGTGGCTGCCATGGAGCAGAAACAAAAGGGACAGCAGCTAAATTGGCCTGGGCAGCAGTATGAAATCCTTGGCCCTGTCGATTCTAAGGTCGCACGCGACAGTCTTTAATAATATGGCCCTCATTTTTGCAATAATTGCAGAATTTTCTGCTGCAATGCTTTGCAATATGCCCAAATTCCTTGCAACTATACCACTGTATTTGTGTTTTGGATCTTCCTTTCCCTTGAGCAGCATATGCCACATTAACCATCTCAGTTGTCACAGTTTCTTGAGTGAGTCCATGTTGAGTAGCAAGACGCTACTCTTCTCTCAATAATTCCCCCAAGCACACATCCAGGGAAAGAACAGGATTATGGTTTATCAAACCAGCTCGTACAATCTCAAACTCAGGTCTTAGTTTCATCAAGAATTGATCTCTTTGACTCTCAGCATGAACAACTTGGAATGCTTCTAGGGCTTCCTTAGGAACTTTAGAATACACTATCCCAGAATATTCACTCCATAAATTCAGGAATCCAGCATAGAATTGTTCAGTAGAGAGATTACGTCTATAGTTGGAAATCTCTAACTCAACTTGAAATTTGCGTGCAGTATTGTCTTGATAATATACGCGCCTAAAATAGTCCCACATCTCCTTAGCAGTAGTAAATGATCGAAGATTGTTGACCATATGTGGTTCAACGGAACTTAATAGCCAAGAAACAATCTTGGCATGCTTGCTAGACCAAGAACTAAGTTCTTTGAGATCAGTAGGGGCCACAGAAGACCCATCCAAGTGACCCCATAATTCCTTTCCTTTCACAAACATTCGAAATTGAAATTCCCAGCTTCCATAATTCTTTCCGTTAAATCGAATGATTGAATTTTCACTCAACATAATGACCACAAAATCAAACGGAATGAAAAAAAAAATTCGTTGCCGATAGACAACTCAAAGAACACTGACCTGATATACTACCAGAAAATGCCAAAACCACTGCCAGAAAATGCCAAAACCACTGCCAGAAAATGCCAAAACCACTGCCAGAAAATACGACCAGAAAATGCACCGAAAACCTGAGAAAATCTCTCTGCAAAAGCCTACACAGAGAGCCTGAGAAGAGTGCACCGTGCACCGAAAGAGGCCAAAAAAAACCTCTCCGATGAAACAAAAACTACCGAAATTTCCAGTAGCCACTGACTCACTAACTGAAAGCTCCAAAAAGGCCAAAAAACACTGCTCGAAAAAACAGTGAGTGCCGACAATTGTGTAGACAGAGTTGCCCAGAAAAAATTAACCCAGAAAGTGAAGGCAGAGAGTGCCAACACAAGCCAAAGAACCAAGATAAAACAATAGCCTGTGCCGATGGACCCAAAAAGCACTAGTCTGAAAACAGACAGTGCCGACACAAGCAAAGGAAGTACTCTGCCGAGAAAAAAAAATTGCCCAGAAAATTCTAGGGCTCTGGTACCATGTCAAGTTTGCTTGAATGCCCCTCAAATGAGAGTTTCCGTATATTATATCAACTGCCAAGCCCTAATTACAGCCTACTAATCATCTGTAAAATAGAAAAGAATAAAGCAATACAAGAAAGGAAATAAAACTTAAGTTGGCGCCTATACACATATATACAAACTACTGCTATTTACAGCCATATATATTTACTGCCATATATAGATATCATTGACAGGTACAAGCATAGTTTGTCAATGAACTATACGCATATATCCTTAAATCATGTATGTATAGCATAGATTGCAAAAATGACACTTCTGTCTATAATAGGCAGTAAGAAGGGTATGAGCATATTCACTTACCTTGAGCCTTATGCAAAAATCACCTTTATGCAGAAAAACACCTTTTATGCAGTCATATCACATTCATGTCGCTTGGCACCTACATTTAACTTGTCATTACGTCAATTTCCTTTTTAAGGGCACCATTAAATTGAAGAGACTTAGAACTTCACTTAATAAGACTACCCATGACCTTTGACCTGTGATGTGTCCTCAAATAATTTCCATTTGACCTTGTAAATATTCAAATATCCAACCGGTGACTTTGCTTCAAATCTTTAACCTATTTCAGCTTGTAGTTCATAAATCATTAACCTTGATAAAATAATAGTGACCACCTTTTTTTCAACCTTAAGCTCGTAAAATTCATCGTAACCATCATTTGGGCGCACATATTCAAACTAGCCATTAAAACCTAACAATAATTTATGTCCTTAAAAATAAATATCCACATGACACCCAAAAATATCCTTTCACCAAAATGACTAAACCCTCATAGTTTTCATGCCCAAACAACTCATCCTAATGCCATAAATCCTAAAACCACATAAACTCCATAAATTGGTCTTATAATATTTCCCATGCAAACTCGCATTGTCCATGCGAACACGAAATCTTGACCCATAAATACACATGTTAAGTCCATAAGATCCACTTATACCCTTTGACTTGTGTATTTCTCCTTGCTTTTAAAAGAATAAAACCATGCAACATGAACCACGTTCACCCAAACCTATCACCTATGACCTAAATATCCATAAAATAACAATTATACATAAAACCACAACAAATTCTTGGACCCAATGTATAAGTTCAACTGATCACGTACATAACATCATAAGGCTGCACCTTAATAACCAATGCAACCCACCTTTTCGTGTCCCAAGTCACGAACACCTATTGGTATAAACCTCCCCATAATCTCATGACCTTAAATCCTCTACAAGTAACAACCCACATAGACATCAAATCTTCCTATATATGCCAATACATAGCCACTTCAAGAGGGAGAGAGAGGGGGAGAGAGAGAGAGAGAGAGCTGGTACCAATAGTTAAAGTGAGAAAGCCATACCGTAACCGAGGGTGTAGAGTGGTGGTTCACCATTGTTTAAGGCTGGTCCGGTGGTGGTGAACAGTGGGGTACAACAGTGTGAGCCAAGGGAGAGGTATTGTGTAGCGTGTGGGTGCAAACATGGTGCGAGGCTCTTGATTGGCTGCTTACGGCGGTGTAGGTACACGGGCTACATGGTGGTGGCTAAGGGTAGTGGTGCACTAAGGAGAGCTTTGGTGGTGCAGTGTGGGGCTCACTATCACTTCTCTAGATACACTGCTTGAAACCGAACATGAAGGGGTGCTGTTTGACGATTGCTCCATTGCTAGTGACGGCAAGGCAAGGTTGAGGCGTGAGGGAGGTGACTCGATCTTGGTCTCTAATGGTGTAGCGGCATGGAAGAGGAGCCGTTGAGGGAGATCATGCTGCGGCAACACTAGTAGAAGAAGAGGATGATAGTTTTACGTGTATGGGGCTTATTTTATGTGCACACAGGTTTGAGTGTGAGAGGAATCGAGTTTGGGCTTTTAAATGGTTTTGGGTCTTGGGTTGGTCCAATTTTTATACGCTTTGCCCATTGGTCCTAGAGTCTTACTTGGGTCCTTATTAAGGCTCTAATAAATGGGTTGGGCCATTTAAATGGCCCAAATATATTATAGGGCTTTCCTATAATTTCATGGGCTAATTCGCTTAGCAACCCTAATGGGCCGATCTTAAATTCGAAAATGAGCTCAATTCATCCAATAAATACTTTTTGGGCTTTTAAAAAAATTCTTGGGCCTAATACCAATTAAATAGGGGTTCACTTATTCCATAAATATCAAATGAGCTTTAATCCAATTATTGGCCCAATTAAACCCATTAATCCACCATAATAAATTTTGGGCACATGACCTATTCAAAATTATTCGATAAACCTAAAGTGGGCGTCCTAAAAGTATTGGCCTATTAATACCATCCAAAATCATCCACTAAACCTTAACGAGTCTTAAAATAAACTCTAAATTCTTAGCCATCCTCAATAAAGAATAGCTCGTGGGCTTATCCAATATGGACCATCAAACCTAATTTATGCCCAATAAAATTATCCTTATTCCATCCTTATGAATATTGGATCAGGGTGTTACATTGGATAATATCATAATATTTTAAAAGATCCAAAACTATCCTAAGTTTGAAACACTTATTGATTGGACTAGGGTTTTTCATAGAGATCTGGTTTGTCTGCTCACCCACGTCCTCATTACTTGAGACATTTAAAACATACAATGAATAAAATGAGCCAAGTTCCCATAAGATAATACATCATATGTAGGTTTTATCTTTGATAGCATTTTTGTTGTTGTCAAAATAAGGCAAAATACTGTATGAATGGCCGAATCCCTTGGCCTTGAGAGTTCTGTATATTATATAATCCTTACAAAGCAATTCTATACATGAAAATAAATCAGTATACACCTAATTCTAGCCATATACATGGAAGTTATAATCTGTTAAATATTAACTAGAGAAATAAGGAAACAGTTGTATAAGGAAAGAATAATGAACAAACGCTGCCCATTGACAGCCCTCCTTAAATTGATGTGGGTTGATCAACAAGCATCAATTTGCTACTTAAGAAGCAATGTCAATGGCGAGTGAGAGCTTTGGTGAAGATAATAGTAATTTGTAGCTCAGTAGAAATATGTGGAAGAATAATAACACGAGCTTCAAATGCTTCATGAATAGAGTGACAATCGACTTCAATATGCTTTGTGGGCTCATGATAGACAGGATTGGCCGTGATTTGAATAGCACTCGTATTATCAGCATGGAGAGGTGTAGGATCGGTCTCAGTGAAATTTAACTTAGCAAGCAAGCCTCAAAGCCAAATAATCTCAAAACAAGCAAGAGACATCGCCCGATACTCAGATTCGGTATATGACTTAGAAACTCTGTCTTGCTTCTTACTCTTCCAAGAGATCAATGCATTACCTAAGAACACACACCAACCCGTGATGGAGCGACGTGCATCAGTACAACCGGCCCAATCAACATCGCTATAAGCAGTAAGGCGAGGATAATTGCCTACAGGAAAGAATAAGCCACGGGCAGAACTGCCCTAAACACAGCGTATGATCCTACGAACAGTAACCAAATGAAGATGACAAATGGTCTGAAGAAACTGGCTGACTTGCTGTACTGCAAAGGAAATGTCCAGTCTCATAATGGTGAGGTAGATAAGACTACCCACCAACTTCCAGCATAAATTGGGATCAACAAGTAAGTTACCTTCCTCTTTGCGAAGCTTGACATTCAATTACATGAGAGTATCAACAGAGGTAGCCTCCTGTAGGCCAGCTGTAGCCACCAGGTCACTAACATACTTATGTTGATTAAGTGAAATACCAGATGGACTACGATGCACCCCAAGATTGAGAAAATATGTGAGAGACCCAAGATCTTTCATATGAGAGGACTCAGAGAGATGAGTCTTGAGCTGGCCAAGTAAAACAGAATTGGAACTAGTAATCACAATATCATTAACATAAACCAAAAGAACAATACCCATGTCTGATTTTCGAAGAAACAAGGAAGTGTCATACTTGCTCTGCTTGAATGAGAATTGTAATAAAGTGGTTCGAAATTTATCAAACCAGGCCCTCAGAGCTTGTTTGAGACCATAAAAGGAGCAACGAAGCTTACACACATGCAAAGTCCAAGAAGAAAACAATCTTGGGGGTGGCTTCATATAAATACACTCTTTAAGATCCCCGTGCAAAAAAGCATTCTTGACATCCATCTGATGTAGTGGTCAATCATTGGAAGCAACAAGAGCTAGAATTGTACGAACAATAGTCATCTTAGCCACAGGAGCAATGGTCTCTTCATAATTGACACCATATTCCTAATTATTCCTAAGTGCAACAAGCCGAGATTTGTAACGATCCAAACTTCCAACAGATCGAACATTGACTGAGTAAACCTATTTGCAACCTAGAGGAACAATTGTTGGAGGACATGGCTCAATGTCCAAGGTGTGACTGGTCTCTAGAGCAGCAATTTCTTCCTACATAGCTTGTTGCCAATAGTCATGCTTGGCAGCTTGTGAGTAGGATGTGGGAATATCAAAATTGGACAATGCAGCAGTAAGAGCTGAAATAGAATTGCCAGAACTAGAAGAAGTAAACCCATACCTATCCAGGGGTTTCAACACTCGAGGAGAGTAACGTACCAAAGGCACTGGAGCTACTATAACTGACTGATTCTGGAGCATGGTAGGATCAGATATCGGGTGAGCCACCGAAAGAGATTGTGGGCTGGAGCGTCTCGTATACACAATATTGGTTGGGAGGGAGAAGTTCTTACTTTTTTTAATATTGCCAGGGGCTCCAATATTTCTATTTACTAGTCCTTTTGAAGAATAACCCAAATGTGGCTTGGGCTTCCCCATTGGGGTGTTACAAATGGTATCAAAGCCTATCCCAACTATAAATGTGAGACTTGAGTCATGCCACTATAATTGTAATGGCCCAAGGAGGATGTTGGAAATTTAAGGAGAGAGATTATGATACCCCCATATTGAGGGAGTATAGGCAGTGAATAGGATTCCACATTGCTTGGAAGGGAGAAATTTTTGCCCTTTATAATGATTCTAAGGGGCTTAGATTGTACCATTGACTAGTCATTTTGGAGTATGGCCCGAATGTGGCTCGAACCTTCTGTTGGAGAATTAAATAGGGTTTTGGATTTGAAGTGTTTGGATGTCTAAGGATATAAAGCATGATCAAGATCATACCAGCATGTAGGATTTCAATTTTTGAGTAAATCATTGATGTAAATCTTGAACAGAGTTTACCTTTCAATTAGTGGCAGCAAGGAGAAGAGCAAGAAGTCATCTTCTCAAAGTTATGATTCAAAAAAAGTCTGGACAGAACATAAAAGAGGACAAGCAGATTTGTTTTTTAAGAAATTTGAAGAGAAAACATGATGGAAAAACCATAGAATCTCCTCAGAGTTGTGACAGATCTGATTGATTTCCTGTCACTTTTTCTCTTTTTTTGATTTATGGTGCTAAAAAGTGGCTGCAGATACGGTAAAGGGCAGATTTAAATTCTGGAGAGGCTAGGGTTTGACTTTCTTGAAGGAACTCATGTTGGTGCTTGAATAATATTTTTCTGGGCTAGGGCAGTTATTATTTTTGGTTTGAGAAGTGCTAGGTTCACAAACAAATCTCACAAAAGAAAGTTCACAAACTGATGTGTCTTGTTGTGGCACATTAGATTGTAAAAGCTTTTTTTACCATAAAGTAGATCTAACGTGTCACAATAAGTCACATTAGTTTGTTTTTGTGAGAGATCTTTCTAACCAAACAGGCTCCAGGTTCCCTTTAATAAGGTTGGAAAGGGTAGGGAAAAAGGTTTCACGAAACTGGGTATTTCTAGGGCACACAGCCTCATGTAAAAGACTCCTGGGAGCTTAATGCTTCCTTTGGGCAACCCTTATTCTCTCTTACTTTGCACTTATTTTCCTCACACGATGTAGTTTTACCCATTTTTTAAAACCAATGAACAAAACACTAGGAATCTATTGACATCCACATCAGAAAATTACATTCTAAAATACTGAACCCTAGTTTACCAAAATAAAAGCCCTAGGTTTTCCCAGTGTGACGACAATACAGGTTAATTTTCGTGAAAGTAGCATGGTTTATCTGCTTACCTTGTTATGTGGGTTACCAACTTTGGAGTCCAACTCCTACACTGTTACTGTTTATACTTTTAAATTTGAATTATCCTTTAGGTTAATAACAAATGCAGGTCATGCAAACCCTAATGGCCAATTTCAAGAATTTTAGAATAGAGTTACGAACTTCACCAATGCTTGGGTACAACCAAATAACAAAACACGGGAACTGAAGTAATCAAAACACCATACAGATGGTATACTATCAGAAGCTAAGAATCAAGGGTTAGCTAACATAAGCCCATAACATTTAAATATATTCGAAACTGGTCAACATAAAAATCTGTGTTTTGGAGACAATCTTCACGTTTAACGGAAAACTTGCTTGACTGTTACTGGGCACTCACAGTCCCTTGATGAAATTCAGACAGAGGTTGCTTGGCCTTCATTTGAATGAACACAGTATTTTCAGAAATTTTCATAAACATCGCAACATTGCTTTTAACCCTAAAAAACTTCTAACACAATCCTGCGAAAAGATTCTCACGCTAGAGGTTATTAACATATCACTTTAGTATTTCTCAAACCATGAGCATTGAAAGTAAAAATTGGGCAATTTCATCGACCAACTTGCATGCTATAGTTATACTTTAACATCAGTAAACTTGAATACGTCACAATACTATTAATATCTGTCCATGATCATAGAACACCGTAAATAAGCATGTAATTGGATCAAATAATTACAACTCAATGGAAACTGCCTAATCCAATTATACCACCTCATCTCATATCCTAATAAAATATTTGAACACGGATTTTCAAATTCATGCTACAATTCCCTTTTTCCATTTAACATGTAAATTTCATGCATAGACTCAAGGTTGTTCCACGTAAGGATTAACACATGCTGTCCAATCTCAACTTCACATTTCATCAAGCTATAGATCACCGTTATACATACTTCTCAATCTCAGATTTGCTCAATTGAATTGTGATGCTTAGCATACATTATAATCTCTACTTGCTATAAACTTATCATTCACCAAGCCTGCATGTAGCTCACTTTTTCAAGATAGAGGTTTATAATACCACATTATTGACATATCTAAAATTTCATAACTTCTAAGTCCACAATCCAAAGTTACAATGTTTTACAAGTATCCAATGATTTGCAGCTTCCTATAATCATTATATCCATACGTAAGATGTAGGATTGATTGGGCTCAAGATTTGAAATTCTTGGGTCTTGCTTGGCATTTGCTTGACTCTTACTTGCGTGATCATGCGACGTGTCCAATGGAAGCTTCAGTTTGATTAGTTGTGTGACAAACATTCATAATGGTATCACAGAAACTTCACATGACATTCGTGCGACATTAGCTTGAGCAAACTGGTTGTAGGCTTTCAAGTTTAAAACCTCTCACAACTTTTCGTTTGACTCTTTCTCAAGTGAACCAGTTAATCACTTTTGAGGTCCATTGAATCCCTAATTATCAAGACCACACTTCATGGTTTGAAAAGTATTAACTTTTGGCTAGCACATCTTTAATATTGTTCAAATTCAACCCCTAGGGGTGGCTTTAGTGGTAAAAGCCTTGGTCTTGGTGGTATGCTCCCTCAAGATCTAGGGTCTGAACCATTGGGTGCAAACAATTTCTAGGGGCTATTGGACTAGGGGAATTTCTCCTTGCATTACTGGAGATACATTTGCGGGAAACTCCTTGTCAAGGGCCTATGCACCCCCAGGGTTAGTCAAGACTTCGTTCCGGACACCCAGTGCCAATAAAAAAATATTGTTCAAACTCTCACACTTTGAAAACCTTGTCCGTTGTACAATTCATGCTTTTCCTGTTTAGAATATGTTTTTAATTTATTATTTTCGTGTGAATTTTCATCTTCAACATAGCTTCAGTTCTTGTACATGAGTGATGCTTGGTCCCATCCTTCATAAATGAATGTGCAAGGAGAAGAGAGCT
This sequence comes from Pterocarya stenoptera, assembly GCA_003123785.1. Taxonomy (NCBI): domain Eukaryota; kingdom Viridiplantae; phylum Streptophyta; class Magnoliopsida; order Fagales; family Juglandaceae; genus Pterocarya; species Pterocarya stenoptera. The sequence goes on from QEOT01009602.1 coordinate 16,973, forward strand.
TTTGTGAAGAGGTAATACATAAGAATATGAATCTGTGGGGTAGAAAGATTCAGTTGCATGCAAGTGGCCACTCAGCGCAAGATACACATGATGGTATTTGGGAGGGATGTGCAAAGAATTGTGGCGTGGGATTCCAGTATATAATGTCTGACTAGTTTGAGATCTTTGCTCAACTGTAGCTAACTTATTCTTGTTGTACCACGTGCTCATGCAGCCAATATAGATTGGCTGATGTAAGAAGTTGATATATAGACCGTATTCTTTCCTGATGATTTGTTTGTATGAGAGTTCTGCTGAGGTTTTAATCCTGTTGTAGAATGTTTTTATGAACCTTAACATCTTCCCAACAAGGCTCAAGAGAGTTTAGATATCTCATAAATATAAGAAAAGTCAAGTCAATCATGTGCTGGGTTCAGTCATAATCTCATCAATCATATGGTTCTTTTTCATTAATCCTGTATTTCAGCATCCATGATTATAATCTTCTTGTAGGGTTATCTTGCACAAGTATTATCCTTTCAGTATCAACACTCTGTGATTGCGATTGATGCATGTTCTCACCATGGAAGGGTCACAGATGCACGTGCAGAACGAATAAAGAAGCATTATGCAGCTCAAATGCGTAAATCTAAGTATGGGATACACAAATTATTTTCCTTTGAATTCCTTTTGTCTTTCTTTATGCTATTGCTATATCTTTTTTGATTTCTTATTTGCTTTTATTTGTTGCTTCTTGCAATTGGTAAGTCTATGGTACCTTCCAGGTAGTACAGAGGCCTCAATGCATGTCTCATGTTAAGAAATTGAAACTTCAGTTGATGTCTCCTACTGTGGATTTTGTGCCTTGATGAACTAGTAATTCAGTCTATGGACTTGCATATTTAGCAGTTAGCAGTATTTCTTCTACCATAAATGAGAAAGAATTGCTACTGTTTTTAATATAATGCCATCTGTCAATCATTGAGTGTTGTTAAAAAGTAAGCAGGTGTAAAAAACATTGTGCCAAAGGCCTGTGGCCTGGTTGGCATAACCCCCAGCCTCCAGGCTGGAGGTCTGGAGTTCAAAACCCCTCTCCCCCAAATAAAATAAAAAAATAAAAAACGGTGTAAAAAACATTCTTTGGCTTATTAATTTACCCCCTCACTGATTATCTCTTTTACCTTGAAAGTAGGTTGTAGTTTAGGAAATGCTACCATTTGTTAATGGAAGTGGGCAATCTGTCTGTCTCTCTCTCTCTCTCTCTCTCTCTCTCTCTCTCTCTCTCTCTCTCTCTCTCTCTCTCTCTTATTTTTTACATATTGCACAAAGTCTCTAAGATGTCTAGCTTGGTGATGCTAATTTGCTATCTTAATTGGGATGTCAATTTGCTTGCCTTTCACTTCCTGACAAGGCCCCCCCCTTTTTTTATAAAACTTGTTTGTTAGATCAGGAAACTGGAGCTTCAATATGCCCAAGACGGTCACATGTCGTGTAATTTCCATTGACATGTTGAAAACATTGACCGGCATGTCTCTTCATAAAGGCGATGCTGAGCACCTTGGATTTTTTGAAGAAGATAACACAAAACTTATAGAAGAAAAACCAAAATCTCAATGTGTTGCAAACAGTGGTACTTCCTTGGTACTTGCAGGACTTCATGCTTGCGGTGATCTTTCAGTAACAATGCTCAAGTGAGTGTCAAAACATGTTTTACACTCTTATCCTTTTACATTTTGAGTTCATTGCACATTGTGTTTGCTCCATGTTCCCATAGGCGGGCTCCAATAAACTTGGGGGATTATGAACGTTTTTTTTATTTTTATTTTTTATTTTTTATTTTTTTTTATTTTTTTAATAACTCAAAAGTTGTAGTCCAGTGCACAGGATGTATACTAGAGGGGCAGCTGATTAGAAATAGAAAAATATGCCAGGAAATCTTGACAACTTAGTCAACTGAAAGGGTAGGTAATAGCTGACTTCATAGCTGAATTCACTGGATGTGAGTGTGAGCAACTAGTACCTGTAGAGGAAGTAGATAATTGGGTGATCTATGTATATGGGTTATCAAATCAGGCAATGGGGGTGCAGTAGGTCACAATGGATGAAACTAGAGTATTCGGTGAGGTCAGCTAAATGGGAGGTGGCCTTCAGGCTCTTTACCAGCACATTATCTACATACACTTTCATATTATTGCCAATCTGCTCCGTGAACATCAAATTCACTAGCCTTTGTTAAGTGGCTCTGTCGTTCTTAAGTCTAAATGGAATAGGCCATTTCAAGTTCTAATGTGCAAAGGACCCGTAAGTTACAAAAATTAGTGTTTATATAAAAGCAATTTTAATTAAAGCTTGAAAAAACGGTTCAATTAAGCCAATTCAAATTGAATTGGTCAAAAACTGAATCGATTTTTGTGAACTTTTTGAATTGTTCACCAAAACACTTCAATCGGCCTATCTAGGCCGATTCAGACCAATTCTCTCTAATTTCAAACCGATTTGAGGATATTCCATCCGATTGAAACTGTAGTAGTTACTTTTTAAGCTGTGTCTGATAATTGTGGTTTTTTTCTTGTACAAAAATATGATAGAACTGAACTTTATTAACTTTTTTTATCATTGTATTCTAGGGGCGGGCAGCGGGGGGTGGGCTGACCCCAGCGGGGCCCCGCCCTCACCCCTCCCATATTTAATATAAAAAATTATATTATTAATATTTATATAAATAATAAATTATATTATATATAGATATATACAGTTTGTTAAAAACTTGAAATTGAATTCAAGTTAATGGATTGCCTTGGCCTCCTAGGCCAACCTTTATATAGGAGGCCAAGGCAATACAATAGTCATACTTAAGCAATGTGGGACTTAACAGTAAGGCTTCATTTGGATCTCCAACTCATCTAAACTCATCTCAACTCATCATTACACCTTTTTCAAATCCCAATACAAAATATAATAAACAATTCAACTTTTTCAAATCCCAAAACAACTTTAATATTAAAAAATAATATTCTAACAATATTTTATCATCTCAACTCAACTCAACTCACTTCAGCATCCACACACACCCTAAGTCTCACATTGCTTAAGTATGACTATTGTATTGCCTTGGCCTCTTAGGCCAATTAAATTATAATTTGGTTCTAAAAAAATTTATAGATCCAATGGGTTGTTGGGTTGAGAGGGGGCAAGGCAGGGTGCGGTTTCAACCCCACCCCCGGTACCGGGGCAGGGATGGAAACCCTCCCCCCCTGCATGGTGTGGGGCAGGGTGTAGGGTTGGGTCCACCCCACCCTGCACCATGCGGATAGCATCCCTATTGTATTCATTAAGAATGGTAGAAAATTTGAAATATAAAACATGTAGTTCTTTAGTTTCTTTAGTTGAACAGAAAAAATTAGGAGATGAATGAGTATTTTGCATTACATTTGTGATTGTGCATAAAATACTAACTTTTCCATGTGCTTACTTTATCTTCTTCGTATATGAGGCAAAAAAAGTGGACAATTGAGATTAAATACATGAATTACATGTTTATTGTAACTATTTGGGTTCATATCATATTTTTTTATTGAAACTAGTCAATAAATTTATATTTTATATTCTTTTATACATGATATTAAAAGCTTGAATTGCATTATATATGATTTTTAATGTTTTTATCAAGAATGAAATAGCCAATTCAAAATTGTCATGAATAGTCCGATTCGGTTTGTTGAATGGCCCAATAAATTGAATTTGTTTGCACCTGATTTCGAACCCGATTCCGATTATTCAAGTCTTGATATTAATGGCATAGATATGTGTCAGGATTGAAGTACTACATCATCCATACTCCTGAAGTACCTAATAGTTTTCCTCTCGCAAGTGTAAAATAAAATTGGATAAATCTTGAAAATGTAAATTACTCAAGGAACAGCAATACATAATGTCAAAACACTAAAACTTGTCAACTAAAATAAATTACTTTTCAGGGTCTGATAAAAAGGAATGTTTATCTTTTTTGGATCAGGGCCTTTTTGGAGTGCAAAGAGGCTAAAGCTGTTGTTAGCATTGGGTGTTGTTACAACTTATTGTCCGAAGAAGGTGCTGACAATATTGAAACCCACTGTGGATTTCCTATGAGTAGTGGTGTTAAGTCAGCTGGCTTTCCACTTGGAAAGAGTTCTCGTGATCTTGCTTGCCAGGTATAGGCAAATCTTACTTTTCTTGTTTTTTTCTCAATACTAGGGCAACATCATACGAGTTTTATACTCAGGAATCCAATTTTCTTGTGTAAAACTAACTTGAATCACTTTTGTGTTACATTTGTGGATGGTCATTCCTATCTAACATGATTATCAAACCCAATGTATAAGTGATAAATTGGGGTTTATCAGGACCAATGTTGCGAGTTTCCGGAATATAATGGGATCTTCGTAAAGTTGGTCATTATGAGTGTTATGACAATTGGGAAGTCCAATGGGAAAAAGAAGGGGAATCATTTGCTCACCATGAGTTAAAACCCAATTGGTTAGCAAAATTTCAATTCTAAGTTATGATAATGCCAAAGAGTATGGGTCTCTTTCTTTTTTCAACCTATATGTATGAGAAAGACTCTTCATCAAACATCTCATGTTCACACACCACAACAAAATGGTTTTGCTGAACTGAAGAATTGCGATTGAACTTTGATATTTCAAATGCATGTCCCCAAACATTTGTTAAATGTGGTATGAAGTTGTTACTGCATTTTTTTTAATTAATCAGATGCCTTCCTCTATTCTTGACGGAGCATTTTTTCACTCTTACATCCTACCACTTCAATCTTCTCTATACACTAATATTTTTAGATGTATCTACTTTGTGCATGATCTTGGTCCCGAATTGACAAGCTCAATCCTCATGCTATTAAATGCTTCTTCCTTGGTTACTCTTGCACTCGAAATGGTGTCACTACTACAATTTTTCTTTGGATGATATTTCTTTAGTGCAGATGCCACATTTTTTATTCCACACCATATTTTTCCGCCATTTGCTGGAATGGTTGCAATATTGACTCCATTCAATTTCCTCTTTTGAATTCATTTCGATCTCAAAGCATTGGTGCTCTAAAAATGTAAACGTCCGTCCTACTGGTAGTGATACAGACAATTATTTTAGAAACGTGAGGGACCGGATGATACTAACTTGTTAAAATATTTCTTTCTTTTTCTCGTGCACCAGGTATAGAAGATTCCATAAATAAAACTAATACATACTTTCTTTTTTTTTTTTTAATGTCGGGGATCCTCTCCAAGGTAGGGCCCTTCGGATCCTTGGAAGTTTCCGTACACGGAACTAGTTAAATCGTTGGCTTTTCATCAGGGGGTTTGGCCCCTAGAGATTGTTTGCACCCAAGGGGATTTAAACCTTAGACCTGGGGGGAGCATACCCCCAAGCCCAAGGCCTTTACCACTTGAGCCAACCCCTAGGGGTTAACTAATACATACTTTAAAATTAAAAGAGAGTGCCCAAGAATTTGTTAAAAACTTAATTAACAAAATAATTATTTTACAAATTTATGAAAGTGTGCCTAAGCCTCTGTCCCTTCTCCCTTGGCCAAGTCCTGTACTACAGCTTTGTCACAATTTTAACTTGGGACATGCACACATTAAAACGAAATGAGTTGAATTAGTAAGTATTACTTCATATCGTAAACATATAAACATAGTTTTCTAGTTTTACAATTTCATTCATAGTCACCTTCTGTCACATTTTTCACTTCAGTCTTATTAGGGCATATAAATCTTTTTTTCACTTCAAATAATTCAGCTCTTTATAAAAAGAAATTCAATTCTTCCACATTCATTTACATATACATTAAAAGTTTTCCTTTTCATTGGCAATACACATTGTTACGCCCCGTATGTTAGGTTAGCAATCCTTGTGTCCACGATTCCACGTAGGACTGACTGATGGAATTCAGCCCATTGAGATGGTCATCATTAGGTGCACCTAATAAGCCACCCGGCAATTTGCCCATTCAGTTGGTACCATAACATCATAACTTTCATGTGGCCCCTCATTTAAGCTTTCATGCTTTTAATCCTTCATTTCTTGCATGTTTGGGATTGTGGTGGGTAATATAGCTTTTAGCTTTAGGTCTTTTAGTTTCAGAGCTTAAGTAACATGCTCTACTATTAAAAAACTATTTATTGTTTGGTAACGATATGTCTAAAACACTTTCAAACATGTTACATTTGTTTGGAAACAATATAAAAAAGTATTTTTTGATGTAGAAATGACAGAGAGAGTCATTTGGTTTTTTAAAGATTATGACTATATGTTTAATAGAAATCAAATCGTATAATCAAATAACAATGAAAATAGTCTAATCGAATTTTTAAGTAAGTATAATGAAAAAAAAAATTCTTTCAATGCTTCATAAGTGAAATAGCAATACAATTACGCTCAATATTCATAGGACAAAGAGCAAAGCTGTAATTATCTGAAAGTTGTATGGGTATTTTTGCCCATAGACGGTATTTTTTAAAATAAGAACAACGTTCTGCATTATCCGGAAAAAACACGTTTCATGAAAATCATCAAAATGATGTTTTTTCTTGTAATCTACTTTTTAGTTTTTTTAGATTAAAAAGTACTTTAATATGTAACAACCAAACAACCTAATTTTATCATTAAAGAGCTTTTGAATCTATTTAAACACTTTTTACGACCTCTAACACAACCCCAAACAGGCCTTTCATTTCATTCCTTTCCGCATCTTTGATTGCATTTTCCTCATCATTCATTTCATTAATTTTATAGCAATTCTATATAACCTTGTGATAACAATCAAGAAACATCCAGTCCATCATACTCATGCATCATGCTTATTATAAGAGGGTGCATCACACACACACATTTGTATATATGCAATGCCCTCGACCCCTGCTTGGGATTTGATGGGTAATCGTGATGTCGATATATGCAACATTGGTACACATCCCGTGCCTTTGACCATAAAGATGCATGCACCTAGCATGAAACTAACTATATGAAATAATTCGCAGTGGAAAGGTAGATGCACTAATAATTTTGTTCCAGATAAAATGCATACCAAATTTAAACTTTGTATTACATAGTACAAACTTATGTCATGAAGCATGCAAGTCTATCACGATTTTGAGTCAAACATGAAATGTTAAGTTTGATCATGACCCCAAATGCTAAGATGGGGGGATTATTCTGGTGGAACTCTCATGTTCACTCTGGAATGAATAAAATGGAGTGAAATCCCTTGGGTTGACAAAGAATAGTCAATGGACTTCGAATGGGACCAAAAGGTTTCCGTAGTGAAGTAAAAAAGGCACCTAACGCTGGTGGGTGCCGCCCATGACTTATGGTAAGGAATTACCATGAGGTAAGACTCTGATTACGTACTCACAGCTGGTGGATGGCCTTGTGATGTGATGTAGTAACTGGCATGTAACACCCGTTCCCCTAGGGTTAATAATAAAGTCATTTCTAGAAATCTCGAGAAAACGGTGTGCGACTAAACTTGTTTTAAAAATTTTCTTCTTAACAAAGCATCAAATGCAAAAGATTCCATAAAATAAATAAAGTTCATCTTTATTAAAATACTTAAAATCCAAAAGAGAGTCTGCAAAAGCACTTATTTAAAATCAATCAAGTCCCCTGGTTTCTTGAAAAACACGCATACTCATAGTTACATACATAAATAACATGAGCATGACTGAAAAAAAAAAAAAAAAAACATGAACATGAACCTTATCTGTGCATGAAATGCATTAACTTGCCTTTCACTTGTCATAGGCTGGCCCCATGAGTTAGGGTTAGCGAATCTAAGTAGATTCTGATTCCGCCCCTAGCCGTGGATTGTTGAATCCATGTATAAGGAAGACACACTGGGTGCACTACCAGTACATACAACCGGGTAATGCAATATGCCCATAACATATGATACCGTTTTCATATTATAACATAAGCTGTTACTTATCTTAACATTCAACTTCATCATAATCATACATGCATATTTTCTTGTCATATATTGTCTTATCATATCATAGATTTCAAGTGAGGTCGTGCCTTATCATTTTTTTTTTTTTTTATAAGTGAGGTCATGCCTTATCATATCATAGATTTCAAATGAAAGTGTAATCTTTCATAAAATGTCGTAATACATGTTTCATCACATAAAATCATGGTTTTTCTTAAATCTTTTGATGCATAAATCTTCACATAAAATCATGAATTTTCATAAATATTTTAATGCATAAACATTCACATAAAATTATGGATTTTCATAATATATCTTGATGCATATGTCATACAACTAACATAAAACGTATCCATAAAATTGTAAAAGACATGTCGTTTACTATACATGCTTGTAAGGGCATGATCATGCTACTTACCTTGTAGCGTTAATCTAATATTTCCAGTGTGTGACTAATTTCCTATAAAATAGGCAAGTAACTTACATAAATTTCTAATTAAATACGTACTTTATAATTAAAACAAAAAATACTAAAATAACCTATATTTTCATAAATCTAAAATCCTCGTAACCCTAAAATTAACCTTTCATGGGTTCGAACTCTCATAAATCGATATTCCTCATTAAACCCATAAAAATATTTCCACGTCCAAAGTTATATTTTCCCTTGATTTTTATCGTAAAAATATCATAAAATAGAAATCCTACTATCAACACTTATTGGACAGGGGCATTTTTGTAATTTAGATATAAGGCACTTGGGTTTCATGTGAGAACCCCAGTGCTTGGAGGGTTGTGGCTTGCTGGTTTGCAGTGCTTGGAGGAAAGTGTCGTGCTCTGTTTTTCTTGCTTAAAACAAGTGCTGTGCCGATCTCACGAGGAGGTGGTTTTGGTTTTTATATGGAGGGTGGTGCAAGGTGGTAGCAGTTTGGAGGTTGGATCTCAGACGTGTGCTGCTAATGGTTTTACCATGGGCTGTGAGGAAGAACTAGGCAGACTGAGTGTGTGGTGGCCGTGTAGAGCTTGCTGGTGGCTTCCTATGGCTCGGGGTTGCTGGACGTAGAAGAGCATCATGCGGTGGAGGCACCAAGATGGTCAAGGGTGTTGCCGTGGGAAGGGGAGGCTCTGCCATCGGCCGTGGTGATTGGTCGTGGCTGGTGGAAGCATGAGGCAGGCATGCGCTTGTGGCAGGCGTGCGCTTGTGGCTGTTTACATGGTGGAGAGGAGGGCTACGGTGAAAGGGATGTGAGGTTGCTGTTTCCATGCGTGAAGGGAGAAGCTCTTGATGTTTGCTGCAACCCTAGGTCTTGGTTGAAGATGATCAATACCTGCATGAGGATGTTATGAAGTATGAAAACTCTGAGGGCGATACATGCCATGTTTATTATCATGCATGCTTTATAAACTGATGGTAGCTTAGAGGTTAACTTGTTGAGATTGAAAAATCTCACCGTGGTAGTCCCAACTACCATTCCCACCCGGAATGGTAGAAGTCGTGGCAGGTCCACATGGAGCACAACATCCCCATTTGGATGAGGTTGAATAGGATGGGAACGAGCGCGGAGGAGAGCTCCTGGAGATCATACTCCAGTTTATGAATGTCATTCTGACATTGATAGCCGAGTTGCACGAGCGGCTTGGCTTGTAGTTAAGAATTTGGTGATGTCTGTAATTAAGAAGTTCTTACTCCAGAACGATGCCTCTTTTGTGTTAAAGACATGTTGAATGGATGATGAACTTGTTTAAGTATTAATATTATGAAAGTTATTTTGGGATTTAGTTATTCTAGTGCAACTTATGTTTGAACAAAAAAAAAAAATCGCTGCGATTAGTGCTCTATTGCTAGAAGCATGCTAGGTGCATTGTATACTTTATCTGTCATGAGCCCTTGGGGGGCAGGCCCGGGGGGGGGGGGGGGTTACGCTTGGATCTCTGTCAAATCCAAAGCGGAGGTTGGGGGATTCACAGATCTTTTTAGGGAGAAGAGGCTTACCATTTTTTCACGGTTCTACTGCAGAGGAGCAGCAGCAGTCAGGCTTCACTTTGTTGTTTCTCATGGCCCAGGTGATGGCGGTGCTGTGGCTGATTTCAGTTCGCAGGGGTTGGTTTCTTGCTGCTATAGCTTGAAGAACTAGAGCGATCAAAGTAGAACCTGAAGAAACAAAGGAAGAAGTAGAAACTGAAGGCAAAACTGAGAGGCGTAGGGTCTGAAGTTGCTGCATTTTACAGGTCTGGACAGTTACTGCTGCTATGAGCTGAGCCTCTTGCTGCTTGTTCTTCACAGTGGGCCCTCTGTTGGTGGCTCTCAGTGCACTAGACTGAGTTTAAGGGGCAGATAGGCAGATAATTACAGAGAGAACGAGGGACTTGAGAAGAGGAAAAGAGAGGAGAAGGGAGCAAACCAATTCAGGCTGTGTGCGTCTGCTGTTTAATTGCTGCAAGGCTTGGCCACGATGAAGAGAGAAACAGTGGGAGGAGAGGCTGAGTTTCGTGCTGCCATGGTGGTAGAAAGTGGCGTTGCTGTGGCTTGAGGAAGGAGAAACCAGAGGAGCTGTTGTCGTGTGGGGAAGGAGCTTGCTTAAGCTGTCTGTGAACTTCCATGGTGAACTTTCCTCGATTTGCTGCTGCCAATCAATGGAAGGTAGAAAAGAGAGAGCTGGCTCAAGCATTTGTCTGCAGTGAGAGAAGTGAAAAGAAGAGAAGATGGAGGAGAAGAGAAACCGAGAGAGAGAGCTGCTGTGTGTGTTGGCAGAGAGAAGATGGAGAGAAGAAGAAAGGGATAAGGGAGAAGGTGATTCAAGTGAGGCACTGGTTGACTATGTGTGGCTGAGAGTAGAAGTAGGAAAATAATGAAAAAGGAAGANTGTGTGTGTTGGCAGAGAGAAGATGGAGAGAAGAAGAAAGGGATAAGGGAGAAGGTGATTCAAGTGAGGCACTGGTTGACTATGTGTGGCTGAGAGTAGAAGTAGGGAAATAATGAAAAAGGAAGAAAAAAAAAAAAAAGAAAGGGAAGAAGGAAATAGAGTAATATGCAAAAAATCTAATTTTGTAAAAAGTATCTAAAAGAAATAAAACCAATTTTCTTAAAAATGTTTTAGTGAAAATTATTTTATTTTCGGGGCTTTAAAATTGAATAGGCTCAATTTAGGGCATGCTTGGGTAATGAGATGATATGAGAATTCTAAGAGTAGTAGTCAAATGGTTTGAGTTAAGATGTTTTATTGGATTTTGGAAGAGAGAGAAAAAATTGAATAAAATATTATAAAGCTAAAATAATGTTTGAATATTATTTTTAATATTATTTTTTTCTGAAATTTGAAAAAGTTGTATTGTTTTTTTTTTTTTTAGAAGTTTGGGAAAGAGCTATTGATTAGGTAATGATCAGATGAAAAAGTTGAAGATTTTAAATTGAAAAATATTTTATGTCTGAGTGATCTTTGGGGAGGAAATTATGAAAGGTTTTGAGATTAGATGAGGTGATCTCATCTCATCTAAGTGCCCAAACATAACCTTAATGTGGTTTTGATTTAATAAAAATTAGAAGGCCCCACTAAGTATAAATTTTGGGCTTTAAAGTTTTTCTGGAAAAATTATATTGCTTGGTTCATGGAAATATCTACTAAAATTAAAATGGGGCTTAGGATATGTGGCTTGAAATAGAGTACTTGACCTACCCTAAAGAAGTTGGGCCAGTTGGTCACAAAAATGTATTGCAACAACATCAAATCATATATAGCACAAAGGTGCTCTAATGCTTATGGGAGTTACTTGGTGATGGAAGAATATGGTGGAGCAGGAGGACTACTGGGTCTTATGGTAATACAAAAGGATGGGAGGGAAGGGGGTGGAAAAGCTTTGTAGCAGAGCTAAGGCGAGCTTTGTCTTTGCATACTGCCTCGACAGGTACGGCTTTAAACAAGGGCAAGCTTGAATCTCAAGCCTTGTCTCTACTTACAAATGTCTCGGGCATGACGTTAAACAAGGGGAAATGGGCTAAGTCATATGCAGAGGCAGCGATTGGTGGAGTGGCCACAAAGCATGGGCCAGAAGGGGTAGCCTCCGCGACAGTAGGGAAGCTGGGGTTGCGATGGGAGGAGCAGGTCATGCATCTGCGATACAGCAAAAGAGTAGGGGTAGAAAGGGAAGATGGGCAGGGGAGAGTGTTACCATTGAAGAGAGGTACAGGCTAAGGAGCTCTGACATGCATGAAGTCTTCAATCCCTGAGTTTACACAACAGGGTATGGTGGTGGTGTGTCCAAGGTTGGCTCAGCAGAAAGTGAGGAGCAGAGTGTCTTAAAATGTTTGAAAGAGGAGCTGAAATCACTAAAGAAGGCAGTAGAGTCTAATAGACAAAGTCAATATTGGTCTGGGCCAGGGGAGGGAAGGGAGAAAAGTTAAAGGGTTGAAGCCCAACAGGCTTGATAGAGGAAAGGAAAAAAGAATTGGAATGGCCCAATCACTCTCAATCCTATCTTTCATAAAGAAATTGGTCCTGAAACAGGTTTGGTTCTCAACGAACAAAACGGGCTCTACGATTGTGAATGCAAAAGTGATTGTGGAAATGCGGAACCGCCGGTGGTCCGGGGTGGCACAGAAACATTCGTTGGAGGTGTAAGGAACAATGACTGGCATCATTGCCGCTGTGTCGACGGTACCGATGCCGGCAACAGATGGTTCAGCCCAGAAAAAGCAGTCTGATGCTGAGATGTGTATTAGAGGCCTAAACAAGATAGAGGAAGTGCAGATGGGGGCGCCACGGATAGACAAAGATCAAATTAATCAAGACTTGGAGGCAGGAACCTAAATCACAGTGCACGAAGGTGCTCTGCCTGACAGTGGCCAGATAGAGCCAACAAAAGTTGAGGTGGACAGTGCTACGCTTTTATATGTTCAAAACTGTGATGAATACAAGGAAAGCTTGGGGAAGCTCAGAGTAGTGCAATGAATGCTGAAATTGAAGGAGCATTGGTGTTGTTTGATTCAAATAGAGATGGGGACAGGTAGGATGCATCTGCAGTGGAGGGGGAAGGAGGGAGCATGATGGGTCAGTAAATTCAATAGGGCAGGGTAGTAGACGAAGGGGGAGAGCCACTCCCTCTGAACTCGTTTCACCTGAATGTGTCCGATTGGGTAATACAGAAAGCAATGGAGACTAAGCATTGTGTAGGGGTCTCATGTGAGGCAGGATGTTCCCATCCAATATCTTACCGTATTTTTAATTCGGCCTAAAAAAGAGAGAGAACGGAAGAGGCTTACTTGGGCAATGAATTATGTTCCCATGGCATTTTGTATTTGCTTTATTTTATATTCAATTTATTTTATATTCAGTTTATTTTCATGTCAATGTAAATATACTGTTTTGCTGTCTATTATTGTTTCCAATTTAATATTAGATGTGTTTTTTTTTGTTGGTACTTGTTTCTTGTTAAAACATTATGATAATTGCACCAAAAACCTGTATTAACTAGCTATTTAATGACATAGATTCTACCCTGTTTCTTCAAGAATTGCCATATCGCTGTATCCACAACAAATTTTACCATATCTGGTTGTATTGGTGGTTTAAGTTAAACGATATGGAGCTCTTGCCTCGATGTTTGCCCTTCAGTCAGTTGGAAAGCAGTATCGACTGAGGATTGTTTGAATTATGTCTATGGGTGCTGCTCATAGCAATATTATTTTTTCCATGTAAACATAAGCTCATGACCCTGCTTTATCTTGTTAGAGTGCTGAGCGATGGAGAAGCCTGGAAAAAGATGACGGCCTTCATAATTTTGAGTTGCATTCTTTTCGTGCTGCTTTCCAGTTGGTACGCAATATTTTCCATTTTCTTTTATTGTTTGGTTATTGCTTTTTTTTTTTAATTTTATTATTATTATTATTATTATATGATTTTTCAATACTTAATATTGAATATGCGGGATGCTACATTTAATGCTATTTTGTTTGCGCTGCCTGGGATCCCTGTATGTGTGCACATGCCTGTGTGAAAATCTGTCTTTTAGACATTTCCGGTGGATCTTTTGTGTTGGCAGTTTTGTAATCAAAGTGTTGCTCTTGGTCTGTTTCTGTTAACATGTGTGATGTAGTCACATTTCTGCTTGGCCATGCAGCATTTTGCACATGTTTGTAATTTATTATGTCTGTCAGCAAAATACTGTGAAGTGCCAAATATGTTTATTGTTTCATTCCAGTTTACAAGAAAAATTGCTTGAAATTTTAGTATTTTATTAATTACCCAGCCAAAATGGAAGAATTCATGCACTTATCTCAATTCTGAGCTTTGAAATCAGTAACATCCAAGTAAGGGATATGTGTGTAGTCAAACGTCTTACGTGGTCTATGAAGCCATGGTCATTAATGTTCATTTGGAGTCTCCTGTGCAAGCACAGCAGCTATAGGACTTCCAACTGTGTCAAAGAAGGTCGCCAGCTCACTTTGGCCCTCTTCCTCTATTTGGGAACCCTTCGTACGTTCGAAATGAACATTTTATGCTTCTAGTAAAATGATCACAGGTCTTGTGGAAGGTGGATTTCTATCTGGATTTGTAGTAGGGGATGCAAGAATCGGCACACTTGAGATGACTCACCTCTTATTTGCAGATGATACTCTTGTCTTTTGTGGGGCTAGTCATAATCATATTCAAGCCTTGCAGGCTCTTTTACTTTGCTTTGAAGTGGCTTCGGGTTTGAAAGTGAATCTCGCCAAGTCAGAATTAGTTCAAGTTGGAAAGGTTCGAAGTGTTTTGAGCTTGGCCAATATTCTGGGATGCAAAGTCTCCACCTTGCCAATGAAGTATCTCGGTCTTCTATTGGGCACTTCCTTTAAATCGCTGTCTATTTGGGATGGAGTGTTGGAAAAATGGAGGGTAAACTGGCAAGTTGGAAGAGGATTTATTTTTCCAAAGGTGATAGAGTTATGTTGATAAAAAGTACTCTATCCACTTGCTGACTTACTTCTTATCTTTATTTCCAATACCATTCAAAGTGGCTCACCGGATAGAGAAATTGCAAAGAGAATTCCTATGGGGGGGAATAGACAAAGAATTCTAGTTTCATTTGGTGAATTGGGCTACAATTTGTACCCCTATTCGAGAAGGCGGGCTGGGAATTCGGAACTTGTTGGTTTTCAATAAGGCTTTATTGGGTAAATGGTTGTGGAGATACCACGAAGAGAGGGGAGCTTTATGGAGGGTGATTATAGAGTTAAAAAATGGTAAACTGTGGGGAGGATGGTGCTCAAATGACATGAACGGATCACATGGGGTGGGGCTTTGGAAACAAATACGAAGGGGCTGGACCAATCTTCATCAATACACGTTTCACAGTTGGGGATGGTTCTAGAATGACCTATGGTGTCGAGATTGAATCCTCAATGAAGCCTACCCAACACTATACGGCATCTCTTATAGAAAGGAGGCATCCGTAGTAGAGCTCATGGATCTCTCTAGTGGCTCTCCTCAGTGGAATATCACTTTCCTTAGAGCTGCCCAAGATTGGGAAATTGACACATTTACAGATTTCTTCGACTTTGTGTATACTTGTAGAGTGACTGGAGAAGCGGATAAGATTATGTGGGCACAATCCAAGAAGGGGAATTTTACTGTACAGTCATACTACAAGTCCCTCATGACACACTACAAGAACATTCCCATGGAAGAACATATGTGTAACATCCCATTCCCGTAGGCTAAGTGTGTCACGTGTTTTTCATAAAATAAATCCGCCAAGAGATCTCATATTAAATAAAAACAATTTAGGATTTATTTCATAAAAAACTTTGTCTGATAACAATGCCTTCAAAAACTTAAATGAATAAACTGAATAAAAGTCATGTCATGAAAGCACTAAAATAAATTTATTTTTAGAAGGTCTGAAACTAAAATAACTGCTCCTTCTAATCCTGGCCTGCCTGCTCGTAATCATCATCTTCACCTGGGTAGTTAAAAACATGATAATAAACTAAAATGAGTTTACTTATCAAAAAAAAATAAACTAAAATGAGTTAATGACTCGGTAAGAAATCTATCACAACGTAAACATAATAAACATAAGATTTTCATAAGATTTTTCATACTGAGAGCTTAAAATTCATGACTGTTCATATTGATGTTTATGCTATGCATGACTGATTTATCTGAATTAACTGATTGATTTGACTTAACTAACTGTTCTGATTTAACTGACTGAACTGACTGGCCAACACACTTAACCCTGTGTGCGAGGTTGTGCACCGGCCCCACGTCCCGTGGCCACGAAGGGAGCCGCTGATAGTATTCTGGCATACTATGGTGGACCATACTTAAGTCTGTGGCTTGCACATCCACCCTGATCTGAACTGCATTGGTACCATGCATCTGAATGGCCATCTTATTAATTGATCTGAACTTATCTTACACTTGAATTTAAGATGGCTTACGTGTCTTGTACACATGAGATGCATGACATTTTACATACATAATCATAATTTCTGAATTTAAACATGATGCGGAATGACATGATCGTATGCTATGCTGGATGACATGCCTGCACATGACATGAGTGGTTCATAAATAATGGCTGTCAATGAACTGGCTTGAATAATAATCTATATAAGCTGAATTGTGATGATCCTAATTTGTGATCAAATTACTTACCTTGCTGCGCTTCTTCTTGAATCTTACTTCGTAGCTTGTCACCTAAACGCAGTATTTTAAACGTCACTAAATCNTTAATATCATTAAATACTCTTAACATATTTCTTTATTTTAAATTTATAACTTCAATAGCATAAAAATATCAAAATCTATTATAAAGATACTAGAGGTTCATTTGATACCATAGATTTAAAATATTTAAAATAAACGATTTGCTATTTACTATTGGAATTTAATTATAAAATTAATACTAAATAATATAGTTTAAAATTCCTTAATTGTTTTCTATTTAAAATAGAGCATAAAAAATTCTATTAAATTCTATTAAATAGGCAAGGTAATATTAACTAAAATATTAGGCTCAATATTAGACTGAACATATATTTCAAATTCTTTAAACACTTCTTTATAATAAAAGAGTCTTTAACTAATATATATATATAAATATAAATATGTATATATATATATTTAAGTAAAAGCTTACATTTAAAATATTAAGCCCAACACAACCTCAAATAAAATGATGTAATAATATTCATAATTAAGATGGACTTAAATGTAGGTTTATAAATGTATTTTATTCTTAAAACAATTCTTTAAAATACTAGGCATACACGTAATCTCATCACTATCTGCACTTACTAACTAAAACCTAAAAGCAACTTAATATGTGCAGAGAAACACAGGGCAATGGCGAGAGCCGTGCAAGGCAGGGGACTTACCGAGGGCAGCGGCACGGTTCGACGGTTCTGGGCACCTGGAAGTGGTCGGCGACGCGACTGGGTCTCTAGGCAGGGCGGTGCGACGCCGTGAGAGGGAGAGAGTTTAGAGAGAGTGCTGTCACCGAAACAACCGAGAGAGAGAGGAGGTTGGACGGCGGTGAGCTTATCGGAACGAAAATGGGCTCGACGGGGCAGAGATGGCCGACGGTTTCTGTGGCTGTTTCCGNTCTTAACATATTTCTTTATTTCTATTTAAATTATAACATAATAATTTTATTAAATTCTATTAATTAGACAAAGTAATATTAACTAAAATATTAGGCTCAATATTAGACTTGAACATTTATTTCAAATTCTTTAAACACTTCTTTATAATAAAAGAGTCTTTAACTAATATATATATAAATATGTATATATATATTTAAGTAAAAGCTCACATTTAAAATATTAAGCCTAACACAACTTCAAATAAAATGATGTAATAATATCCATAATTAATATAGACTTAAATATAATTATACATAAAATACTCTTTCAAGTTCAAGATACTGGTTTAGAAAGGACATATATGTAATCTCATCAATATATGCATTTACTAAAACTAAAACCTAAGAGCAACTTAATATGAGAGTAGCCGACACTCGCAGGGAAATAAAAGTAAAACTAAAAGCACTAAGGCTTACGGGCAGAGGAGGGTCGAACAACAACCCACTGTGAGAGGGAGAAGTTTCTGCGATGGACTCGCCGAGAGAGGAAGCTGCACAGTACGGTGGCTCTGGTGGATGGAAGTGGCTGGCGACGCAACTGGTTTCCTGGGCAGGGTGGTGCGACGCCGAGAGAGGGATAGAAGCAGAGGCTTCGGGCTTCACGTCCGTGGTTGCTGCGGCGTGCCTTGGCGGCTGAGGATGGTCCGATGTCTTCTGTGGTGGCTGGTGGTGTCGATCCGATGTCTTCTATGGTGGACTCTGGCGAAGCAAGTGGTTGGGGGGGGGAGAGACATGACTGCTTTGTTTCGGACGTGGAAAGTAGAGGCTACAGTTCACGTTGGCTGGGGGAGTGGAGATGCTATGGGTGATGGTTTCCTTGTGGGTGGCTGCTGGTTACTAGGAGGGAGGCTTCGGTGGTGCTGGGCAGCGGTGATGCCGACAAAAGAAGCTCACTAGTTGGCAGCTTACTGAGGTGCAGGGGTCGTGGCTACGCTGGGTTCTCGGTTGGACGTGCGACTTCTACAGTGTACTGATCGTGCATGGATGGTGCTTGATGTAGCGACGTGATGCTTCGGTTGGTTGTGCATGGTCTGGAAGGTTGAAGCGACTACGGTGGAGTGGCTCTCGAGCTTTCGTGGAGGGGACGACTGAGTGGAGGTTCATGGTGCAGGGAGGCTGAGTGTGGGCTGGGAAGGTCTGCGGCGTGAGTTTTCTTCCTATATGAGATCTAACCATGTGTATATATATAGGCATGGAGGAAACCCTAGAGAAACAAATGGAAGGCAGTAGGTGCGGGCTGTGCATGAAGTGCATAAATAAACGTAGTGACGTGAGTGAAAAACGGAGAGAGACGTGCGTGGCTTGAGAAATCGATCATGAACTGAGTTGGTTTAGGAATCTTAATCTTGATAGAACTCTAATTTAATAATCCTATAAAATCTGATAATAATAATAATAATAATAATAATAATAAAACTTATCTTATAGTCTAAACTTAGGATCAGGTTGTTACAATATGGAAGGCTAAGGCCCCCGTAAAAGCTTCTTTTTTTGTATGTACATCTTCACTAGGGAAGATTCTTACCTTAGATAATCTAAGAAAACGCCGATTGATTGTATTGGATTGGTGCTATATGCGTAAGAAAAGTGGGGAGTCTGTGGATCACCTATTATTGCATTGGGATGTAGCCATGAGCTTATGGAATGATATCTTTGCTAGAGTGGGACTCGTTTGGGTAATGCCAAGAAGGGTTGTTGACTTTTGGCCAGCTGGCAAGGCATTCGAGCTAATTCTCAAATCGCAGCGATGTGGAAGATGATACCGATTTGCCTATGGTGGTGCATATGGATAGAGAGGAATGGTCAGAGTTTTGAGGATTGTGAATGGACAATGGACGAGATTAGAACTTTTTTTCTTCATACATTATTCCATTGGTTGATTGTAATAGACTTTAATGGCATGAATGTACATGATTTTCTGGTATCTTTAGACAGTCATGCATAGGTTTGTTGCTTGTATATGTCCCGTGTACTTGGCTTCGCCTAATTTTAATAAAATTCCCATTTAATGATAATAAAAAAATAGCATGGACAATAGCTAAGTTAAATATAGGATTAAGGGTGCATCTTTGCTCAGGATGTGGTCGAAACATGGCTGTTACGGCTGTTACACCCTCCATCACTGTTTTTAATTTCGTATCATACCAGCCGGTACGGACGGTATTTTCCGTACCGGTCAAAATACTGGCCACCGGCTGATATTTCGGTCTGTACCGGTCTGTGTACCGGCCGATATTTCGGCTCTTAATTTTTTTTTTTTCATTTTTTCAAACTAAAAGCTCATTTTTTGACCATCAATTCAAACTAGGCTATTTATAATTTAAGAGCCGAAACGATACCGGTACCGAAATATTTTGTTCCAGTGTCTTCACCGGTACGGCATCCGGTACGGTATTCAAAACATTGCCCTCCATTCACACACCACCACCTTATGATTCTACCAAATCTACAATTAACTAAACCACACTGAATTAATTTTTTTTTTAAATGAAAATTCTAAATTCTAAAATATGAATCCTAAACTTTTAAAAACCGTAATGCTAATTATTTTTAAGAGCTTTTTTAGTCGCTATTCCAGCCATCACTCAGGTTGGCGGCCGCAAACCTGAGAGGTTGCCAGAGTTGGCTGAAATATGGCCACCGGAGTCCGGCAGCTGGCAGCCACCATTAGTTTTTGTTAAGAAAACAAATTTCTAAGTTTTCATTGTTTGTGGGTAAGTGTATTTTAGTTATGATGAAAAAGCCGATGCAACAACTTCTACTTGAAATGCGTAAAAGCCACTTTGACGCCATATCCTGATTTTAGATTTTTCCTAGGATTAATGCCAGTGAAGGCCTTCACTATACGAGATTTTGGATTATATCTGAAGAATATTGTATCATGGTTTTCCATTTGGTATATGGTGTATGTTGTGTTCAGGGGTCTTATCTTTGTATGTCTTATCTTAAGCTTGGGAAGCAATTAACGTGAAACCACTTTTATGTAAATTTACGAAATTGTATTAGTGTTGGTATGCTTACTGGTGCAATGTACATTGTGTGGTCCACTTTGCAACAAATTAAGCTTTAAGAATTAATGCTTGGGTGGTTTATGCACTGAGTTATAGAGGCCAGGCAACAAGGTCCTTGGTTCAACTCTGTTTCTTCTACCCTAATTGTGTAAGCCCTGCAGTTGGATCAATATCTTTAGTTGGGTCTGCTACACGAGGGGGAGTGTCAGTGTCTGTGTTTATGTAACAACCCCTTCCTATCGATGCTACATTTCATAACGTTTTCATAGAGCCAGAATACCCATACTTTCAGAATTTATATACAAAAGATAAACTTCTGTAAATTAAAACTTTAATATGGCACTTAGTGACAGAAACTTTACATTGTTTTTGTAGAAACTTATGGAGGGAAAATACTTCACACTTCTTTTATTCATTGATGTACAAC
This sequence comes from Pterocarya stenoptera, assembly GCA_003123785.1. Classification (NCBI taxonomy): domain Eukaryota; kingdom Viridiplantae; phylum Streptophyta; class Magnoliopsida; order Fagales; family Juglandaceae; genus Pterocarya; species Pterocarya stenoptera. The sequence continues at coordinate 37,998 of QEOT01009602.1, forward strand.
AGCATATATATACTACATACAATTGAAGATTATACCCTCACAAGTTACACTTATTACAACCATGTCCTCTAACAGTTTTAAAAAGAAAAAACAATTTCAAACTATCATAAAGGGTATTCATGACACTTCGTAGCATAAATCTGTTACCATTTTCTAAATAGTTTTCAAAAGAGCATGGGGTAGATTCTCAAAAATAACATGGGCCCTATTTGTGATACTAGGCATCCCAGGAGCCGTGCTTTGTCCATCAATCTCATCCTTCACCTCCTCACCTCTGGGACATTTAAAACATGTAACGCAAAACTACACGTTACAATAAACAATATAACAATTAAATTCTGGTTTTATAAAACAACATTCATCTACCTATACATTATTAGATTTTCACTTTTCTCATTGGCTTGTATACACTATTACTCCCATGTGCTACCGTTAGCGATCCTTGTGACCACCATTTCACCTGAGACTTATAGGTGAAACCAAATCCTTTGAGATGGTTATCACTAAGTGAACCTAGTGAGCCAACCCCTTCATTGCAATCTGCCCCTCATCTTTTGGTACCATAAAAGCTCATTAACCTCATGTGGCCCCAAATTATGTTCTCATGCATATATTTATTCATTTCATTTTTCTTTCCTCATCTTTCATTATCTTTCTTTACCAGAAGGTTTTTTATTCTCTCAATGTCTTCTTCAAATAAAAAAATATTTGATAAATTATTATCATAGCTAAAGAGTGCATAAACATTGGCATCATAGTCGAAGCATAAATAACAAACGTCACATACGCATTTCATGACTAATATGGTATGTTCAACAGGGGCTATCACAATAACAATACATGATGTATCTTGAACAATTTCTTACGTGTATAAAATATGTAAAGAGAACATTTTTATTATAAAATATGGTGCAACAGCATGGTCTCAGTTACTTACCTCGTGGCTCTATTCGACAACTATCGGACCTCAACGACTACCTATTCCAATGAAATGTAACAACACGTCAGTTTTTGGATTAATCCCGTAATACCGAATTACAAAGTGAAACCTCGCTAGTCAACATCCAATTGACCCAATAAATTGCCCATGAAAACATCTTCTCAAATTAGTGATACCCATACCCGACTGATGAGTGTAGGTGGTGTATGGGATCACATGTTGCTTGGAGTGAGAAGTTTGTGCTCTTTATAATTATTCCAAAGAGGCTCCAATTGTACCATTGACTAGTCCTTTTGGACTACCACCTAGATGTGCTTGGGCCTCTCTTTGGGCATTACAATAATGTATAGAAATTACAGATGACATATTTGTTATATCTGCCCATTGGGGACCCATATATATGATGTTCTTTCCAAATGTTGTGTTTAAGAAGTACATGGTAAAACTTCCATTGATAGCCTTTTCAATGTACCCCTGTAATGAAAGTATGTGTATGTAAAGGATACTGTATGTATGCTTCTTCAATATGATGATATGTATAAATTTAGTGATGACTATATATTGATGATGAATTAAAGATAAGGTAAAGAAAGGAAAAGAAAAGAAAAGCAAAGGAATGAGACAGCA
>QEOT01009602.1:42726-70703 GCA_003123785.1 Pterocarya stenoptera
AATCTCTCTTGTTTGTTTGTGAATTTCTCAGAAATGTTTTTGTTCTCCTGTCTTCCTTAATTCTTCAGCGGGCTGACCTTTTGTCACACCCCAAGCCCTATATCTTAGGGTTAGGACTGCATTTTTAGATTTAGTGAATGGATTTGATGTGGTATATTGGGTTGGTGAATGGATTTGATATTTCAGCAACCATTCAGTGTTAGTCCTCAACAACGTAGGAAACCACCTTCAACTCTCTCCCGCTATGATCAAGCCCTCCACTCTGCTTATCTGATGCCAAGCGTCCTTTCCTACCCTTTAAAAACAACCCTTCATGCACAAAGCTCTCCACCTCTCTCTCTCTCTCTCTGAAGTTTTGTTGTTTCTCCCTCTACCCTCTGTCTCATTCATTCTCGCTGTGATCAAAGGTCAGCTCTCAAGCTTACGTCCAACTCTCTGCACATGAAAGCCAACTGTCTTACCCATTGCTGCATTGGCAATAACAATTGAAGCTTTGCGCACACTGATGAGACCAGCACAAGCTCAAACTCATGAAATACCTTTGAACTGACAAACCCAGGTGAGTTTTCTTCCTCAAGCTTTCCTGCTCTATTGCTCTCTCTGTGTTTCTCTGTCTCACTTTGTCTCACACGGCCCTCTCTCTGGGCATTGCTGATGATGAGACCGTTGACCAGCCACCAGTTGGACAGGCCAGCTAGCACACTACCTGTCTCCAACCATTCTGCATCTCGTCGGACATAGCTCCCGTGCCACCAAGCCACTCCCCACCACACTTGGACACTGCCCATGCCAATAAACCACGCCAATTTTCTCTTGGTGCCTAGGCTGATATTGGCCAGTGGTAAAACAGAACGATTCCTCCATTCTGTCTTATCCCCCCCCTCACCCCCCCCCCCCCCCCCCCNATCAACCTCTTCGTGAAGAAATTTATCCAGCTGCTTCGGTTGACCATCACAGCACCTCTTCTTTCAGCCTTATAAACATTCAAACAGTACAACTTTTCGTCACCAGATTATGTATGTACGAAAAATCCTGTATGAACATGTTCTTTTCTAAACAAAAGTCGTATGTTGTTATGATGCTTACTGTTCGAAGTGGTTACTTACCATTGCTTTTATATGTTAATCGTCCCAAGTGAACAGTATTATGATGAGAAGGGACTGCAGGATCAGGCGTAGCTTTTGTAGATGAGGCTGGATCTTAGAACTTTACAGCTTTCCAAGAGATTTTCAGTTTATGTTTTCGTAATTAGTGAGGAAATTTTGTGAATTAACACTAGACATGAACAATTTGAACTGTTTGTACACTTTATTTAATAAAATTTGCATTGTTTCGGTCTTATGGAATGTTTTATACCTGGCTACTGGAGGTGTTACACTTCCCAACTTGTTCAAAGTAACAATGTGCACAACACAATTATAGTTTGTCCAGAACTAGATCAAAAACAAAGTTCAAGGCATTTTCTGGTTTGAACTTCAGACTCTTGAACCTTATAGTGATTCCATCCCTCATGTTAAATCTTAAAACCTTCATTATCAAAAAAGGGTAAATACAATTTATTCACTAATTGCAATTGCGAAGTGATTATTACAATTCAACTGCTTATTATTATCAAGAAAAAAACACACACCGAAACTGAAAGGCCAATGAAACTACTATTTTCGTAACAAAACCTGTGTAACTTGTAATCTGTAAATAAATTTACTGATCTGAGTCACTATCCAAAATAATAGATAAATATAATATATATATATATATAGAGAGAGAGAGAGAGAGGGAAAATTGATCTAAAATTCACCAATCAAGATTGGTTTGGTTACACAAAACTAAACTATCTCATCTCATCTCATATAATTATTATAACTTTCCCAAACTCCTAAACAAAATATAATAAATAATTCAATTTTTTCAAATCTTAAAATAAAAGTAATATTAAAAAATTAAATTATAATAATATTTTATTTAACTTTTAACAAAATATATCATCTCATCTTAACTGCGTAATCAAATTAAACGAGACTTTAGTTAACATTGGACCCTCTTATAGGCCCGTTCTAACCACCAAGTCTAAAACTCTTAATAGACTAAGAATAGGTTTGGGGGGTGAGATGAGAATTTTATGTTTTGTTTTAAAGTTTAAAATATTATTTTTTAGTTTTGAGATTTGAAAAAGTTAAATTGGGATTTGAAAAAGTTATATTGGAATTTGAAAAAGTTGAATTGTTTATTATATTTTATATGGAGATTTGAAAAAATTGTAATGATGAAATAAGATGAGATGAAAATTTTGTGTGAGATGTGTTTTCCAAGCCTATCCTAACTACACTACAATTAGAAAGAAGCCCAAGTTGCCCTTGGAACCCGTGACCCCCATCTGCTATTTACATACCCACGCTACTAGTACTACAAAATGCCACCGTTTCGTCCCTAGCTTCCTTGTAATCTGTTGCTTGACGAAACACCGACTCATCTATCTCACTTACTCCTCTTCTACACAACTTCATAGAGAGAAAGAAATCCACAAACAAGAAGATAGGGATGAGCGTAATCCTACAAGCAATACCTGAAGCCATCTGTTAGATGACAGAAATGATGAGACAACAATAGGAGTTGTTTCGAAGGCAAATGGAATAACAACAAGCCCAAGGACATGAACAATAGAGAGTTGAGACAAGAAGCTGTTCGTATGAAAAGCTCCTAATCTACAGATACCCTAGTTTCATGAGTATTGAAGGGGCCATTAGGACTAACAAATGGCAGATCGATTTTGACAAGAAGGTTGAGGTTAGTGGATGTATAGAGGAGTAGAAAGTTCAATATCCTGGGCATTTGTTACATGGATTGGCCAAAATCTGGTGGGATACAAAGCGACAATTGTTGATAAGTCAATTGGGAATTATAGCAGCATTGACGTGGGAAAGGTTCAAGAAAGAACTTGATAATCGGTTCTTCCAGAATCAATTTGTTAGAAATACTAGATCAGAATATGTAGCGGAAGCAATATTACCTCATTGGTAAATCGTAGATCTAGTGTGGTTGTTTCACAAATTCTCCAACGTCGTTGTTCATCCACAATCTTCAAATGATGGTGGAGTGTGCTACATGGTAATACTAGAGCAACACTCACATATTCCACAGCCTAAATGTCTTGACTAGAGATAACTATTTGAGTGAGAGATTTTCTGTATTTTTTATGCAAGTAAGTCATACAAAGGGGGGAGGGGGCTATTTACATAACCCCTCTAAGCATAACCCTCGATTGGCCCTTAATGGCCGCCCTCAAGCCTCATGAAGTGGTTTAAGAACCACTTAATAACCTCCAAGATAAGGTGAAGGGGTGTCCACTATGGGTGCCCCTTTCTTACATCTCTCACTCACATATAATGGGCAAGATCTCAGGTATGCATCCCTCAATATGTTCTCAATCTTGTTCATACTGGCAAATAGGTCGTGCGACCATCGAGCATAATTGTAAAAAAAAATGGGAGCACTATACCAAATCTCTCCGAGAGAAGACAAGCATAACATCCCTAAAAGTGTCTCGTTATACACCAACTCATTTGGTCACATATGACTAAGCATCCTTAATCCCTCTCGAGTCTGAATGACTCAGAGCAATGCTCAATCTCCATAAAACATTATGTACTCACAACTATATTGCAACTCCCAAAAAGCAACATAACTTGCCAGCAATAAATACACACCATGATCGATGTGTTACCAAATAGTCTTTCTTTTGCCCTCATGTCATTTAGTTTTAGTTCAGTCGCTTTTTCAGCAATGTCTCTTTAAACCGTATCATTCATGGTCATAGATAACATGCCAAAGTAGCGAACACTAAAACATCAACCTCTTTACATAGTCAAAGGTCTCCTAAGGATATAAATAAATTAAGGTTATCAAATATGACCTACAGGACTCACATGGTGAGGAAACAGGGAACCATTCACTCACATCTACTGTTGGTCGCAAAAGCACATGTAGTATGAAATACATGCTACAGTGGAGTTCTCTTTCCAAAGATGGAGCGTATATCTAATCTCACTTCACTGTACAGATCTTAGTAGTCGCTATCATAGAGCCTAACTTAAGTCCCTCGATTTGCTCGCTATCCTAAGCACCAAAGAGGTTTTTGCATTTGGCTAGACTACAGGCTACATGGATTGTGGATAACCATGCACAGTCCTTTTAAATATGATGGACCACATCTTAGTTCCCACTAAGGCGACATATCTTTTATGTCTTACAACTTATTCATCTTTAGACAAATACCAAGTAACACATTGTCTCATCTTTGCTCTCTACCCCTTTGTAATGCCAAAGGTGATCGCTTGTGTGAGTGAGCCAATCTAAGCCTATCGATATACCTTTTTCACCATAACTCCTAAATTTATGGTGAATGTGAGTGCTTACCAAAAATGCTTCCAATCACGCCACATTATCATAAAACATACCAGTATCATGTGCATGACGAGCAATACCATGAGGTAGAGAGAAATCACATGTTCAACTATAAATTATTAAACCACAATTCTCAAGTGGTGTTTAATGACCATTTATCTCCATGTGCATTCTAATGTATAGTAACTTTCCAAAAACATGCTTCTATCAAGAGACTCTGCATTTACATATAAAAGTCATTTGCATAACCATGAAGTCAGCGACGACTCATCGCGAATCTCATTTAGGTCAAATTCACAATATAAACCTTAGATTCTAGTCAGCAAGTCCAACTGCGATTTTTAAGAATATACAAGGTGACCACAAATGTCATTCAACAAACTTAATTTGCAACTTCAAGATTTCATATAAATCTCTTGTACTTAACAAAAGCATGTGAGATAACCATAATTTATTTTTCATTAAGGGTAAAGCGATTAGAGCCTTTGCCCCCAAAGACAATCATAATAGTCTAGTCATTACTTTTAACGACAATCGCACCACAAACTCACTTAATCATATAAGCCATATTTACCTTCTAACAAAATCTTAACTTCTAACTCATATGAGCAAATGTGATGACTTGAGCTTGCTTAAGCATGACCCATAGATTTTATTCTTAGTTTCCATGACATTTTGGGAGCTTTAGTTATTTTGGAAAGCCTTAGTGTCTTTGATTTAGCAACTTGAGCCCAAGAGGAGAGTAACCAGAGAATGCCTTGTGAATTTCGGCCCTATTTAAAAACTCAATCCCAATGGCTTTAGGTCCATGACCCAAATCTTAGTCACTAGTGCCATGTGTCATGCATTTGTTGCACTATGAATCTAAACTTGATAGTGGGATAAGAAGGAGAGAGAAGTGTAGGAAGTACAAAGAGGTGGCTTGCACTCCTACCCTAGAGAAATTGCCAGTTGTCAGTATGCTAGAAACTTTCTAGATGGATCAAGGGACAAAAGGAACCTAGGAAGACTAAGAGATTTTCGGCTAGACTGATTTCCCACATGCCTAGACCCTTTGTCTTGTCCAATCTCAAGTTCCAAGGTAGATATCTTGGGAAGGGAAGTCCAGGGAAGTGAAATAGAACTTTTTTAGAAGATTTGCATGGGAAACCAAAGGGAGACATATAGGATTTCGAATTTTAGTCAGACTTTGCCAAGTGTCAAGCATGCATTAACCTTCTAGAAGATTAGATGAAGAGACTCTTATATCAAAGGACAAGTATGCCCTTAGGGTTTCGGCTAACATACTCCCAAGCACCTCCACCACACGCCACTTGTTCTTAGTGAAGAGTTCCAAAAAGATTTCGCATAGGAAAGACAAATGTGAGATTTTCTAAAGGATTTACATTGGAACACCAAGAGAATTTTGAATTCCTAAGCCACATGCCCACTCAAGGTTAATTTCTGACATTTTGCCATTTATCATTTATGCATTAGTAGAGGAAAAGGTTCTAGAAAGGAGTGGAAGAGAAAATGCACGAGAATTATGTAACAGCCCACTAGAAATTCATTGGTGGAATTTCTATTGACTTTAGGACCCTCGTGAAAATCCCATAAGCTTTTACGAATCAACCAATCGCGCAGGTTTTAGTCTATTAACATAGTCAGAGTTATCACTCACTATGGTGCTAGAAATATGAATTGAATTATTTGAGATAGTTAGAAGTGTCAGAATGCATTATGGTCTACGCCATTAGACTTAGTTGATTATTTAGGATTTTATGGCGTAATAATCCATTTTTATAATTTCGGATGAAACATATGTTCGAAATTGTGATTTTATTTTTACGGGTACTTCGGTGTTGAATTTTGGTAAACGATTTTTCATATAGATTAATATGAATATTTAGGATTTTTCAGTACTAAGTTTATTATATTTTTTTTAGAGTGAACAATAACATCGATAAGCGCACCAAATGCAGTGTTTTCAAAATCACAGTGTGGAATGTCCAAATTAGGTTAGAGAAGTTTTATTTAGACACTTGGAAAGATCTTAGCCACACTTAGTAAATAGTATTAGACACTTGGCACAAAGAGGAACCATGAGTTGGATTATGAAGAAATCAAAGTGTGAGATCATGCCACCTAAGCAAAACCCTATTCTTTTTCATCAGATCAACCAATTTTGTGCTAAATCAAAGAGGGTTTCAACCCTAGTGAGACCTTAAATTGTTGGAATCTAATTGAAACCCCAAAATCTTGGTTGAAACCGAAACCCTAAACGATTTCCCCAAACCCTAAAGTTGGCCTCCAAACCCTTTTTAATCTAATTTTTAGCATTGTGTTTAATCACTTGATTAAATCACTTTCACATGCTATTAATTTCTCAAATTATTGTTATGACATCATTATCCAACCTTTTAAACTTTGAAAATTTCATTGGGCCAAGAAAAATTGGATTTAGGCTTGATAGCATTCCAAACCCTAACCAAACCCCCTTTAAACCCTAAATTGAAGCCCACTTGGTTGAGGCCCCCCATGACCCACGAATTTGGCCACCTTGGCAAACCTTCTTGAAGAAGTTTTCTCCCCCCATATGGCAGGCCATCCACTGCCCTTGGTTACCCCAAATAGTTCCTTGATGTGAGGGAAAGAGCCCCCTCATCACACCCCTTCTAGAAGGCAGCAGCAGCAGCCCACTCTCCCTCCACTTTTTGTCACATAGCCACCTCCAATCAAGGATCATTCCAGCCCAGACCTCACCCTTCAGAAGTATAATGGCGTGCAAGACACCATTTCTTTCATTTCATCACTTTTCACCTCGTTCTTAGAGAGAAACTCAAAAGTGCTCTCTCGGGCAGATTTCTGAGTCGTTTTACATGGTGATTTTTGACCTTTTGCAAGTATTTTCGCACGATCACTCCTTCATAAAAATTGTTCGTATTTGAGTTTAATTTTCGTGGACATCTTATTTGTCTCATTCCATGCTCATTTGATTAGTCAAAAGTATTTTTAACCATGTAAAGGTCATTCTGGACGTGAAACTGGAGAGTATGTTATGTTTTGGAGTTTTTGACCAAGGTAATAGACATATCTTGGTCCGAAAAGTTTATGGAGTGTTTTTAGCATGTTTTTATGAATGTTCATTGAGGTTTTATTGCATGACTAAAACTTTTGATAATAGATTTCCTTAGATCTAGAAACTTGAAAACTGTAAGTGGAAAAACAGTTTCTGTTTTGGGAAACTTTGAATATTTCGTTGTTTAATCTTACTCCAAAGGCTTTGATATTTTTATGTGATGATTCTAAGTCTCTTATTTGCATGTTAGGATGTTAGTTTGAAGATATTTAGTATTAGTTCCAAATATATGATTTTTCTATGCAAAAGGATTTTGGTTAGGCCTAAAATTTGATGTTTGTTGAGTTATATCCATGTTTTATTAAGTTTTAGCCATGTGATTTTAAGTTTGATGGTTGGATCTTCTTTAGGACACATTTTTTAAACCATGTGATGTTTTAGTTTGAAGATCACATGTCTTTATACCATGGATCAAGAGATTTATCAAAGTTAATTGAGAGAAAAGTTTCTGTTTTTGGACTAAGTGTAAAACCAAAACTTCTAAGTGTTGTGTTGTGATTTTTGATGACTTTTGTTTGATGATTTAAAGCATGGTTTATTTTAGGATGATGTTATGAATATGTTAGAAGTAAGATTTGATTTTTTTTTTTTTTTTTGGAATTCTTGGAGATGTTTTTATTAATGTTAAAATTTGTGATTTAAGGATTTACTTTTGTTAAAAAGTTTGGATCTTTTAACAAAAGGTTTGGTGTTGATGATTAACTTTTTTTTAATGGATATTTTAAGTGTGTTTTAAACTTAGGATGGAAAGATATTTTTTGTAAAAATTTGGTTTGATCATGAATTTTTTAAAATTTGAAGGAATTGCAACAAATCAAGGGTAATATAGCCTATGTAAGTTTCGGACCTATAGAGTTTTAATAGTTGTGTTAGTTTTAAATTTTTCTGAGTTGATATTTGAATTTATGACAAAATTTACATGAGAAATGTAAATTTGGGTAATTTTTGAAATTAGGATGTGAAATCCTTAAGTTATAGGTAAAATGGTCATTTTTCCACATGTAGAAGGTAAAATGGTAATTTTACTCTAAGTTGTCTCTTTTCACATTTCTAATTGTTAGTAATTAAATTTCTAACTTTTAGAATACCCTTTTACAGTTCCTCGTGTTTCGCGCTTTATTCTCATAGAACGCGACGATCGATGTAAGTTAATTCTTAACTTACTATCAGTTTACTATGTATGTGTGATGAAGGAAACTACAGTTTATATTTTTATGTTGTTATACATGCCATGCCATGCCATATCATTGCATGTTTATATTATTCTGTCATGAAAAACTTATATGTTACAAAATATATTCTATCACATGTTACTATATGTTGCAAGTATGTCACATTACATATGCCATCTGTTACATGTGTATTATGTCACATAATATTTATTGTCATATGTTATGCCATGTTACGAAATATTTACTATCACATGTTATGTCATGTTACAAAATATTGTCTGTTACATATTATGACATGTTACAAAATATTATCTGTTACATGTATGTCATGTTATGAAATGTTGTCTATTACACTTATGTCTCAAAGTATGTCATGTCAGTCATCTTACGTTCATGTCACGTTATGATACGTTAGGACTTCTGTCTTTTCGTATTCATGTCATCCTGTCTTGACAATCTTGTTAAGTTATTCATGTCAATCATGACTCTAAGCGCTAAGATGGGATAATATCCTAGTGGAACTCATTTTTTCACGCTGAAGTATTTAAATAGGTATAAAATTTCCTGGGTTGACAAAGTACAGTCAACAGGTTACGAATGGGGCCTAACTAGCTGGTCACTGGAGCGCGCCAGACACTAACACCGATGGAGCCATACTTCATTTTACGCATGTCCACAACAAGTGTGGCGCGATCAATTCATGGGTTACAACAACTGTAGAGCATACACTACGTCAGACACAACAATTATGACACATAGAATACGTGGGGCCACAACAACTATGGAGTACGTATTAACTCACTCATAGCTGGTATAGATACCTGTGTTATGATGCAGTAATCGGCAGGGACACATGGTTCAAGAGGACCCGTGTAGCACCCGTATGGTCACTTAAATGATTAAGTCTATTAAATAATACTTCAAATTCATGTATTTCACGTTTAAGTCATGTTTCACGTTATGTTATGTTCAAGTTTACGTTCATGTCAAGTTTCAAATTTATGTCAAGTTCATGCTATGTTTCAAGTCCATGTTAAGTTTCAAGTTCACGTTCATGTCAGGTTATGTTCACGTTCATGTTATGCTCAAGTTCACGTTCATGTTAGTCGAGTTACGCGAGTTACTCAACGAAGTTGCTCGATAGTGTATTTTGGCAATATAATTATAGAGTCGGGTGTTCGTTATTTTGAGATTACAGTTTTCTGAGAACCGTGCTGTAATCGTGGATGTTTATTCTGTTAGATATGCAAGGATCATGTTTTAACTATTTGGGATATTATAAGTTTGGTGCATAGTATTGCTCAAGAAAAAAAAAGTATCCGCTGCGAATATTGCATAATGTTAGATGCATATTAGGAGCATTGCATCTTATATGTCATGAACGGGGGCAAGTAACCTTATGTTGCATGTCCTGACACTTCAGATTTCCGTCCGATCTCAAGCAGAAATCTGGGGGCGTCACAAATTACCCTTGTACCCCTGGGATTTCGGCCACCACATTGCCACATGTCATGTTTTGAGTTCTTGAGAAGCATAAGGAAGTAGGAGAGTCACCTAAGGAACATGCATAGGAAGAAGAAGCTTCTTGCTTAGTGAAGAGTAAGTGACACGCATGGGAAAAAGGAAAAGACGCATGGGAAAAGGAAGAGGCGCATAGGGAAAGGGCAGGAAGCATGGGGAACACGCACCTACATCCTACATGCCTTTTGCCACTTGGCAAGCATGCACAAATCTACAAGGTTCAAGCTAAGGCTTAGGATTTATTGAATGTCAATTTTTCCCTAGAGATTCATTGAATCTAGACCATATGGGGGAGTATACCCAAGGAGCCTCTTAAGATTTCGAATTTTGACAAGATGCCATGCCACATGTCACTCATGCAAAGGATCTTTTGGATTTCTCAATGAGAGACAAAGGAAGGGCTTTGGCACATGGCGTCCATGCAAGGATATTCTTAGATTTCCTAAGAAAAGCAAGGATGAGGGATATTTCGAATTTCCAAGGAGCCACGCCACTTTACAAGATTATTATTTTCAAGAATACTTTTGTGTTCCCTATGCCTAAACGCCACTTGTCCTACATGCATCATAAAAGGTGTCACTTATCCTACATGCATCAGAGAAGACACCACTTGTCCTTCATGCATTGGGTCACTAGCAACCAATGGAATTTTGTTGGAGAACTCTATATAAAGGGAGATGAGTCACACGCCCAAGGGCTTTTTTCTTCTGTCATTCTCGGATTTTACATACTCTCATTCTCTCCACACTTTCTTACACGACCACTTGGAGATTTTTTCTACTTTATCACACTTTCCTTCATACCAAACAAGGGAGGCTTGTTTCAAGAGAGGATTTCGACACCATCAATGGTAGACAAGGTAAGGTTCGGTTCTCTCTTAGTTTTGCACACACATATCACATATTCAACTTAAGATGAGATTTGAACCTCAAGGGAGTTCGAGTATGGTGAAACACACACAACTTCCACACTTGCTCATGGGATACGAATTATGGTTTTCTAGAAGGGTAGAAACCGAAAGTTTGAAAGAACAAATTCTATACACATTCCGCCACATTCATATATTTTCACACTTATTCGATATTAGTCGAAGATACAAGGAAGTTGAAGGGTGTCTTGATTCGAAATCCTAGAAGCCTATTAGTTTGGGACTTCTTAAGCCTTAGTGATAACCCTAGAAACCCTCACACACTCAAGAATACGGATTATGGTTTTGGAACCCTTATTCTAATAAGTTATATTTCGATTTATAGCTTTCTATTTGTTTCATTTCGTGGATTTTTGTAAATATACACTCAGCTTTCTCCTGGTTAATACTTGTATATGATTGTATAAATCTTTTCATTGTCATGTTTGCTTTGTTTATTATTTCTTGATTGATCGTTTGATTATGTTAATATGATCTTGTATCAATCTATGGAAGGAATTATAAGCTTTGAATTTGTGATGAAAATGCCATGAATACTCTTATAAGTTTCGGTTTTCACATGTTTAAGATTGATGGTTTTTGCAACATGAAGTTTCCGGCTTGAATGTATGTTGAATGTTTTGGATCTTAATCAAATGTTATGATTTTATGCTTTGTTTTACTATACTTTGATTTCTAAGTTATAGGCTTGAAGATTGGAACATGTTTAAGTGATAAATCTCATGATTTTTGCACCTATGTGTTTCAGCCTAAGCATGTTCCCATGGTTTCATAAATGTGTTTGGATGTTTCATGTAATCATGCTATGAATTGAACTTCTTATGCTTGGTTACTTCATGCATGGCATTCCATGTCACATGTCAAGTATGAGTACGTATGTCTTAAGTTCCATGTCACATGCATTTGAGGAAAATGTTTTCAAAGAAAAGTGTTATTTAAAAAAAAAGTGTCTAAATGTTTTATCATGACCCCAAGTGTTAGGACGGAGATTGTCTTAATGGAACTCCTATGTCCACTCTGGAGTGCCTAAAAATGGAGTGGTAACCCATAGGTTGACCAAGAATAGTCGATGACCCTCGAATGAATTCTTTTTAAAGAATACAGGAGCGAGGAAGCACCTAACACTAGTGGGTGCATAAGACATGTAATTTGACGAAGTAAGGTCAAGTTAATATGATTATCTGTTTAACTCGAGCTGCAGAAATAGTGGTAAGCAGAGATGGTGGTAGAATCCCGCCTGTGATTCTCACCTACGGTGCACGCGGTAGGGATGGTGGTAAGCAAGGATGATGGTAGAGTCTCACCTATGATTCCCACCTACAGACTGTTGATGGTGCGGTAACTAGCAGGAACACGCGGTGTAAGGAAGGAAGCCATATTTTGTCCACCCTATGAACAAAAGAGCTCATAAGATAAGGATCACTTGGTGAAAATCTCATGATATGATAAGGATCACTTGATACAAATCTTGTGATATATTCTGATAAGGCAAGTTCTGATTAAGATCAACATGAAAAAGAAAGTCAATGAAGTTTTCTAAAAATGTTAAAATCTCCGTTACAAGTCTTTTAAAAATAGTCATGTGCATAAGTCAAGTTTTGGTCAAATCATATGTCAAGTATATGTCATGCACGCATTTCATGATATACCTCTTGTATGTTTGGTTAACTATTATATGTTGCGTGTTTACATGTTAAGATTTCTCGAAATCTCATTATAGTAGTTTCCACTACCATTCTCCACCCGAAATGGTAGAAGTTGTGACTCGACAAGGCTAAGGATGTGCTCAACTCGAAGAAAGAATGGATTTAGTCATGACCTACTTAGAGATAGCTGAGAATAGAAGGATGCATTAGTGATTTTTTCGTTAAGGTCTTTTTAGACAATACTTGTTATGTTAAAGTGTAAACAAGGAGCTTGATACTCCATTACTAAGACGTGTGATTTAAAGTTATGAATGAAGAAGTTGGAATATTAGTTTATTCTGGTACAACTTTTAAATGACTTATTCTGCTATGATTTATTGCATACTGCTAGTATAAATAGGTGTATTGCATCTTATTTGTCATGTACGAAGGGTATGTAGTCTTGTGTTGTGTGGTGCCCCCAGCCCCTGCTTGGAATTGGACGGTGACTGAAACGTCGGGATATGTAACACAAGGCTACATACCCCTTGTACATGACAAATAATATGCTATGCACCTAAGTACACTAGCAGTATGCAATATCATTGTAGCAAAAAATATACAAAGGTCAAAAATTCTAAGCAACACAAACAATAATTGCAAAGTACATGGTACCAACTAAAAAAAAAAACATTAACACTTTGTCCATGACCATAATAATTTAGCATAAAACAAAATATCCCAAAATATCAAGTATTAAAGTTTGTCTCCCAAAAACACACGAGACCTTCTCAAAAATATATTCCTCAAAAGTTAAGGCCTAAAACCCATAAGTTCCTTTTTTTTTTACCAAAACAATTAAGTTTCTTTTTCTTTCATTGTTAAAGTTCCATCAGGAGCCAAGCACCACGAGACTCCACAAAATGTGTCTTTCTCTTCCTTTTTGTCATAGGCATCATCCTCTATTCCTGTAACAACTTCTTCCATTCTAGTTTGGAGAATAGTAGTGTAAACTACCAAATTGAGATTTCGATAAATTTCAGTAAGTAATCACATAACATACATTAATTAAAACAAGCATACGAGAGGTACATCATGAAATGCGTGCATGAAACATGTACTTGACTTTGAACAGAAACTTGACATATGCATTTGACCATTTTCAGAAGATTTGTACAGAGACTTTGACATTTTTAGAAAAACTTTCTTAACTTTCCTTTTTCATGTTGATCTTTATTAGAACTTGCCTTATCAAAACATATCATAAGATTTGCATCGAGTGATCCTTATCACATGAGCTCTTATTCTTATTTATAGGGTAGACACTACATGGCTGCCCTCCTTACACTTCATGTTCCTGCTAGTCATTGTACCATTAACGATCTATAGACGGGAATCGCAAGCGGGAATCTACCACCATCCCTACTTATCACCATCCCTACAGTTCTACATACACAGAGAATCATAATAACTCGACCTTATTTCGTCGAATTATATGCCTTATGCACCCACTAACATTTGGTGCTTCCTCGCTTTGACATTCTTTGAAAAAAATTCATTCGAGACTCGTCGACTATTCTTCTTCGACCTAGGGATTACTACTCCATTCTTAAGTATTCCAAAGTGGAAAGAGGAATTTCACTAGGACAATCTCCCGTCCTAGCACTTGGGGTCATGATAAAACATTTTGACTCTTTTCTTTAAAAATAACCACTTTCTTTAGAAAACATTTCTCCAAATGCATGAGACATGGAAGTTAAGATATATGTATTTATACTTGATATGTGACATATGAAATGCCATGTATGAAATAACCAAGTATAACATCTTCAATTCATAACATGATTACATGGAACACATGAAACATCCAAATACTTTCATGAAACCATGGGAACATGCTTAGGCCGAAACACCTGGGGGTAAAAATCATGAGATTCATCACTTAAACATGCTCCAATCTTCAAGCATATAATATAAGAATCAAAGCATAGTAAAATAAAGCATGAAATCATGACATTTAGCTAAGATCTGAAACATAAAACACATGTTATGGCCAAAACATCATGATACTTAGTCCATCAATCTTGAACACATGAAAACCAAAACATATACAAGTATTTCATGATATTTTCATCACAAAATCCAAACATGTAATTCCTTCCATAATTTGATACAAAATCATATTAACACAATCAAACAATCAAACAAACAAAAAAAAAAAAACCAAAAAAACAAAAAAAAAAAAACCAACAAAACAAACATAGAAATGAAAAGATCTACGCAATCATATACAAGTGTTAACCAAAATAGGTTGAGTATATACTTACAAATAAAAACCGTGTATTGAAAGATTAGCAAGCTATAAATCCAAACACTCTACATTATAAAAGTAACTAACAACCATCAATTCATGCTCTTGAGTGTATGTGTAGATTTCTAAGACAATACTTGTCTATATCTTTTCAGCTTCTAGGGTTTTTAAGATAAAAACTTCTTTATTTCACTCTTAAAATAAAGCAAATCCTAAAATAACTAAAGATATGAGAAAAGGATGAAAAACATGGTGGATAAACTCATCTTTCTATTCGACTTCAAAGGTTTCTCAAGAACCTTAAACCATCTTCATTGCATGAGACATGGAACTTAAAACATACGTATTTATACTTGACATGTGACATATGAAATGCCATGCATGAAATAACCAGGCATAACATCTTCAATTCATAGCATAATTACATGGAACACATGAAACATCCAAACACATTCATGAAACCATGGGAACATGCTTAGGTCGAAACACCTGGGTGTAAAAATCATGAGATTCATCACTTAAACATGTTCCAATCTTTAAACATATAACATAAGAATCAAAGCATAGTAAAATAAAGTATGAAATCATGACATTTAGCTAAGATCCGAAACATAAAACACATGCTATGGCCGAAACATCATGATACTTAGTCCATCAATCTTGAACACATGAAAACCAAAATATATACAAGTATTTCATGATATTTTCATCACAAAATCCAAACATGTAATTCCTTCCATAATTTGATACAAGATCATGTTAACACACTCAAAAAAAAAAAACCAACAAAACAAACATGGAAATGAAAAGATCTACGCAATCATATACAAGTGTTAACCAAAATAGGAGTGTATACTTACAAATAAAAACCATGTATTGAAAGATTAGCAAGCTATAAATCCGAACACTGTACATTAGAAAAGCAACTAACAACCATCACTTCATGTTCTTGAGTGTATGTGTAGATTTCTAGGACAATACTTGTCTATATCTATTCGGCTTCTAGGGTTTTTGAAGTAAAAACTTCTTCATTTCATTCTTAAAGTAAAGCAAATCCTAAAATAACTAAAGATATGAGAAATGGTCGAAAAACATGGTGGATAAACTCATCTTTCTATTCGACTTCAAAGTTTCTTAAGAACCTTAAACCATCTTCAAGAAATCACAAAAAAAAGTAGGTGTTCTATCTTTCACATGGTCCAAATGAGATTTGAATCTCATTTTTGGGTTGAGTAAGTGATGTGTGTGTGAAGCTTAGAAGGAAAAATTGATTATTACCTTGACTAGACTTAGTGTGCCGAAATCTCCTCTAGAGATAAGAAAATCTTCTTGTTTGGTTGAGGAGAAAGTATAAGAAAGTGAGAGAATCTTCAAGAAAATATGAGAGAGTTGTATGGAGAGGGTAAGAACATGAAAATTTCAAATTTTGCAAAAGAAGAAGCCCTTGGGCGTGTGGTCTTCCTCCCCTTTTATAGAAAACTCCTCATTCCCTCATTGGTGGTTGAATTCCAATACATGTAAGACAGGAGACAAAGATTTCCTTCCTCCTTTCGCTTTGGCCAAAACACCTCTTGGAATTCCCTATGTGGATTGCATTAGAAAAGTGCACTTTTTGGGATTGGCGTGTAGGGCTCCTCACCCTTGGCCGAATATCTCTTCTCTTCTCTTTATACACTTCCTTTCTTCAAACAATTGAGTGTTTCTTCTAAGGGTAACATGGTAAAACATCATATGATTCTTCTTTTTCCCAAACAAGTAACATTTTGCATGGATGACAAGTGGCAAAAGACATATGTCATGACTTAGCTGTCCACCTCTTTCTTCCTTTCCCAAGATGATGTTTCATCTTCCAATACTACTTTCCTAGGTGACCTTTCATGTTCTATTGGTTCAAAATAACTTAAGTGACAAGTGGCAAAGGAACATAGTGTTGGGAGTATGCTAACCGAATTTCTAAGGGTATTCTTGTCCTTCAATCCAAATATCTCTTCACATATCCTTCTAGAAGCTCCATGTATGCTTGACACTTGGCATTATCTGACTAAATCTCGAAATCCCATAAGCCTCCATTCGGTTTCCCATACAAAACTCCTAGAAAAAGCCCCATTTCACTTCCCTAAGCTTCCCTTCCCAAGATATCATCCTTGTAACTCGAATTGGGCAAGACAAAGGGTCTAAACATGTGAGAATTTGGGTCTAACCGAAAGTCCTTTGGTCTCCTCTAGGCTCCTTTTGTCCCTTAAATCATCTAGAAAGTTTCTTACACCATGACAAGTGACAACTTTTCTAAGATAATCGTGTAAGCCAACCCTTGGCATTTTCCTACACTTCTCTCTCTCCCTTAACCCATTATCAGGTCTAGATTCAAAATAAATTACTTACATGTCATATGGCACTTGGGACTAAAAATCTAGGCCATGGGCCTCAAGTCATTGGGTATAAGTTTCTAAACAAGGCCAATTCTCACAAGGCTTTATTGGGTTAGTCCTCTCTTGGGCTTAATTACCATTCAAGAATTCTAAGACTTTCTAAAAATAATTAAAGCTCCTAAAGAAGTCACAACTACTAAGTATAAAATTTATGGATCATGTTTACGTAAAGTTTGGGCCATCACATGTTATATATCCCGGCGTTTCAATCACCGTCCAATCCCAAGCAGGGGATGGGGGCGCCACAGCAAATCATAATGGAAACACCAAATAGTATAGGGAAAACTAAATTTTTTGATATTGTCCATCTCATAATTGTCTATGGATTTTGAACAAAAGCTTCTAGAAACTATTTTTCTTATACACAGTCTCACAAGATGTGAAGTCTTAGCTACTGTTCACAAACTCATGTCCATCACTTCGTAGAATGGAGAACCTCTTATTAGACGAAAATTAATTATCTAAGACAACCAGTTCACAATATCTCTTAGGGTGATATTTTTCTAAGATTGTTAACAGTGTTTAAAGAACCTCATTTTTTTTCAATAGGTTGTTAATAAAAAGCGACTAGGTACATTAGATATCTTTGAATAGATGGTTTGTTTAGGCCACATGTAAACAGTATCAGAAGCATTTCATGCATAAACATCACAAAAACTAACCATCTAATTCTCCTATGAGAATCAATTATTTAACTCCCTCAAGAAAATTTCCAATAAATATGCGATCAATAGTTATCTAAATGAAACTCAATTAGTGTCAAGAGATGGATCTATACCCCTACCAATTTCACTTTTCTGTGTCAATCAGATCAACAACTCAGGTTGGATCATATAAGTGATGTGAATCTAAGATTCTCTGTTGAGATTCCTACTATGTGAATTCAATACCTTTAGTGGAGCTGTATTACAAATATTCTCTTCTAGTCTCTAAACGACGAGATAATATTGATATATTGCTTCTACTCTATTTATGAGGATCTTTATATTCTATAACTTTTGGGAGTCACTATCACTAGTAGTACACCATTATCTCCAATGTATACTTACACTATTTGTTGAATTACTCCTACTATTTTCGGCGATCTTTTATAAAAAAATTAAAAATATTAAGGTTAAGGTAATGTGGAATGAAACGTTCTTTCAAAAAATAAATGTTTACAAAAATCCACAATTTCCCACCCTTGCCGAAAATATGAGTAATTTTCTTGACTCAACTAAAAAATAATCAAACTTAGATCCTCTAGATTTTTAATAGAATTTACGTTTGCACAAAATGGTCACTCGGCCTTTCTCAAAGGTGAATGAACTCAAAGTAAGGACGACAAGTCAGAATTAAGGCTGCAACCCCATATTACATCAATCCAAGTGTGATGTGACAACTGTTTTGCGCCATAATTTATTTATAACTCCATTCTCAGCAAGTCATTAAACTGCGACATAATTGTTCTCATCATATAACTCATACGATTTTAATTTTGAAAAAATATTTTAACTGAAAAAATATATTTTCCTTAAAAATTTTGGAATCGTAGTTATATAATGAAACAATATTTTTATTATCAAAGTCCTTAGTGTGCATGTAAAGGAACTTTTACATAGAAAATGTTCATATTGCCTTTTCTCTTTAACTCTTCTAAACCAAGAAGAGGGATCTCATTAGCGAGAAAAATTTCAATTTCTCAAGCTTCACACCCATCATCTTATGCCTTCACACCACATTTTAGTATATCCTCTCTCCACCCAAGAAATAATATCACTTTGTCAAAGAGTGACCATCCAACTTTAAAAAATCTAGAAATTCTCACTAACACCACTATTTTCAATGAGTCTTAAAATCAAATTAGGTATAAATTTCACTAATATCGCATTAAAAGCGCTAATAAAAATATCGTTTTGTGCAACAAATGCAGTATGTAACGTTTTAGTTGCTAACTAGCAATATATATTTATTTCTTTCATACTCAATATTTTTCATATTCTCCAATCCACTATAGGAGAGAAAAGAAAAATTTTGTGAGAAATTATCTTAGTTGAAAACCTATCTTGCATCAGTGCAACCACGAGCAAAATTTTTTAGTTTGGGCTTAGATAAGTCGTATCTAATTATTTAGACTTTTTACAATAGTTACCATGCAAACCTCCTAATTGCTTGGTATTACTCTCAATGGGTGCTCCAAAGTTTATATATCTGCAAGAACCTATTTGTTCTCGCTAGAGAAAAATAAAACTTGAGCAAAATTATCAGTACTAATACTACATAAAGGTGCACTGAAAAACCTTTAAAAAATGAATATGCCAATCAAGAATGTCCCAACACTCTTGCTCACTCAAATTTTAACGTCCTTACTTGCCAGACATACTAGCAAGCAGAGAAGGTATGTGTTTATCTGTGAATTAATCTAAGTTGCTTCAAGATTATAATGGTCAACTTCAAATATAGGAGCAATTAATCTTTGCATTGCAAAACAACACGCAATTTCTATTATTACCCATAAGATTCAAAAGTAAAATAGTAGTTTAGCTCTATCTAACAGTTGATCCCATCAACTTCTATAAAAATTGTAGTGCATGCATCCCACGCATACTTTTAATTTTATTCTAGACATTTTAGAGGTTTCACAATAATGATAGTCTAAGACTATCTGACACTCATGATAATCTTTATTTGTGTCCAACTACTGCTCACGGAGGAGATTAATGCGATGATTAAGTCGTATAAATAATCTCTGGGCTTTCTTCATGGTTATCTCAAAGTTACTAAACTATACGCATCTAATTGCACACATCTAAGAAATTTGTCGCATTAATCTAAGTCAGAACAAAAATAATTAATACATGTCGCAAGATCGAAAATTCGCTATGTTTCCTAATCATCTCTTGCGCCTTAATGCTTAATTATTAATTTATAACTTAATTTTTGCGTAAATTTATATCGTATAGGAGATTAATTCCAAATCAATCTCAATCATACTCCCACTAGGATAAATAATCTATCGAGTCAGTCACATGTAAAAATAATTTCTACCTCGATCGAAGTAATCAATATGAACCAATCATCAGCATGGACTAATCAAACTCGGGCTACTTAAGCCTCTAGTTTATCACATCCTAAAAAAATGGGGCCGTTTGGATTGAGAGATGAATTAAGATTGTTTGTGAATAGTAGAAAATAATATTTTTAGAATAATATTTTTTAATATTATTATTATTTTAATATTTGAAAAAATTGAATTATTTATTATATTTTGGTGTGAAAATTTGGAAATATTCTTTTGAGATTTGAAAAAAAAATTATTATATTTTATGTGGGAATTTAGAAAAATTATAATGATAAAGATGAGATGAGTTGATGAAGTTTTTGAATATAAATGGCCCCAAAAAATAGCCTAACAATACAAGTGAAAAAAAAATAGTTTGACATGTAAACATAATACATGTACAAAAATTCATCACATTTCACCCAAACAATTATTATTCACAAATAATAATAACATAGGCAATTTATAGCATAAAAATAGAAGGCTTAACAAATGTGACAAAAATTATCTCATAATCTCATGGCATGCATATATTCAATAATAATAATCATGCAAACAATATTTGTGCCATACCAATATACTCTAGCCCAATGGTTGAGGTTATAGCATGTGGGGTCTTGGGTTCAAAACATCACAAAAAACGTTTTTGTCAAAAAACAATTTCTAATCTTGGACAGCGAGTGGGCCGTACCCTTTTAGGTGCCCAACGGCAAAGTAGGCTTGTGCCTATTGGGCTCATGGCCCAAATCTCCCAGTTGCCATTTAGAAAAACAAAAAAAAACAAAATGAGCTAGGCTGCATTTTGTCAAAAAAAAAAAAAAAAAAANAAAAAAAAAACTATGTCGCTAAAGTGTTTCAGCCGAAATAAGACCAATAGATTTGCAGCCCACACAGCCCATAAATAATTTAAACCAAATTGTTTTCCTTTAATTAAAACATATGGGTTTTGCTAAAACAAAAACCATGGGCCGGACCCAAAACTTAATTTAAAAAAATGCGCCCAACTCCCTTTGAATCTAGCCCAAACTCCATCACAAACTAGAGGAACTATTCATCTTCTTCCTCCTAACAGTTGCAGTGTTCTTGTAACTGAAGATAAAAAAATTTCAGCTACTTGTAACCGCTGCCTATTGCAATGTGGCAGGAATTAATGGCGAAGCTGTGCACCGTATCAGTGCTTCCTCACACGGCATAGCATGCGGTGCTGCTCCTCCATTGTATGTGATGCGGACTGCACCCAACTGGTGCCCGCAGTGTCTGCATGGATTGCCGCACTGCCGTTTCGAAGGGCTCTGCGAGCAGGAGAGTTTGCCGAACCAGTCGCATACGTAGCTATTCCCATAGCAGAGTTTGTCGTACTGGCCAGGTGCACAACTGCTCTACCGGCAGCAATGCAAGCTGCATAGGCCAAGAGCGTCGCCCAACGCTTAATGCAGAAAAAAGGCTCCGACCTTGTGTGCAGAATTGCGTGCAATAGAACCTTCTACCTTGGCTTGATGAGCAACTCTGCGCAAGGCAGGGCTTCCCTCAACTCTTCATCAGCCTGGTGTCAGCAACTTAGCACAGCATAAGGTGCACCATTGCACCTGCGCTGCTTGTCGCACAGCACCAAAAAAACGGAGTTGTCCTGCTCTGTGCATATTAGAGCTCGCAGCACCACCATGGTACGCATTGCTCTACACGCATTAGAGGACAGCGCCTCCGTCGAGGTGCTCGCAGCTCTGCAAGTAGCAGAGGCGGCCATGCCACTCCTAGGTACTTCTCGCACCTATAGGTGCTCTGCACCCCGTGGCAAATTAGTTGAAGTAGTCGCGTGCTGCGGCCCTTCGTGTGTGCAGAGTGGTGGCACCCTGTTGGTGCTGCCATTTTGTCCACTACACCACCACAGTGTGCACAGCTCTACGTGCAGCAAAGCACGTTGGGAGGCATTGTCGCAAGCTCATGAGTATGCACCTTTGCAACGAGGTGTACCAACCCCATTTGGTCTGCGGCATCATCACATGGTGCTGCCCTCTGGCGAGCGCAACACCAATGTGCTCCCATCACCTATGGTGTTTAGTATATTGTGGTGAACACAGTGCATCTATGTAAAGCTGTTGTCTCGTGTGGCCTAACAGGTGTGCCACCACCTCTCAAGTGACCATGGTTACCGAGAGAAAAAAAAATCCCTCATCCTGCAGCAAAAATTTAGTGAATGAAATCACAACATGCACTTCAAACACAAATCGGGAACAACCAATTCTTGCTCTGATACCAATGCTAGAAATACTAAATCAGAATATGTAGCGGAAGCGATATTACCTAGTTGGTAAATCATAGATCTAGTGTAGTTGTTTCATGAATTCTCTAGCATCGTTGTTCATCCACAATCTTCACATGATGGTGGAGTGTGCTACGTGGTAATACAAGAACAATACTTACACATTCCACAGCCTAGATACCGTGACTAGAGTTGACTATTTGAGCGAGAGATTTTCTACTTTTTTATGCAAGTAAGTCATACAAAGGGGGGAGGGGCTATTTACATAGCCCCTCTAAGCGTAACCCCCGACTAGCCCTTAATGACCAGCCATCTTAAACCACTTCATAACCTCCAAGAGAAGGTGAAGAGGTGCCTACTATGGATGCCCCTTTCTTACATGATTAAACAACAACCACAAGAGTTTGTTGCACTTGTGTGCAAGGGAACATGTTCGTGGAACAATACACTACCTATTGCATAAAACTTGAGAGATTTGCCCCACCTGATTCCCACTAAGAAAATGCAAGCCCAGAAGTTCTAAAAAGGTTTGCAACCAAGGATTCGTCGTAGCCATTTTCCTTGTTTGCATATTGCGAATTTCTAAGAACTAGTGGATGTTGCCACTAGACGTGATTGAGCAGAGGAGTTTGATTGCACATATAAATCTGAAAAGAAAGAGAGTTTTTCCTTCTTTTGTTGGAGAGAATGATGATAAGAGAAGTAGGGTCGTTAGTGCTGATAAAGGAAAGGGTATTGTTATTGGGAGACCAACACCAAACTCCAGTTCCACCACCTACTTGTTACAATTGTGGAAAATATCCTTGCCAAGTCTTTTATCGAGGAACATGGCGCAACACCAAGTGGCATTCTAGGAGTTGCCACATGACTGCAAGTGGCACCATAAGCATTTTTTTTTCTAGGTCTAGAGATCCTAAATATAATTTATTCATCTTTTTTTTTTTATCTAAAAAGATTTCAAAAGAATGTTACGAAGTCTTCTAATTTCGATTTCCCTCTTACTTTTCTACAAGAATTGGTCTCATTTGTTTTCACAACTATTCTCAACTCATATCATTTCATTTAATCATTACAACTTTTCTAAATTCTCACACAAAATAAAATAAACAATTCAATTTTTTCAAATTTCAAAACAAAAATAATATTAAAAATATATATTCTAACAATATTTTATTTAACTTTTAACTTTTATCTCAACTCATCTCATCTGTAAAAATAAACGAGGCTTGAACTCTAAAGTTTCTTGGTTCTCAAAGACATTGACTTATCAACTTAGTAATTGTGTGGAGGAGGAATTAACTTGGGGAAAAATAAAGAAAAAAAAATGAAGATGTGAGGGGCGTTTCAGAGGCTACACTTGAGTTTTTCCTTCACTTTTCGAAAGTCTAATATACACTACAAAATATTGGAGTTTTAAAAGTGTTTCTCAGGATAAAATAAATTTATAAAAAATGGATGATAAAAGATTTATGGACATTAAAACTCATAATTTTGAAATGTAAATAGGAGTAAAAATCATTTAATTTTTGGGCTCCAAAATTAAACATGTTTTGTTTAAAAATTAGGTTTGGTTCAATAACACTAAAAATACCTCATTTAAAATAAATTGAATATTAAAAATTCTCTAAAAACTTTAAATTAATTGGCTTACTTAAAAATCATTTGTTAAATTGAAATGAAGTTTAGGGTTTTGAGGCTTTAAAATGGAATGTGTGACCAATCTGAGATGAATCAGCTAGGTTTGTCACAATGATGAGTTCAAGTATGGTCTTGGGCGTGTTTTGATGTAGGAGGGACGAGTATTAGCATAGACTTCACAATAGCTAAAGGGGCATGAAAAGAATTATCTTGCTCACAATCTCAAACTCGGAACTATCTAAAATACTTGAAGTAGGTTCATTTGAGGAAGAAACAAGAATTATATGGCAAAATTGAGTGGTCTATCCGAATCAAAATAGTCTGAAATATTCATTCAACCAAAGGAAATTGAACATGTGGCAAAATGTGGCTGAAAACTATTAGTGACTATTAGTTTGAAATTAAGTACCATCATGGAAAGGCAAATGTGATAGTAGACGCATAAGTCAAAAGTTACACCCATATCTAGCTACTCTACCTACAAACATGTCCTTAATCCTATGTGGTATACAAGAGTTAACGCTAGAAGACTCCCCACTTCCACACCAGTACTTGGCTTCCTCTGTACTTGATAGTGGGTTTATCACGTGTTTACGTTCGTTTCTCGCTCAGATTCTCATCAAATCAGATCATAAAGGGAGTCTTGAGAGTTTTCTCGTCATTTCTATGTCAAGCTATTCTTGTTCCGCTGCCTCACGCACCATGATTGTCAGGATATTTTGTTAAAATATCTATTTAAAGTAAGGCAGTTGAGGTTGATTGGTCATACACATATGATTAAATGTTACACTTTTATAAAATGGACCTTGTCTCATGGGCTGTGAAGTTTAAGAGTTATTTTTTCAACACTTGCTTATTCTTTGTCATGGGCTAATGATGGTTTAATTGTGCAGGTGTTGAAGGTCCAAGAGCCCGAGTCCCACTCAGCCTTTGAGCCCCGAGTCCATCGAAGCATTAAGCCTCTCAACCACTTAGACCCTTTACATTTCTTTTGCTAAGAAGCCGTGTTCTTCCAGAGGGTAGAATGGAGATAAAGAGAAGGCGGCAATTAAAGGAGAGAGAGGAAGAAATGGTGAAGGAAAGTGAGGATAAAAGGGGTCAAGGCGCAAGGATGTGGGGATGGATTATTTGCTGTTCTTGTAGTGTTTTCTATTTTACTTTTGTTTTCTATTGCAAGTGTTTCTCTGTTAGGGTTTTTGTAAAGTTTTGGAATCATCTTTTACAGAATGATTCTAGGCTAATCTCCGCAACTAAGGTTGCAAGGAATGGGGTTTTCTTCCTCCTTCTGAGTATTGTTGGTTGTTGTGATATTTAGCAAGACTTTGTCTCTGTATTTCCATTCCTGATTCACTGTGGGTTTCTGAAGGACCTCTTGTTGTTGACCTGTTGTAGACGCATGACACATCAGGACCTTAAAATAATCTAGGATCCCTCAGCTCTAGGGTCTAAGAATGAGAATGATGATTAATATAGTTAGGAATTTATTTTTACTGGTACTATAATATGAGATTGCATGTTTTTTTTTTTTTTGAGTTCGTGTGTTAATATCATGACTGGTTTGACACAAGTAGATGCACCCCGTGACCAACATCTCGATGGTCGAGGAAACCCTAACCCTGTATCCCTAGTATTTACTCTCCTGCCATTACTTTTTCGATTCCCCAAAGGTTCTAAACTATTTGCTCTAAGTTGATTATTTTTGTTCATCAACTCATTTTTTCCAAGAAATTAAAGAGTGTAGGAGCAGTTTTCATTTTAACATGAATTCATGTTTTATTTCTTTAGAGTAATTACAGTCCCTCATTCTTAATGTCTGAATACAAACTCATCCTACATATTGTACAAATTCCGAGTACATAGTTCATCCTATTCTCACAATAAATAACCTTAAACCCATCCAACTACGAATCCCCATATGCTTCCATCTTTTACTGTTCTTTTTCATTTGAACCTTTTTGCTTGATTGATTGTGTTGACAACGTTATTCTTGTGGAGATGACCTTGGAAGCTCCCTATGCTTTTAAACCTGCTTTTATACTTGGAAGCAATATTTGGTGAGTATCACACCACTACTTCAGTAAGCGTGTTTGACCATGCGCCACACGTGCACGACTCACTCCAGCAACCAGGTCCATCCCAATTCAAGCCCAGTTTCACCCAGCCCAAGTAAGATTCTCCCTTCTTTTTTATTTGTTCATTTGGCCCACTTTGGTTCAAGCCCAGTCACAGTCCAACCCAATTTAGCCCACTTGTTCGAACACCTTTAAAAAATCGACCATTGACCCAAAAAAAAGAGAGAAGAAAAAAAAAACTACAACAGTATGTCTCACACCTCTTCCAATCTTGAAACCATTGTTTGTCCTATTGATAATATTTTAGATGACTCTAATTATAATATGTGAGCCCAAAATATGGAAGTATTTCTTAGAAGACGAAAATTATGGCACTATGTATCTGGCGATATTATTACACCCAAGCAACAAGAAGGTGAGAGTCTTGATTTTTTTACCTGTCACCTTGAAGATTGGCATAGTGTTCACTACAAAATCTTGTATTGGTTTATCAACACTTCTGTTTCATTCATCCATAGCTTGCTCCTCAAGCTTGGTAATGCTAAAGCTGCTTGAGATTTTCTTGCTAAAAGATACAACTGCACTCATGATGCTTTGTTGTAGTTCCAACTTAAGACTAAGCTTTATCAGATGTGTCAGGAATCAGGTCAGTCTTGTGGCGCCCCCAACTTCCATGTACGGACACACACGGAAATTGAGACACCCAGGATGATGACAACGCGGTCACGCACCCCATCGACATGTGCTGAGTGTGTGCAATGCAACACGTGTACAATAAAATACGCAGCGGAACGGTAAAGTCAAATAACTAAGTACCAGAGTTTAATACAATAACAGAGTACTGAAAATCCACATGTCAACATAATACAATTTTGTTTACAAAACAACTTCAAGTCAAATAAAATACAATAAACAAAAACAGAAATGATCTTCAACACAAAAATAGCCATGTCCCTACTCCTCAGGTGAAGCTGCATCTTCGGGCTCAACCTCTTCAAAACCTGCGTCAAAATCTGCAGTACCAATAAATGGTACCACAGGTAAGTAAAACCCAAAAATACTCCAAGATAACAAATATAAGAATACAACAACCACTATGCATGCACATGATGACCCAAGTGCAAAACCCGAGAAAAACACCATTTCTCGAAAATCACAAGTTTCTTTTCCCACACACGCCAAAAATCACCATTTGGCACAATTAATAACCAGGAATAGTTACTTTAATTCCAATTTTATCCCGTATGCACCATGGCCTCCCCTAGGGACCATCCACATACCCTGGCTCCCTTCGTCACCCCACAGGTAGCGACCATGCGAGTGATACAATACGAGTGATGCCCAGTTCCGCGCCCACCGCGTACATAGCCAAGCATCCTCTGATCTCCGCCAGCACGAGAGATCACGGAGTCGGATCGAGAGCGCTACCATCTCGTCCAAGTCCCGAGCAACAGCTCCAGGG
>QEOT01009602.1:77458-99206 GCA_003123785.1 Pterocarya stenoptera
AAAAGAGAGAAGAAAAAAAAAAAACTACAACAGTATGTCTCACACCTCTTCCAATCTTGAAACCATTGTTTGTCCTATTGATAATATTTTAGATGACTCTAATTATAATATGTGAGCCCAAAATATGGAAGTATTTCTTAGAAGACGAAAATTATGGCACTATGTATCTGGCGATATTATTACACCCAAGCAACAAGAAGGTGAGAGTCTTGATTTTTTTACTTGCCACCTTGAAGATTGGCATAGTGTTCACTATAAAATCTTGTATTGGTTTATCAACACTTCTGTTTCATCCATCCATAGCTTGCTCCTCAAGCTTGGTAATGCTAAAGCTGCTTGAGATTTTCTTGCTAAAAGATACAACTACACTCATGATGCTTTGTTGTTCCAACTTAAGACTAAGCTTTATCAGATGTGTCAGGAATCAGGTCAGTCTATTGCTGAATTTCTATTCCCAAGTTAATAATCTTTGAAAACAGTTGTCTGCTACAGATCCTCAACTCAAATGTTTTAAGGATATTGAGTTGTTTGCAACCTCTCGTGATCGTCACAAATTTATGCATTTTATGATGGCACTTCGTGAGGATTTTGAATCTACTCGGGCATCTCTTTTGCATCGCACACCCCTTCCCTCTCTTAAGGTTGTAGTTGCTAAACTAATCTTAGAAGCGAATCGTTGTTCAACCATGAAGTTGCAAACTCTAGATTCAGTTGTTGCTACCATCCCTAAAACTACCTTTGGGTCTTCCACAGCCCTAGGCCATTCTCCTTCTCAATCGTTGATGACCATCTTCTGCAAATAATGCAAACGTCCTGGTCACTTTGTTACGAAATGTCGTAAATTGCAGAATAAAAATAGTCTCGAGCTCCCTTGTCACAAGTTGCTACAGTGGCTCTAACTACTCATTTTGCTCCTGAGTCTGCTATTGAACCTTCTTTAGTGTCCCCTACTCTCACTGCTATTGACATTGAGGCATTGATTCATCAAGTTTGATTCCTGTCTTCTAGTGTTTTGTCTGGCACCTCAATTACACCTCCTTGGTTTTTTAACTCTGCATGTTGTAACCGTATAATCTCTAATTCTACCATTTTTTTTGCTCAAAAATATGTTTTGTCACCCAATCCTATCATATATACTGTTGATGATTCTCATTTATATGTTAGTCACATTGGGTCAATTTCTTCCTCTACCTTATCTGTTGACAACACATACCTTATTCCCTAGTTGTTCTTAAATCTCCTTCCAGCTGGTCAACTTTGTGAATTAGGTCTCGAGCTTACATTTTCTAATTCTGGTGTTGATGTGCAGATCCATAGACGAGTCAACTTATTGGGACAGGCTGTAAGATTGGACATCTATTCGAGCCCGCTTCTTTGCAACTTCCATCCCATCTGTCTCGCTCTGTTGTTGCCATTGTTGTCTCTTCCCAGTTATGGCATTTTCGGTTGGGTCATGTCTCTATTTCATGTGTTCACCTTTTGATTTGATTCACTTTAATATTTGGGGTCTTGCACCCACTCATACTGAGGGGGACCTCGTTATTTTGTTATCTTTGTAGATGATTATTCTTGTTGTACATAGCTATACCTATTACAACATCAATATAAACTTGTTCGTGTTTATCGAATTTTTCACAAAGTGTTACAAACTCAATTTTCTCGAACCATTAAAGTCTTTCATTTAGATAATGCCATGGAATACAACGACAAATCTCATTGAGTTCTTGAATCAAAAAGATACATTGTCACATCGTTCTTGTCCTTATACCTCTTAACAAAATGGTCGTGCAGAACGAAAACATCGTCATATCCTTGATACTGTAAAAGCTCTTTTACTTTCTACTTCTTTACCTAAATTTTTTTGGGGTGAAACTGCACTTACAACTATGTACACAATCAATTGGGTACCCTCACACATACTTCACAACAAATCTCCTTATGAACTTCTTTATGGTATGGTTCCTAATTACTCCTTGCTTCGAGTTTTTGGTTATGCATGTTTTGTTACTCTTCCTTCTCATGAACGAATCAAACTTGAACCTCGCTCTCGGTTATGTTGTTTTCTTGGTTATGACTTAACTCAAAAAAGTTATTGCTGCTATAACCCAGTCACCAAACATCTTCAAGTCTCTCACCATGTGGAGCTTTAGGAACACAAACCATTTACTAGCCTATCCACGTTCTCCTCTTCCTTCTCCACCCACTCACTCATATTCACTGATCCCTCTATTGCTCTATTTCCTGACTCTTTTGCAGAGATTCCGAGCTCCTCAGACAGTTCTTTCACCACTACTCCCAATCTAGTTGATGCATTTGATGGACCGCTTGCAACACCATCCATTCATGAGCCTTCTCAATTCCCTAAACCTCGTCTTTCTAGTTGAGTAAGTATTCCTCCTACTCATCTTTGTGATTATCATTGTTTCTCTGTTCTTGCTACCCTCCACAAACCTCATAATTATCATGAGACTCGTACTGACTCTCTTTGCCAGTAAGCTATGTTTGATGAATTGGATTCTCTTGTCAAAACATATACTTGGGATATGGTGGACTTGCCTCCTGGTAAAGATGCAGTTGGATGCAAGTGGATTTCTAAAATCAAGACTCGAGTAGATAGATCAATTGAATGCTGCAAGGCTCGACTTGTTGCAAAAGGTTTTACCTAGGAGTATGGGATTGGCTGTGAGGAGACTTTTGATCCTATTGCAAGATTTACCTTTGTCAAATCTTTACTTGCAGTTGCTGTTGTTCAGCATTGGGAACTCTTTCAAATGGATGTTAAAAAAGCCTTCCTCAATGGTGATCTTATCGAAGAAGTTTACATGCAGTTTCCACCTGGCTATGAGCATTCTCAACATAAAGTTTGTCATCTTCGTCGAGCTCTTTATGGGCTCAAACAGGCTCCTCGAGCTTGGTTCGATAAATTCCGGTCAATGATTTCTCAACAAGGCTTTCTTTCTAACTCATATGATTCTGCACTCTTGCTTCGTACTACCTGTGCATGTACTATCCTTCTTCTTCTTCTCTATGTTGATGATATGATTATTATTGGTGATGATATTGCTGGTATTCGAGATCTTCAAACTTTTCTTAGTCTGAATTTTGAGATGAAGGATTTGGGACACCTTAACTACTTCCTTAGCCTTGAAGTTACTTCATGTTAGGATGGTTATTATCTCACTCAAGTTAAATATGCCTTTGATTTACTTTCCAAAACTGGGTTGACAGATAGCAAGATAGCCACTAGTCGCTTGAGTATAATACCAAACTCCTGGCCACTGACAGTTCCCCACTTTTGGATGCAACACTTTATTGATAATTAGTTGACAATCTCATTTACCTTACTGTCACCAGGTCTGACATTTCATATGTTGTTCATTTAGTCAGTCAATTTATGAGCGCGCCTCGATCTACCCATTTTACTAATGTTCTTTGAATTTTACGCTATATTAAGGGCACTCTGTTTTATGGTCTGCACTTCTCATCACACTCCTTTCTTGAGCTATAGGCCTATTCTGATGCAGATTGGGCTGGTGATCCCACTAATCGTCGCTCCACCACTGTTATTGTTTCTTACTTGGTACTTCTTTGATTTCATGGTATAGTAAGAAACAATCCATTGTTACCCGTTCTAGCACTGAGGCTGAGTATCGTGCCCTCGCTGATACGACATCTAAACTTTTGTGATTATACTGACTTCTGAAAGACGTGTGTTCCTCAATCAGTAAGTTCTCCTATTCACTGTGACAATTATAGTGCCATCTAGATTGCGCACAATAATGTGTTCCACGAGCGTACCAAACATATTGAGATTGATTTTCACTTCATCCGCCATCATCTTCAGCATGGTGTCCTCCAGTTATACCCAGTCCACTCTGAAGATAATCTTGCTGACATTTTTACGAAATCACATTCACCTAGTCAACTTGATGATCTTGTTTCCAAAACTGTAGTTAACTTTGCCACCAAGAGTTTGAGGGGGGATGTTAGTGTATATATATGTATCTTAGATATTATGATAATATTCTTAGTCTCTTGTAATTATGTTAACTTAGAATCTTTCATTCTTTATTGTATTTCCTTATTTACTTTGACCATATTAAACTATATATAAGCCTACTTTGTATATTTTTTATTAGACAGAAATTATACATGTATGATTCACCAAAATCCTCTCTATTTTTCCACTCATTTTTAAAAATTCAATAAAACATCTTAACTCAAACTATTTAACTACTATTCATAGATATTTTGAAATATTCTAAATATTCAAATCAGCTATTAGTGTCATAATATTATTTCTCCTGGGCGTAACCAATAGTGTTTTTAAAAAAGGATATATATATATATATTTATGTGATATGTGGATTTTCAATAGGCTTGCAATTCCCTTATATCACATGAATGTTCCGAGACACGGGCATCTTTGAGCAACAAACTACAAAGCCCGCTCAATTTATCGAAGGCGTATATGACGACAAAAGAGAAAAAATCATCAAGCGCGAGGACCGACAGCGGCCCAGCATAACCCAACATCTCTTTTTGGGCCACACAGATTTGCCCACAAAGATGAGCAAACGATACAAGGAAAGGAAAGGGAGAAGGAGAGAGAATATCCACATCCACCAGAAAAGGGTTTAAAACAGACAGGCAACTCGTGAACAAACGAAAACTAAAGAAAATTTGCAGATTTAGCAGATGACGGGAGAGAGCATAACGCCGCAATCACAATAGTCGTCGTTGTGACGATAATGGATTCATTGCTCTTCCAATATCTAAATGCCAATGCTGTCCCTTTAAAAGCATGCCGTTGGCCATCATCAACATCACCCCTCTTCTATCCTTTCCCTCAGAGGAGCTTTAAATCCTGGTCTACACGCATTTTAACTCCTGCCTCCAAGCTTAAGCAACTCAGAATTCGTAGTGAGTTCGATGGAAAAGCAAATGGTGCTCCCTCTGCCGACTTCGACCCCCGCTTCATCGACCGGGTCTGCTTCTCTTTCGTCTCCTTCTTCAAGCTCTTAATGCAATTATATCTCGTCCCATGCTTTCTTCTATCGAAGCTTTTGATTTAGCTGGACCCTTTTTGTTGTTGTTCTTTGTGATATAAATTAAATAAAGTTTATCTCTAACACTTAACTTTATTATTTATGTCTCCTGACCCTATCGAAACAGCATTAGCTACTTTTGTTTGGTTTTGGAGCTGAAAAGTTGCAGTTTTTACTATTTTCGTCTTCCTTTCTTTGCAAGTTGATATGTTTTTCACTACTTTTCGGTGGAATTGTTGACTGACGGAGTAGAAATATTTATTTACGTGCTTCATTTTCTGTGCGGATACATCGTTGCTGTGTTGTATGTGTGTGCGTGTTGTACGTTGATTTTCAATCTTTCTTGTTAATGCCCAATAACTTTTTGGGATCGCTATTTTACGGAGCACTTTTTTAATCGTATGACTTCCCGTTTGTCTTGTATACTCGGGCTAAGATTTTGCACTATTCTGTAGAAATGACGGTTCGCCACAAGGCCTCTGTTCGTAGTGATATCTCCTTAACCATTTGCCAAGCAAAGCTTTGTTGAAAGATTTCAAATTCTGAATTCCCAAACCTCATTCTTTGATGGGAGAGCAAATTGTGGCCCATTTTACCAATTTAAACTCATCGTTTATCCTTTCCCATAAAAAATCACGTTGGAGTTTCTCTATGCAATGAGCCACCTTGGAGGGGAGCGGAAATATTGAGAGGAAATACGTTGGTAAGTTAGAAAGAGTGCTTTTGATTAAAGTCACCTAACCCGCTTTGAATAAGTATATCCGATTCCAACCAGCTAATTTCTTCTCCATTTTTTCTAGCACATCATCCCACATAGATTTCGATTTGAACACCACACCCAATAGGAGGCCAAGATATTTCATGGGCAGCTGAGATATCTTACAATCCAAGATGGACGCCATACTCTCCACATTGGGCACATACCCCATTGGCACTACCTCTGATTTAGCCAAATTCGCCTTCAACCTTGACGCGGCCTCAAAGCATAATAGGAAAGTCCTCAAAAATTGAATTTGCTCATGTTTGGCCCCACAGAAGATTAGGGTATCATCAGCGAACAATAAATGAGATATGTTGAGCGAACCTGTAATGCTCGCAATTTTTGTCGCCAAGATATTTTTTCCAAAAGAGAAATCCATTCAATGTTCGCAATCACTTGGGTTTTGCGAGCCTGCTCGGTTTCAGATAGTACCCTCTCCTCTTCCACGCCCTTAAGCTCCTCCAAGAGAACATTTTTTTGGCTTTCCACATCACCAAACACTTGTGCATTCCACACCTTCAAATCTTTTTTCAGAGATTTTAATTTAAAAGCCAGAACTAGGATTGCCATGAAATTGGTAAGAAGATCACCATTGTTGTATTTTGTCTAGAAATCCATTTGACTTCAACCACATGTTCTCAAACTTGAAGTACCTTGGACCTCTTCGAATGCCTCCGCAGTTCAATAGGATGGGAAAGTGGTCCAAACACAACTTGGGGAGTCTCTTTTGAATGAGGTCCGGATAGTGTGCCTCCCAATCCGGTGAGATTAGAAATCTATCAAGCCTTGGCCAAGATGGATGATCTCGGTTGCTTGACCAAGTAAAAGAGCCACTTGCAAGGGGAATATTCTGTAAATTTTGACAGAGATGAATTTAGAAAAGTCTACCATTGGTGGGTTGAAGCAGGAACCACCCAATCTTTCACTCGGAAAATGAGTGATGTTGAAGTCGCCTCCAATATACCAAGGTAAGTCCCATAAGCTGCTAATACTAGCCAACTCGTCCCATATTAAACTTCGGGCCCGGTCAAGATTAGGCCCATAAACTCCTGCAAAAGCCCATTGATAACCATTCATGACATTCTTCCATTTTTTCCACAACTCTTTTGTCCCACATTACTAATATGCCCCCCGATGCTCCATTGGACGGTAAATAAATCCATCCCACCTGACTACATCGCCACAAACTCCTAATAATATGGAGGGAAATAACTGCCAGTTTTGTTTCTTGCAAACATACTATGTCTACCTTACATTTACGGAGCTGATTTTTAACTTTAAGGTGTTTATCCTTCTCATTCAGCCCCCTAACATTCCAAGAAACAATTTTTGGTTTCATAAAACCACCTCCTTTGCCCTTCCCTTCACTCTCCCCCGGTTAGAGATTTTTTCTCTTGTTCCATCATTTACGGTCCAGTCAAGTATTTGGAGTTCTCTTGCTTTCTTCTTAGCTGATGCGAGTGATACCAAAATATTCTTTCTAGCTTCTATAGCTGCAAGAAGGGCTATTAACGGA
This sequence comes from Pterocarya stenoptera, assembly GCA_003123785.1. Classification (NCBI taxonomy): domain Eukaryota; kingdom Viridiplantae; phylum Streptophyta; class Magnoliopsida; order Fagales; family Juglandaceae; genus Pterocarya; species Pterocarya stenoptera. The sequence continues at coordinate 84,783 of QEOT01009602.1, forward strand.
TCCTCGAAACCGTCGCATAAAATCCCCACACAGTATTGAATCTCCTTTGCCTTGTTTAAGACCCAATCTAAGGCCTAGATGTTCCAATTCTTGTTTGGATGTAGGGACAACAATGGAGTCGGTTCTACTCAGCAAGCATCTTCACACACCAAAGGGGCTGTTTGTGCCACCCCCACTCTGTCTATGCCTGAAACTAGCGTATGCATATACTCTCCTTCAGTCCCATTGGAGTCAAAGGCAACCATCGCAGTGAGAGGGCTTCTTGTTGCTTTTGTGTCAGCCTCACAACCCCTCACCTTTGTTAGATCCTTCTCTCGACTCAAGAGGTCCATCATTTCCACCGACTGTACATTATGGGATGAGTTATCTTCTGTTTGAGCAGATCCGCCATCGTTTTCTATCTCAAAAACCAACCCAGCTTCCCTTATGTTTGATGGTGGCACTGCCGGCTTCCCCCCCTTGGCCGAGAGTCCAGCCACCGGCTCGCCTTTCCCTATCGGTCGATTCTATGGTGACCCTGTCCGGTGGGTGTCAGCCATTGGTAGATTTTGTGCAGCGCCCGAGGAGGACCCAACCTCGAACATAGATGGGCCCGTTGGTTTGGCCCTCCATGGAAGTAGACGCGGAAGAGAAGTGCACTATAGAAGTGCACCCTACACACTTACAATTACTATCTAGAGAGAGACTTACGAACCACAAATAAGCTTCCTCAGACCAGTTCTGCTAGTTCTGCTTCTGAGCATTTTGATTTTGAGCTATCCTCAGACCAGATATATAGAAAGTAGGCAGCAAGTGAAGTCTCTTATAAGTAATAAAAAATGCCATTGAAAATGAAAAATGTGTGGCGTAAGTACATATGAAGTACACTGAGGCAGAGTTTTTTTTTTTTTTTTTTGAGAAGTATACCAGAGGAAGAGTTAAGTATGCATTATGGTAAATATTAGTTCTGGTGAGTTCACGGTTTGTTGATTTTCTTCAAGACAAAAAGTAAGTTCATAATAGTTGATGGCCTTTTCACACCTCTCTGCCGCATTGTAGGATTAACTGTCATCTGATATTATGAGGTACTAAACCAAGTTATAAAATAGATTTACTAGATACTGGTTCTGTTATGGCCCTATGATCTTGATCTTCTTTACTTCTCATCCTGCAATATCATGGAAGGCGGTTTCTATAATTTGATATTTCTTACATGGCTTACTTTTTATCTTCTAGTTTTGTAGTTATTAGTGCCTAAAGCATGGTTTTGACTTTGCGGTTTGTGTTAGTACAAGTGTAAAACTCGATATCAGTAGATGATTGGATTTCTTTCTCTTTTTTATGTTGGTGGTTAGGACATTTAACAAGTTTGATTCATATTCTGCATGTCCAAAAATTTGTATTTGTGAACCTTTCATTTGATTAGAGCAGACAGTATGAGGACAGAATCAAGACATAGACTATATTTTAGACAAATTGGGGCTTGGTGTGCTTGTCGTTTGATGGATGAAAGATGGGTTACATGGTTAAGCATTATAGAATGAATAATTTTGTCACTGTAAAGGTCCTATATTTTAAATCCTCTAAAGATTAACTATTCTGCTTGGATCCTGCACTTCACCTTGACAAGGCACTACATGAAGATTTGGCTAGCAGACACTTGCAACTGGTGAGAAATAATTTTGAGAACACAATTGAATCCCACACTTGCAGAGGTACCTGCACCTAACGTCCACAAGTCTGAGTATTATAGTAGTGCTATACCGAAATTAGAATATGTTTATTTCCCAATTTGAGAATTTATGCTCTGCATTTAGGGATTTCGAAATCTATTTCTTGCTTTGGTTTATGTTTTATCATGGAATGTGTTCTGATTTGAGCCTTGTTATTTGCTTTAACACAATCTTTGTAGTTGAGGACTTTGACCATGAACCAAAAATTACTTTTAGGATGCTAAACGGCGTTATGATTCACTGGGCTATAAATAGGGTAGATCTAACATTGTTACTTTTTTCCCCAGCAAAAAGCACTGGAAGCAGCAATGAATGATATAAATAACTCATTTGGAAAAGGAAGCGTTACAAGATTAGGCAGTGCTGGTGGCGCGTTGGTGTATGTATTTCTCCTGCCACTAAAATTTAGTTTAGATCCTTTCTTTGGCACTTTTTTATTATTATTATCTTTTTTTTTGTGGGGTTAAACTTCTGGAAGTAGCTTTGTGGTTGCACCAGGTCCACTTGTAGGATTTTGACCGTATGAGCTCTGTAATGTTTGTCCATTGCAGTGAAACATTTCCCAGTGGCTGTTTGACTTTAGACTTTGCCTTAGGGGGCGGCCTTCCAAAAGGGCGAATTGTAGAGGTATATTACCTCTTTGCATTACTCATGCTTCCTCACTAATTTCCTCTTCACATTTGCGTGGGTCAAACATGCTTTGCTTCCAATAAGAAACTGATTTGTTTAAACATGCCTTGCTTCTTGGCTGTTTAGATGTTTCTTTGATTTGTTTAATACAATATCCTGCATGCCTGTTGAACAGGGTGGTAAGAGAAACTATTCTTCAACTGCAATAATGTATTTGGATAATTCAATCCTTTTTGATAGAGAGCAGTCACCAATACGGTGCACACATTATGTTGACAGACTTCTTTATAAGGACGGCTGCTTTTTTTTTTTTGTTCTCTTTCTGTCCTTTATTGACAAGCTACTTGCCTACTTGAATACTCAATCTTGTTTTATGTTTACTTTGTGGGACCTTTCTTTTTGAGCTGCAGAACAATTTATCCTATTTGAACACTAGCATACCACAGGTCCCACCAAACTAAATCCTTACGATTATCACCTACTTTAAAGGATATGCAGTGCAGGAAAGAGTCCCATCTATTCCTAATTATCTTCCACAAAACTCAACCATGAGGACACTCTATATTAATATTTTGCCCCCTTCTCCCTCCCCCTTTCCCCATCCCCCTCCTCTTTCCTTCCTTGGTTGAGTGATGGTATTATTATGTTTTTGTTGCAATTATATAAAAGAGAAGTTAATTTGATTTATACATTCTAAATAAGTTCTATTGTTTATACATCTCTTATATTTTTTTTTTGGTTTTTGTATATATCATATATAACCAAAAATAAGCATATGTATATTGAAATTATTTAGCATTAATTATAAAATTTCATTATTTATTAAGAAAATGAACTTGCAGAATTAGCCATTAAAATCTATACGGCCGAAATGAAAATTGTAAACAATTGGATAATTGACAAGATGGGTGGCATTCTTACAAAATTATTCCATGATGGTTATGCCATTATTTTTGTTCAAGTAGTCCATATAATAGTTTCGTAAATTATATATTTATATGTTGCTTCATTAATATTCTCGTGATGTTGTATCTTATCAAAACAAAAATATTCTCTATTGTTGTATTCCAGTTTTTTAAGACATTTCCATGTATCTTTTATTTTTATTTTTATCTTATTTTATTTTTAATCTTGTATCATTATTAGTGCCGTTGGTTACCGATCCTTCAATTTGAACATGAAACCACACCCTCCCTCAAACGATACTTAAGTTGCCCGTGCTTCCACTAAACAAGAAGTCCCACTGAAGTTTTTCTAATCTCTTTCCAACTGAATTAGAAATAAAGAAAGGATATGAAGTTATAATGCCCCAAGGGAGGCTCAAGTGTGACGCTCCTGACCTCCTGCTTGTGTTTTGATGTGTAGCCGAGACGTCGGGATATGTAACATTGGGTTACTCTCACCCCATACTTTCATGACAGTAATATGCAAGTATCTAGCATGTTGCTAATGGTATGAACAGTTTGCAGCGGATAAGTAATCAGTCTAAGAAACTTAGTACCAGAGAAAAATTTTAAACCTCATAATACTGTTTCAGTAACATCTCCACAAGTCACAATTACATCCATAAGTACCATGTATGATTACATGTCCATGAAATCATTCAGAAATTTAAATAATTGTTCTCCCGATTGAGGTAAATAAAACAAGAAAGTAAATGACTAATAAGTGGTCCACTAACTAATGACCATGGCACCCTTTTCACTCATCCTCATGCGGCTGGATGTCTTGCTGAAACCCTCCCTCATCAAACTGGTTTGCAAAATCTACGGTTTTGATGATCGGCGCCCTAGTGTGAGGCTACCATAGTGAGATTATAAAATCTCGGCAAGTTAACCTGAGACTATGCTCATGATGAAATGGAATGACAGATATTTACTTAAATAAGTAAATGCATGAGAATGAAATGCAACTAATGAGACTCTTTCTCCAGATTCCTCGACATCTCTATTTCCAAGATTTCCCATTTCGTTCCTTATTAATCGTACACCACAACTTCCCCTAAAGATCCTTGTGCACATCCACCCAGAACATAAGGCCAATTTTATAGCTTACTTAATCGTTCACATGACTTCTTATTTATCTTTATAATGTGTGTGAACTTGTTGACTTTCATGACATGTCATACTCATATGCATGGCATATCATTAAAGATGGCATAGTTACAAGCTTTACATAACATAACATAGCATAAGCATTGCATAACATAATCTAAGCATTTCATAACATAACATAAGCATTACATGGCATATTTGTGATTTTCATGACATAGCATCCATTCTAACAACAACCCAATCAGCATAACATACATAATTTCATTCATAAGCATATCGTCGTAATTCGTCGAGGGTTCATGAAAAGGGGCTAACCTTGAATTGGCTCATACATAGCGTAGATGAACAACACTTTTTCATGCAGAACAAAATAGTTATGGCACATTAAGATTATGATCATGTTACTTACCTCTTAGGGTGAGTTTGGATGTTGAAGTGAGTTGAGTTGAGTTGAGTTGAGATGATAAAATATTGTTAGAATATTATTTTTTCATATTAAAGTTGTTTTGGGATTTGAAAAAGTCGAATTGTTTATTATATTTTGTATTGGGATTTGAAAAAGGTGTAATGATGAGTTGAGATGAGTTGGGATGAGTTGGGGATCCAAACGAAGCCTTAGCGTTGCTTCCAAAATCTCACTTTGCAGTTTGTCACCTATATGAAGCACTAAACATTACGAAATTTCTAGCAAAGCATGTTGTAGCATTCTATTTAGTTCAATGCATACTAGGGTGAATAATTTAATAACTATTTTGTTATATACTAAAATTAATAAATACTAATATCATATAATTATTTAAGTACAAATTACAACTCAGTAGCGTAATTAGGCTTTATGCAAATCTATTAGATAAGCCGTGGAAATATCACTTTATAACATAGGTTTAATCACATTCAAAACGTTGAAAAATAAAATCTGAACCCTTATAGTATACTGCTGTAAATTGGTTTCTAAAAATTAATAAGTAATAACATAATTTAAACTCCTAAGCATTTTCTGAAAAATAAAGTTTTTGGTTAATATTTGCTTAAGTAAAACCAAGCCCAAGTAAAACATTATACAAGGGTTTTCTGTAAAATACAACCAGGCCCAACCCAATTTAAAAACACAAGTCCCATTTAAAACCCAAGCCCAGCCCAACAACATCACGCCCCACAAGAAATCAGCCTAACTAAAAGGCGTTTTGGGAATACTCATAAACAGGCAGGGACTTTTCGGGAAGGCTGGAAACAAAAGCACGCAGCTTGATGGAAAGGAAACATATTCACTGGAGAAGGGCTGTGCGATAGACTCACCATGAGGGAAGGAGACACGTAGGGGTGAAAGTTGGTCGGTCCGGACTAGAGAAACCGACCAGACCGGACCGACTTGAGACCAAGACTGGTCGGTCTTGGTCCTTGAAATAGAGGACTGAGACTTTTCGGTCCGGTCTCAGTCCAGGGGTTTCCCACCCCAGACCGGACCAGAGACCAAATTTTAAAAAAAATGTATATATTTTATATATATAATAAAATTTTCAAGCCACGTGCTTGAAACCAAATCGAGTTTCAAGAAAAGCAGGGAGTTACAACGTCTTTTTTCGGCAATCAACTATGACGCTAAGGGTGGTAGCTCAATTAGAGGGAAGTCTAAAAGGAGGGCATTGTGAAGACAGGAAATAAGGGGTTAGGGTGGGGCAAAGTTATAGTTCTACTGGAAGCAAGGGGTTGGGGTCGGGGTTGGTATATTTTTGGTTGTTTTTCATGGGCTTTTTGGGTTATTAGGGGTTTTCTATTATGGGCAAAGTGTTCTCTTGTATACATCAGTGTACTTGGTTATTCTTTTTAATATATATATAATATTTTTACTTATAAAAAAAAATTATTTATGTAATAATTATATAATTAATTATGTAATTTTCATCTAATTTATTATCATTGATTATATAAAATAATTTTTTTATTGAGTTAGTTATATAATCCACATTAATAATTCACTTAATTTAAATTTAGCATTTTAAATAATTTATTTTTAAAAAAAGAAGAAAACATAATTGGGCTGGACCCGACCAGTCTGGTTCCTAGGGATGTTCGTCTGGTTCGGTGTGGGGAAAATGATGGACCAAAAATTTCGGTCCATCCCCCCTGACCGGACATGACCGATGGAGGTGGTTGAGGCGAGAACCACATCGGCTGAGTTTCGAGGGGGGAGGAGCAAATTGTAAACACGAGAGAAGGTCGTGCGTTTGAACTTAGGTGGCTGGGTTGGTGGTTTATGTGGTTACCGAGTGGTGTTCCGCCTTTCTTGTCGGCGTGCTTTGTGATGGTCCCAGTGAGGGTTTCCAGCGGGATGGGCTTCTTGGCTTGCTGAAGGAATGCTATGGTGGCTCTTGTTTGATGTTTACCGCTGGTTGAGGATGAAAAGAAAGGAGAGGGTTGCTGTACTTTTGGGTTTGCTGTGAGAATGGGTTTGGCTGTGAGAGCAATTTCTGTGGCTCTTATTGGGAAGGTTTAGGAAACAGAGGGAATATAAGAGGTTTAGCCGTATAACCATTAGGAAACTTCAACTAGGGAAAATCTTTCCTTGAGAGAATAGAGGTGTGAGGGAGGAGAATCTCACTCAAATAAAATCACTATCTAATTAAGAGCTTTTTCAATAATAATAAAGATACTAATAATTATAATAATAATAATAATCTAGTCCCTAAATTAGAACCCATATGTTACAGGAGTATTTGTGGTAAAAAGTAGCACATGTTTTTTTAACTTTTAGGGGCAGTATATTGGAATGCATATCTCAAAGTATCAACTTGTATGTGATAAAGATAGGCATGACTTATGAAGAAAGTTTGTATAGTTAATAATTCTTCTTTCACAATACATAAGATAGGTTAAAACATCTTCACTGTCTGAGTTGTCATACTGTACCTGTGTTTTAGTCTTTTTAGATTCATGCTATGATTCGCATAGACTGCTCTTGAATCAACAGAATCCTGTACAATACAATATTCTACAGACTATACGAAAGTTATATAAGCTCCTGAATCTGGTTGGGATATGCAAAAGAGAAGGAAACAAAACAAAACAAAATTGAGTGTGCTACTTAATTTGCTCTACTCCTATCATGATTTGTGGTGGGTCCTTAAGAGATTGGATAAGTTGTATAATCTGCCATATTTCTTTCCAGATATATGGTCCTGAAAGTAGTGGAAAAACCACTTTGGCACTCCATGCAATTGCAGAAGTGCAGGTATTGTTTCTTTCTGACCTTCACTTATGAATTTTTATTTCCTTCGGCATTTGAGGCACTTCATATTAAATGTTGTATGTGATAATGTGATGAGTCCAGTACATAACTTTTCATTTCCAAAATATGCAGAACCTGGGAGGAAATGCAATGCTTGTTGATGCGGAGCATGCTTTTGATCCATCATATTCTAAAGCTTTGGGAGTGGATGTAGAGAATTTGATTGTCTGTCAACCTGATCATGGCGAGATGGCACTTGAGAGTAATATATTCTCTGTCTATGTGGTTTGATAATCGATCTGATCATTCTGGCACTCTTCAATATGGAACCTATAATGTTACTTATAAAAATATATATATATATATATATGGAACCAGTAATGTTTATAGGATTCATTACACTTGTGCCTGATATATATGCTTGACTTCTCAAGTTTCTCATCTCAGTTGCAGATCGTATGTGCAGATCTGGTGCCATAGATCTTATCTGTGTTGATTCTGTCTCGGCTCTCACTCCACGGGCAGAGATTGAAGTAGGCTATCATCTCTTTCTGCTCTTCTAGGCTTTGATCTGACAAGGTTGGCCATGTCTGACTTGTAGTCTTCATCATATAGGGTGAGATTGGGATGCAGCAAATGGGTTTGCAAGCACGTCTTATGAGCCAAGCTTTGCGTAAGATGTCAGGAAATGCCTCGAAAGCTGGCTGTACTCTTATTTTTTTGAATCAAATAAGACATAAGGTACTTTTATTGTTTAGTTATAATTTACAAGTTTGAGTTTGCTTTTTTAGCCTCTATATATGGTCAATTATTTCTGTTATTTCATTAGCAGGCTTAACTCCAATTGACTGAATTGTGTCTCAGCTCTTGCTTATGTATTAATTTACATTGGACCTTTAGTTTTCTGCTACAATATTCTTTTGTCGAAGTGAAATTATTTCTCCTTTCAGAGACTAATATAATTGTTCTTTTGGGGATTGTAAGATTGGTGTTTACTATGGGAACCCAGAAGTGACAAGTGGAGGAATAGCATTAAAGTTCTTTGCTTCTCTTCGGCTTGAGATACGTCCTACTGGGAAGATAAAGTCTGTAAGCACGACTCCTTAATGATTTCTATGTGAAGAGAACATTTCTTCAAATTTCATCTTTAGGGAGCATTCAACATGCATCCGTTTTTTCTGCTTTAGGTTAAAGGAGATGAAGAAATTGGGCTCCGGGTTCGTGTAAGAGTGCAAAAGAGCAAGGTAAAGTAGATCGGACTCAAAAACATATGAGGATTTTGTATCCACCTAAAATGAAAAAAGAGAAGAAAATATTGTATAATGTTCCTGAGGTTACCGATAAAGAAAAAAAAAATGTTCCTGAGGTTCACTTGTCTTGTTGAATGAGAGAGAGAGAGAGATGTTCACTTGAATTATAATAATGGATTGTTGCTCCTTTTTGTTTTTTTATAGGTTATATGGATTACTACCGTTACATAAGATGATGAATAATTTGTTACTTTTTATCAACCATATTCTATTTCTTGAAGTTCTTGATACTGAAATTTACACTGCTATATTGAAAAGACCTATAATATGGAAGAATTGGATGACAGTTTTGGTGGCCAATATTGATATCATATTTTGGCTAGATTTCTTTAAATGTCTTGCTGAAGCCAGGGCCTGCTAAGCAAAGCTATTGCTCTCTTGAAAGTTTCATCATCCTTTTAAAATTTTGCTTATAAAAAAAATCCAACAAAGATCTTCTCTAAACGGATTGCACCTTTTTAAGTTGACTAATACTTTCCTTGATACTTGACCATGTACTTGAAGGTGCCTGCAGTTATTCTGTTTCTGTGGCTACTTCACGAGCTTTGCCAACATTTAACATTTTTTATTGAATAAGCTTGTGTCTATATTTTTTAATTTGTTTGATATATCATAGTTGGGTGCTTTTTATTGATATCTGCCCATGTTTAAAAAGATCCTCATTTCACTAATTGGCGTAGGTGTCAAGGCCATACAAGCAAGCTGAATTTGAAATCATCTTTGGAGAGGGAGTGGGCAAATCGGTCGGTAACACAACATTGAACTTTGTTGCTCCCTGAGAGTTGAAATTACACTCTTGACATTGATTTCTCTTGCAGGGTTGCATTTTGGATTGTGCTGAGATGATGGATATTGTGGTGAAGAAGGGCTCTTGGTATAGCTATGGGGACCACAGGTTTGCCTCTGGACTTCTGTTTGCAGCTCCTAGTGGTCATTACTTTCGACCATTTTTTATGGTTCCCTTTTTAGTACTTGTTTGGTTTTGAGTCAGAGAGCTTGAATCACAAGTAAAAGTTCTTTTGAAGAAAAAACAGGAATGATGTAGGATAGAAGTGAGACTTGAGAAGAGAAGCAGAATAATAGCAAATAGAGAAGAAAGGTTCCTAGAAAAGAAGAGAAGAAGACAAAAGCAAGAGAAATGGGGGTTGGAAGAAGGCGGCTGTAACGAGCGATCAATTCTCAATTCTTCAAAACTGAACTCTGATGTTTCCTTACAAGCATTTAAATAGGAAAAATAATACACCCTAAATAAACCATAGAAAATCTATGGGCTAAAGTTCAAGCCCATTAGTACAAACCCAAATAAAACATAAGTAAAATGACCAAAATAACAATAATAAAAGATGTCCTCATCAAGGAAGTTTGGTGAACTTATAAAAACTGCTTTGAGCACAAAACACTTGAACACTGAACACTTTTCAATTTCAAATCTTCAACTTTTTCATCTAATCATTATTTAATCTTCAACTTTTACTTATAAAAAAAAACTTCGAAACAAAACACAAAAAACAATATACCTTTTTTTAATCTCAAAATAAAATTAATATTGAAAAATTATATTCAAACATTATTTTAACTTTATAATATATTATTTTAACACTTTTTTCTCTCTTTTTCCGAAACCCAATAAAACATCTTTAACTCAAACAATTTTACTACTATTTACAAACCACTTCACTACTATTCACAGATATTTAAAGATATTCTATGTGTCCAAACGAGCCTTTAAATTTGCTGGAATTTAAGCATAACTTTTTGACTGCATTACAAAATCCAATCTATACGCAAATCATATAAGCCCTAAATTTCAATGAGGGATGAAGTAATTTCAGGTGAAATACAAAAAGATATTTGAGTTAGGTTTGAAGTGTAATATGGACTTATCAAAAAAAAAAAAAGGTTTGAAGTGTAATATGGAACGCAGATTATATTCTCTAGGAACTTGGTGGGGTTGAGTAGTTATTTCTTTGAGAAGTGAAAAGTTAAAGAGTGGTGGGTGGGATTGAGTGTCACCATTACACTTTTTATAAGTAAAACAGATTTTATTAATATGAAAAATAGCCATAACTCAAGTACTCAGGACATATACAAGAAAATACACCTAACCAGGAACTAGGGGTAGATAAATATTTTTTTTTTGGATTGGTAATCAAAGTATTTTATTCATAAAAGTAGGCAAAAGCCGCAAAACCCAAGTATACAGGGAGTATACATGAGAAATACTTAACTAGAGTTTACAATTGATAGTAAAAAGTCATGGACACTTAGTCTGTTACAAGCAATGGCCCCCACCCATGAGAACAATGTTTTAAGGAAAGACTTTCAGCTCCTTCATTGTCTTCTTGTAGTTTTTGAAGCTTCTATTGTTTTGTTCCCGCCATATACACCAACACATGCAAATAGGGACCATTTTTCATATTGCTGCGACTTGTGAATTCCCTCGGAGAGCTCTCTAGCTAGCTAGAAAATCCACCAATCTAAAAGGCATGATCCACGATACGCTAAGTTCTGTAAAAAAATAGTCCCACAAGGTCTTTGCCACCTCGCAATGTAGAAACAGATAGTCTACTGATTCACTCTCTTTCTTACACATGTAACACCAGTCCAACACCATTCCAACACCATTATCCGACATTTCCTTAAGTTATCTATGGTGAGAATTTTGCCCAATGCTACAAACGAAAAAGGCTGTTTTGGAAGGAGCTTTTGTTTGCCAAATGCTCTTCCATGGAAATGTGGGCATGCCTGGACTCGTTAAAACTATGTGGAGTGATCTGACAGTGAATTTACCTTTCGTGGAAGGGCTCCAAATCATCCTATCCATGGTACCCTCAATCATACGTATGGAATATAGTGCCTCATAGAACTCTGCGATCTCCTCCAACTCCTAGTCTTAAGCTGCCCTAAAAAAATCAACATTCCATGGGGGTAGCCACTAGAAAAAAGCAAGTGGTCCGCTATCACTACATCCTTCACTCGTGCAAGCCCAAATATGGCAGGGAAAGTGTCTTGAAGACTTTGTTCACCACACCAGTTGTCATACCAAAATTTGACACGAGTCGTCACCCACTACAATGTGTGTCTACGGAAGAACTCCCAACTTTTCCTCATGTATTTCCATAGACCCACCCCATATCGGCCACGTACATCATTCGAACACCAACCACCCCATGTCTCCCCAACATGTGCCTCTATAACAGTCTTCCCAAGGCCTTGCTTTCGTGTTGATACCGCACAACCATTTACCCAATAGAGCTGGGTTGAACTTCATCAAGTTGCAAATCCCCAGTCCACTCTCAAAAATTGGAGTACAAACCATTGACCAGTTAACCAAATGGAACTTGAACTCATCCCCCAAACCACTCCACAAAAAGTCAGGTAAGTTGGAAACCTTTGCTAGTAGCGGGAGCAAGGACAAAAAATAGGTGGGTAAGTTGGAAAGAGTGCTTTTAATTAAGGTGAGCCTACCACCTTTAGACAAATACAACCTCTTCCAAGATGCCAGTTTGTGTTCTACTTTCACAATCACTACATTCCAAATTTGCTCTAATTTAAAGGGAGCACCCAAAGGTAAGCCAAGATACTTTAGGGGTAGAGAAGAAACCTTACATCCCAAGAGGGAGGCTAGAGCTGCCGTTTCGGGAACAGTCTCTACGGGTACCAATTTAGACTTTGAGAGGTTAACTTTCAAACTTGAGATAGCTTCAAAGCAGGGAACTAGAGCCCTCATAGATTAGATATACCCAAGATTTGCTCCGTAGAAGATGAGAGTATCATTTGCAAACAATAAATGAGAAACATCAATAGAGCCATAATTACGATTCCCCACCGAAAAACCATAAAGAAACCCACCTTCCATGAGGCCCACAATCATCTGATTGAGAGCTTCCATGACAAATAAAAAGAGTAAGGGAGAGAGTGGATTCCCCTGTCTCAAGCCACGCGAGGAGTCCAAAAAATNTAGAAGGGAGCGTCGCTGTAGACCTACATTGCCAAAGACTTGTTCATTCGATTGCTTCAAATCTTGTTTCAGCTCTTTTAGCTTTTTCGCCATTATGAAGCTTGGAGAGCCTTGGAAATCATATGAAGACCACATATTTTTGAATTTAAAATACCTTTTGCCTTCTTGGATGCCTCCATAGTCTAAAAGGACGGGGAAGTGGTCTGAGCATACCTTAGGTAATCTTCTCTGAGTTACCTCTAGAAAATGTAACTCCCATTTTGGAGTTAGCAAAAATCTATCAATTCTCAACTAGGATGGGAGTTCACGAGTGTTAGACCAAGTATATGAACCTCTCGTGAGTGGAATATCTATAAGTGCTTGTTATGAAATGAAGTCAGAAAAATCCCTCATAGCAAGTGTGATGTGGGACATACCTGATCTCTCACTTGGGAAACGAGAGACATTGAAGTCACCCCCTATGCAACTTGGTAACTCCTACCAACTAAGAAGTCCCTCCAGTTCTTCCCACAAAGACCTTTCCGCATCAATATTTGGGCTGTAGACTCCTGCAAAAGCCCATTGGAAATCCTCTACATTCTCAAAGGAGCATGCCATAGTGAATTCACCCACACATTCCTCTAACCATTTCACCACCCTTTTTATCGAACGTAATAAGAACACCCCCAGATGCTCCTTTAGAAGGCAAATACGACCATCCAACATGATGTCCCCTCCACAAACTTCGAACCATTTTCCTTGTAATAAATTCTAGCTTGGTCTTCTGTAAACAAATGATATCACCTTGCCATTGATGAAGTAAATTTTTGACTTGGAGCCATTTGTTGTGCTTATTCAGCCCCTTTATGCTCCAAGATATTATTTTTGTCTTCATATAGGATTTGTCGTTACCCGTCTTTTGAGACGCCCTCGGCTAGAGCTCCTCTCCACTCAATCATCATTCATAGCCCACATTAGCCTTTTGAGTTCTCTCTCTCTCTTTTTGTCCAAATTAATAAAAAGATCCACTATAGATTGCACACCTCTAGCTTCAATAGCCTCGAGTAATGCCAAAAATTCTTCCTCAAAACCCTCACATGTTATCCCCACACAATGCTTGATCTCTATGGCTTTCTTAATTACCCAATCTGACACTCTCGGATGAAATGAGTTCAATGGAGTAGGTTTTGCCCCCTCAATAGAGGACCAGACCCTTTCGGCGTCCACCCGCAATTCAACCGTCATCATCTCTCCCCTTGTAGCCTCGAAAACAACCATAGCCCCCGTCCTGTGCACCCTTCTTTGAATTACTCAGGCCTCCCACACTGTCTGAGTCGACAGAATTGGGTTTCTCGGCTTCCAGACCATTTTCTGACGCCGATATGCCTCCTTGCATAGGTCAGACGATTGCCCAGATGTCGCCGACTGGAGTTTTTATGGCTTCCTACCGTGCTACCTCCCGTCATCTCCTCTGTAGGGATATGAGATATCTCCTCCACCGGTGCCAAGGACGGCTCCTTCACAACCGTGGTGGCGGGATGTGACCCAGAGA
>QEOT01009603.1:0-27548 GCA_003123785.1 Pterocarya stenoptera
AACCTGAAGAAGCCCATATCATGGGAAGCACTCGCTAGTTCATTTTCCTTGTTCAAAAACCCACCATTCAAGGAACCACTCCCAGTAAACCCGTTCGGGAAGTTCGTATTGGAACTCGAAGTCCCATTGACAGGCTCTTTACTTTCAGCCAGCTCCTCGTCCTCACCAACCACCACTTCATCATCACTGCTGCTGTTACCACCATTTGTAGTTCCATTTAAGTTTATCTCATCCATTATCTCTGATGTGCTCACAGGTGCACTACCAATTCTGTCGTCTTGGAATGCAAACCAGTTTGAATTCGTGAAAAGACTACTGCAAGAAAGGGAAAATGTTAAATTTCATCTTCCTGTTTAACATTATTAGTTCCACCAGAACAAGAACAGTAACTAATAATGATAATGCACAAAGCTGAGCCAATATGAATCCCTTAAACCACCAAATACATCTAAATAACATTCTTTTATAAGCGAACATCATAACTAAACACTTGCATTAACAGCCAAACCAAATAGGAGTTAAAAGCTAAATAACATTTGAATTCACAGATGTGTCATGCTTCAAATGGAGCTTTGGAAAGCAAATAAAGGAAATACTAACAAAGACCATATTTTACAGACGTGTTATACATTTTCATCTTTTTTTTCTCACAAGTATGATGTACATTTTCAATCTTAAAAACAGCAACACAAGATGTAGTTAGTTTTATCTATATATGAAACAATTTTGAATTTCGTACCTCTGAAATCTCTTATTTATATTAAAGATGAACATGATTTTTTGGATTATTTTCAGCAAGTTTCAGGTTTGCCAATGAGATACCCAACCCTGTGCAAACTAAACAGTGCCAATGGCGCTCCTTCATATATCATTTTTAAATCTCTTTGATAATGCAATGGGCACAAAGAAGAAGTTTTTTAACTGTAGCTCACACAGCCTGTGTAGTTGCTTCAGATAAAGTATAGCACTTCATTTGGTCGGCTTCTTCAAAGTATTTTTTGTTCCCTTACACTACTCTACTCTCCTTTCTCACTAGTACCAGAAGCAGTAGCTCACACAATGGGTGCACATTCCAAACTCTGAAAACAGAGTCAAGAAGGGGTTGGACTGGCAGATAGTGAAAAATGCTTCATAACTTCTTTTTTTTTTTTTTTGATAACCCTGGGTGTCCGGGCCATGGGGCCCATTGGGCCCTAAAGGGACTTGAACTGGTGACCATTGGGGAGCAAACCCAAGGCCGAGAAATGCTTCATAACTACTATGAACCCTTGCTCATAAACAATATTCTCCCACTGAACTAATCAATAGTATGAAAGAATTCTTAGTGATATATTTCTCTAAAGAAAATAATTTATAAACTAACCTCCCTTGATCATCACCTAGCCTCAAGGATGATATTACAACTTCGGCGGATTCATCGTCAAAGTATACATCCTGTATATTAGGAGCCAAAAAAAGACATTTCACTATCAAATCCAATAACCCCCCCGGCCCCAAAAAATATATAACATTCCTACACATTCTAGATCTTCATACTTATTCAAGCTAAATAAGGCATATCAAACCTTCGCCTTTACATCCGAATCAGGAAAACTACTTCAATTTAAGAAAATAATTACCTCATCATCACGATCAAGAGCACCATGGCCCTGCAACCATGACATTCAAACATCAAACGAATTGCAAAACCAACCCCTCCACCCTCCCCAATCCGAAGGTTGGCAGAATGGAAAATTACAGATGAAAAAAGGATGGTAATATTATGATTAAAAAGCATCTAACTATAAACCTCTTCAGCATCTTCATTCCCATAGATTTTGTAGCGAAAGGCCTGGCTCAAATTATTTGCTAGGGCCGCTACATCATAATCTCTATCATGAAGATCATCATCATCACTGTCCCTTGTCCTATCTTGCAATGCGGTCGGACGGCTGCGAACAGTAGGGAGAAAAATGGGGTGGAAAAGTAAAACAACAAGAAAGAAGAAAGATTGGTGACGTTAAATGCAGTGGAGAACATGACAAACAAACTAAAGCAAAGATCCAGACAAAAAGGAAAAATATAAACACAATTGACCTTTTTTCACTATACTTGAACACAACAGTAATCAAGTGCAATTGCACTCGGTGATACAATGATATAAGTAACTTTATTTATAGGTAAATAAAATGATATAGATAACTGACTAGTCCCAATAATGCTTTTGAAGCTAAAATTTTCCATATAACAAAGATTTCATCAAATTCCACCCACTTGAGAACACTTAAAATCTCATAAGAAATACTTTTGAAGTCTGTTATCTGAAATATCCTGTAAATCACAACTCAATTATGCACAATACTCCGTAATTTTCAATATGTTAAGAAAACCTCCAAAATCTCATACTTGAGAACTTGCTTAATTTGAATAGGATGAATAAATCTAGAACATGCAAAGCACATAGATGAAAAAAAGATCATACCCACAAGCCCATCGGTAGACATTTTCAACCATATTGCGGTCCTGCAGAATAGTAGCCTGCCACTCATTCCATTGACTATTTTCCTATAAAGAACAAATGAAAATAGTTGCATTAGTATTGATATTAAAAAGAAAAGCATGTCCATTTGTAAGAGATACTGCAAAATTATCCTTTGTGTGTCCAAAATAAGTTCTTTGATTTTATCAAGGATAGATACCAATGTTGCACCCAATACCACACACAATAAGAGGAAATACATACATTGCAATATTAAAAAAAATGAAGATCACATAAACTTCTCAGGAACACATAAAAGCATGATCTGAAGACAAGTTCAAAACCAATCATCTAGTCAAGGTTAAATAACAATAATTCACCAAATACAACACATAATTTGATAACAAAATACACACTGAAAGAGATGGTTTTTACAAAAAACCTCTGCTATTAGTCAGGGCACCCAGGAAGTGGTCTAAAGATATTTTCTACCCAGGAAACTTTACTTTCCGGGTAAAGCATAGCAAATAGTAGAATTGCTTTGGGAAGGATATAAACCCAGCAAGTTCTAACATACCCTTAAACCTCTTCCTCCATCTATAACCCACCTGAAGACATGCCTGAATGTGGCTCTGACTGTTTCCCAACTGAACAAGCTTATTAGAAATTCGTGTAATGTGTCCAAGGTTTCCTATGCGAGGCATCTGTTTTCCAGCAGCAGGTATTGTTGGCTACAAATTCAGGGAAAGTTAAAAATAATCAGAATTTCTGGCACAATCAATAGCTAAAGAGAACATAAATGGCTCTGCATGTAACCATGTGCTATTACAGATGATAAGTACATTAATTTCATTACACACAATTGAAAGGAAACTAAAGATGGATAGATTGCAAAACTACAATTTTCCCTTATACTTTTTTCAATAATTATTGTCCTTTCTTATCTTGTTTCACACATTGGATGTGCTATAGTGGTATTTGAGAACCATAAAAGATAGTGACCTGATTACTGTCACCAGAAAGAATGGGATGTTTATCCGTCTGGAGAATCTTTCCAATCAAATCACACTCTCGAAGAAGATGATTGACGATACTATCACTCTTGCTTTCCAAGCATGACAATATGATACTCTCTACATGGTGATGCAGCGAGTTATTGAATGGATACCTGCATTCATTAAACACATAAAACTAACAAAACCATGCATCTTCAGTCTAACCCAAAAAACAAAAACAATTCTTGCACGAAGAGATCAAGCTTTCTCTGGATAACTTGACCACTCATGCAACTTATCAAAAAAGAAAAAAAACTTGACTACTCATGCATTCAAAATGAAAAAACTTACTCGAAGAAAAGATCAATGACTCGTCGAATGGTCCCTGAGCTGACCAATTCGTTCTCAGCAGAATCATTGGCAGTTTTCCATAGCACCGCAATGAACTCCACAATCTGGAAAGAATAGTAAAAAGGGAAAATAAAGTTGGAATAAAAAAGACAACAATAAAGTCAGTTTCTGGCACAAACAAGAGTTTTAACCTGAAATAAGAATGATGCAACAATTTCCAAATCTTGACTATGGGCTTAGGATATATGACAACCAACTCTGTTAGTTTACTCCACTCACGATCAAAATTGGGCGATTAGGGTTTCTGTGTATTAAATTTAAAATAAAGAGACAAACCAACCTTTAACCGATGCTTCCCAAGAGGAGGCCTCAATTCTCCATACGTGGTAGGCAGTTTCTTCTCATCAGATGACACAATCAGAAGTGTTAGCAAGTCACCTGTACAATAAGAGTAGTAAAAATGAAGGTTTGAAAAGCATAAAAACAGCAGTGTTAGTGAAGGCTATTAAGTGGTATTCAATATGGCTCATCTGCAATGATAGTTATAGCTGCAGGATAGATTGGAACTGTCAGCTTAAGATTTAAGTTCCAACTTTTGCACTCCCTCTTCGTTGGGGTGGCACTTTTTTCACCTTCTCCTTTTGTGGGACTTTCCAGATATTTTAAACTCTGAATTAAGATAAAGCATTGTCGTGTCCATGCGGCATTCAATTTATCCAACTTCCTCATTTGTTTCACCATATCTAGGGTGTCTTCCCAACAGCAGGACTCCTAAGAAGAGTAGCATATGTACCCAATGATGGCATCTAATGACCCAAGGAAAGCCCAAGGCATATTGTGGACTTGAACTCTTGGAGCTCTTTGAAATTATTTTAAAGCCCAGTTCCACCTAGTAAGGAACCAATGTAGGATTTGTTGCGTCTATCATACTTCTCTCACCTCTTCCACTCAAATCCCTAGCATCCTCATCAAATAATGGTATGGCTCAAGTCCTACACCTCTAGTTAGGATTGATTCCAATACCATTAAAATTCACTATTTAGATCAGGATCAACCTATCAACTTGTCAAATCGTTTTAACTTTAATTATTCCCAATCATTAGATTTAAATCTCAATTGCCATGGTATCTTTATATCCTTATGTTACGTACAAGATCTATCTTAAGTAATTCTATAAATTGTTACATGGCATGTATTCATCTTGGAGTTCAAATGGCAACAAGTGCTAAATAAGAAATTCGCATCATATCAACTTCATGAAAGTTCCCCACCTATGTTTGGCTATTGCATCTCTTAAACTAGAAACTATTTTTCAAGAAGACAAGGAAATGGAGCAAATATGATACATTTTTTTTATGAGTATGAATATGCTAAATAACCAAATGTAGAACGCATGAAAGCAAACAAAGCAATATAGAAAAACCCCACCATGTACTTGGAGATAAGGCCATCTCACTTCCATTCACACCAATAACAAAAAAG
Source organism: Pterocarya stenoptera (assembly GCA_003123785.1). Lineage (NCBI taxonomy): Eukaryota > Viridiplantae > Streptophyta > Magnoliopsida > Fagales > Juglandaceae > Pterocarya > Pterocarya stenoptera. The sequence continues at coordinate 5,287 of QEOT01009603.1, forward strand.
AGATCTAAGTTTGACAAACAATTCATAAATGTAATGCTTTCTTGATGGCCATCAAGCAACATAAAAGAACATAACTCACATAGCATCTGTATGTTCTCTAGCTACTCACTATCCATTTATTGGTTAGCTTTGGCTTCCAGTGTTATATTACATGTGGCCAAGTGTGGTGGACTTCATCTTGTAAATGAATCAAACGTAAGGAAGCCAAACGAAAAGTAAGTTGCTTAACATATTTCATCATATTGTGGAAACATGTAATACAGTACATATTTAAAACAAACTCAGATATCTTTGAATTCATATTGGGAAAAGTTTGGTCTGAATTGAAAGACGAAATAATTAAGTAGAGATAATGTAGCATCCCCTTCTTGCAAGAATTCTCTCTTCCCAGCCAAGAAAAAAATGGGCAAGCATATAGTCAATTGTGTTATGTAACAGGAATGTAATAGCTGCATAATTATTTTATAGGGAGTACATCAAACAGCACATTTGGCATGAGAAGAAATAATCAACTATGTGAACCTTTTAACAAATTTCAGTTTAAAACACCTAAAGTAATACATTGAAAAACTCACCAAGTTTGGGGAGCATTGCACCAATCGTCTCAGGGTTCACAGAGATTGGAGGCTCATACATATGTTGAATTCGAAAAGAATGAAACATGGGAGAAGCTGCTGCAGATTTGTTTGGGTCTAACAAAGAAATACAAACAGAAAGCGAGTGGACAAGGCAAGATTTTGAATGCGAGTCTTCCAATGCATGACCAAATATCCTTGCAACAAAGCTGACATAGATAACATAGATAACAAATTCAAAACATCTTTCTACAATTTGAACAAATAAAAAATAATGTACATTTGCACCCGCCTGTGTTTAATTGACGAACCAAAATGCTATCTCAATACAAACCTTGGGCTAGAAAGTTTAGTGGCCAGGGCTGATGAGGCATTTCGTGTTATGGCACATAGTGTTTCAGCTGCATTAGCATGAACCTCAGGAGGACTCTGATCCAAGTAAAATCAACTATTAGATAATAACAGAAAACACCAGACCAGGTTATAGCAGAATATGATAAAACTTGTCACAAACATTTTTGTAAAGAATTTTAAAAAATATATATATAATGGGAAATAGGAATAGCACAAATAAAAAGGATGTATACAAGAGAAGACACCTAGTCAAGAACTAGAAAAAATAGATACAAGAAAAACATGAAAGTTGAGTCGTTGAAATTTATAGCAATCATTCAGGAAAAAAAAAAAGGAAAAAGAAATCCATAGCCATCACCCATGACATTAGTATGGCAAGGAAGCGTCTAAGCTCATCCAATGAGCATTCTGTCTTCAAAGTTCCAATCGATCCTTTCCCTCCAAATGCAACCACGATAGACATATGAGACCATCTTCCCTATTGCTACAGTTTGCGGGATGCCGTATAGACCTCTTCAATTTGCAAGGATATCAACCAACTTCAAAGGCAGAACCCAAGCTAGCCCCACTCTACTGGAGATATCATCCCATAGGGCCCTAGCCACCACACAGTGAAGAAGCAAGTGATCCAGTCTCTCCACTTCTCCTACACATGCAACACCAGTCAATTACTATGATCCGTCTTTTCCTTAGGTTGTCCATGATCAGAACCTTCCCCAAAGAAGCCGTTCAAAAGAAGAAAGTGGCCTTAAGAGGCAACTTACTCCTCCACATACTCCAAAGAAAAGGATTGTGGTGCTGACTTGTAATGGCCTCATAGAATGAGCGGACATAGAATTTCCCTTTTCAGGAAGGGATCCAAAAGACATTATCGCTTCAGATTGCTTCCTCCATCCCTAGCTCCTACAGAATATAATAGATTAAAGACGTCAAAGAATACACCAATTTTCCAATCTTGGGCCGCCCTCAGAAAAATAACATTCCACTGCAGAAAACCTCCAGCAACTCCCAATAATTCAACCACCGAAGCTTCCTGCTCACGCACTATTCAGAACACTGCTTGGAAAAGAGTCTTTTAGGGCTCTATCTCCACACCATATATCATGCCAAAATATGATCCATAGCCATCACCCACCACAAATCTGATATGTCAATAGAAAACCCCCATCCTCTAATATTAATTTTCCTTTTATAGGTTATCCTCCTCTAATATTCGTCCACAACTCCACACCATATGCCCGATGTACCACATTGGTAATATTAATTAATTTTCCTTTTATAGGTTATCCTCCTCTAATANCCCCCCCCCCCCCCCCCCAAAAAAAAAAAAAAACCCCATAGTGCTCCATCATACTTGGGGTCAATCAGCACTCTCCACAATGCCTTGTCACAAACTTATAATGTACTCCAATGCTCCACTTTGGTGCTGCTTTATCTCATCCTCACGAACTATATTGCTAGTCCCTAATTGTTTTTTTATTTGTATTTGTTTTTTTTTATATTACCTAATATATAAGGGAAGTTTCATTTTGGTCCTTAGACTTCAAAAAGTTCTAACTTGCTATTATAATTTTGACCAAACAAAGTGCTATCAATTTGGCCAATAATGCCATAATAAAACGGCTTCAGCGACACATCAGTGCTTACCAGGTCATCATCAACTTTTGTGGCAGTATTGTACTTGGGCTATGCCCATTCTTTCATTCTATTAATAAAAATTATTTTCCCTATAAAAATTCCAATCTAGGAGCTCAATAGGAGTCTAAGATATAATTTAGCCTAAATTATTATGTGCCCAAAGGTAAATGCTAGAGAAGGCACTGAAGCAAGCCTGTACAACCTTGTGTACATGCTACACCACAGTACACCACAGGTAAGGTGGCAAAACCATATTTGAAAATCAAACGGCTGATTGGGAATCCCAGAGTGGGCCAGTCATATATAAACTCAACCACCTAGATTCTAAGCTTCCATTCAGTGCAAATCAAAGGAAGCGGTGGCTCAATATTATTCTAATAATGAACATAAAATTATTGGAGCTTCAAAGGTGGGACATGCAGAACTTGAAGAATCTTAAATGGATTTACTGGTCAACTTGGGTTCTTTTCATATATATGTATATATATATCAGGCATAGTGATGAAACTCTAACTAAAAAGACACGTTAAATGCCAATGGCTCCTTTTTTTTTTTTTTTTTTGATAGGTAAATGCCAATGGCTCCTAAATGATGTACATGCGTGCTCAGCCAGTAAGCATAAAAAGGCATTACTGAACCTATATTAGAAATGCCTTATGGCACTTACTGATGGACTCAGTTTATCCACAATCATTTCTAGCAGATTGCTATCAGCCAACCATTGCATCACATCTACGTAGTTGGGATACACATGGTCATTGGAGCCTACAAGTCGAACCAAGACCTGCATTAAAAGATCACCTCAGACCAATATAAAATGTAAAATGCAGATCTTATAAAAACAATATAGCCAATGAAGTAGAAAGGTTTTACCTCCATGATAGATGTAATTCCTATCAAATCAACCAAATGGCGAAAAACGTCCTGATGAGCCTGTAATGATCAACTAATGTGTGAATCCAATAAAGTTTCCTAGGCCGTAAGAAAATAAAAATAGACAACATTTTCTGTAGATAATAAAGAAAGTAGTCCACTATCATGCCTGTTTGACAGGCAAGAGGTAACTAGATTTGAAGGCCTTTTTCCTAAAGGTACCAAACCAGAGAGGAGATCCTAGAGTTAATAAACTAATCAGAGATCCGGGAACAGTTTTCATATGAAGTCAAGATTCCCATCAAATAAATATATAACTTTCAAAGTGCATTAAATATTGCAGATTAAATAAACATGGCCTTGGCCACAGAAACATTAGGCAGTTGAATCCCACTTTAGTTTTAGGAGGTTCAGAAAAATATAAGCGCAAACTTTAATGTTCATTAACCAACTAAGCAAATTAGCTAATACCCAAAATAAGGAGGCAAAAGGCTTAATATCTTAAATTCTGAGATTCTTGTCTATTTTCACATGTCAGTCAAAAACTAATGAGCAAAGTTTAAAACACGAAGATTTTCATGCAGTAGATAATTCTAAAGAACTAGCATCTGGAACTGGCAATCAAAGCACTAGTGCTTGACACTAGTTAAAGGAGACACTAGTTAACACACTAAGGCCCCGTTTGTTTTCGGAGATGAGATGAGATGAGATGAAATCTTTTGAGATGAAATGAATAGTATTGAGATATGTTGAGATAAGATGAGATAAGATGAAATATATATTTATTTATAGAGATGAGATGAGATTAGTTTGACTTTTTGTGAAGTATTTATAGTTGTGGGACCCACAACAGTACAAATGTTTTCAGAGTTGGATTTCGGCGATTTCCTCGGCTGTGTTGCGTTTTCCCTTTTTTTTTTTTTTTCCCTGCATCCTTCTTTAATACCAGTGGAATCCAATTTTTTGTAATAAAATATAAACAAAATAGTGTAATCCGTGCATGAACAGTAACACCAAATGACAAAACACAAACGGACATTTTTCTGGTGTGACCGTATAGTGCAACCGTACAAAACAGTAAATGAAAGTCAGACTTTTTTGTACAAAACAGTAATGTAGGCCAGCGGCATTTTCAAGTAGAGTACAGTTTATAAACAGTAAATAAATTAATAAGAGATGAAATAAGATGAGATAAAAATAAGTGTTTGTTTTCAGAAAAAGTCTGTCCGTACAAAAACTTAGAAAAGTTTTCAAAGTTGTGTGTTTCATCTCTGTAAGCAAACAAGGCCTAAATATAAACATACATACACATAGGAAAAAAATTTAAAGAGTGCTACATAATGCACAGTACTTCAAAAACAAAAAACCAACGCCACCACTCTTTTGCAACAAACAGAAAAGATGGGTTAAAAAATGTACTGGGTAGCCACACGATAGCAATGGATAAGAAATAAGTGAAACCAATTTGATGGTCTCAAAAATCACTGTATTCAGGAGTATATAGTTATGTTATCAAAGGATCTATCACCACCAGAATGAAACAAGCTTGGTATCACAAGTCACCATTGCCTAAAAAGGTGCCAATAATAGCAAAGAAATCCCTTCACTTTGAGTCAAACAACATCGCTAGGAGAAAATACCATGGGAAGTCATCCATAATTTTATGCCCATAAGCAACACCCACAAGTTGTTCTGAGGGCGCAGTTGACCACAATGTAAAGCATAAATTAAATTCAGGCACATTCAATTGATGCTTTCCATGAATAGGAAGCAATAGTTTCAATTTAGAAACACGTTGTCATTTCCAGAACTTTGGATGAGCTCACAACAAAAATCTAAAACTTTCAATCAACAATGCTGATTTAAGAAAGTTGCTTACTTGGACATAATTCATAAGTGGGACCGTCTTCCGTATCATAAGGCATACAACAACCTAACATGAGAACCAAAAAAAAAGAGCTTCAAAAATTCCTTCAACTAGAGCAGAAGTGAAATATCAAACAATCCAAAGTTCCTTCTATCATCATGGCATACCTTGCTAAAATACCCAGCCAGCAAGGTACTATGTGGACGATTAGGTTCCAAGAAGGAGAAGAGCAAGTTCATCAGCTGCAATCACATGGAAAGAAAAAGAAATCAGTATCAAAACCTATTTTTATAAGTACAATAAAATTTTATTGAATCACGTAGATAGGTAAAGCCCAAGTACACATGAAGTATACAAAGGAGAGCACCTAATTACAAGTTAGGAGCTTGAAATGGAAAACCATAACAACTTCCATCTTTATAGATAATGTGATCGTGAAAAACTGTAAACATATACCTCCTCTTCCTCCACCAAAGTTTTCAAAATAACATCAATTTCACATGTGAAGATCTCACAGGCAATGAATGGAAACCTACAGCATGAAAAAACAATTATGATTGAAAATCAGAAGAAAGGAAGAAAATTTCAGAAAACAAAGAGCTTTCAATTTGAAAATTTAAGAAGATCCATTTCTTTATAAAGTCAGAGTAATATACTTGAAGACTCGTTTGCTTTCAGCATCCTCTGGGGCTTCATCAACAATATAGCCCAATAACTGCTCCACCTGGGCTCTATCCCGTAGACTGAAACATAAATGTCAAGCAGTTTCCAGGATTAACTTCTATATTAACCAATAAACAATATACAGTTCATATCAATTACACTGACTTCCAAGCAACCGACTATTTAGAAATTGGATAGAAAAACAAGGTAATAGATGATAAAGTTGATAAGAACACGTTTCAAGAGAATGGAGAAGAGATGCTACAAGTTAATGAGCCGACTGTTTAATGCTTTGCATTCTTGAATTATTTCTTCTTCATCCAAAAGCTCTTCCAAAGTGAAATTCTCCTTGTCCAATAATGACTCCACCTGTATACAAGAAAAACACAAAAGCTTGAATAAGTTGGAGAGAAAGATCATATGGGGATAATAGTAAAGAGCAATGCCAGCAGTCAAACCCAGGCATTAATAGGTTCCTACACTAGAATTTCTCGTGATATGTACCCCTTAACCAGTAAAACGCCTCTATCAGTTCACTCTAAAGCAACCACTAATTCCTTGAAAAACAATTCAAATTCCTAGATATTGTTCTGGATTCAAATTCATAGGACCAAAAGCTTCTAATAGAAAAGGTTCATTCCATATTCCCAGCAGCCAAAAGAAGGTGAAATGGAGTTTTGTAAAGAAAAACAGGGATTCTACAACTTCAACTGCATGCAGATTAATTTTGGCTATACTGATGCGCAAACGAAAAACCCAGAGAATGAACCCTTCAAATCTCTAGATTAAGGAAAACCACAAGAAGTAAGCCACTAGAAGAAATTCATAATATAAATAAAAACGTTGCGGCAAAAACGTAAACATATTCATCAACCAAAACTAGTACACCTCAGGTAAATTAGTCCAAAGCAAATTGGAATGAAACATACCATCAAGTAGAAACAACAATTATACGGTCAACAATTAATAGAACCAAAACGAAACTAGCTTTCCATTTCCAAGAACAAAAGAAGAATTATGCCGCAGAAAACATGGGAAAAAAGAAAGAAAGAAAATCTAAACATGGCAGTACATTTCATAGAAATACAAAGCCAGCGAATTAGCATTATTAAGAGTCAAATACAATTGGGGTTTAAAATCACTTACGGGTGAGGAGGCAGAGAGAGATGTGATCTTCCAAAACATGTCGAAGAAAGAGATTCAGCAGAGCTCGAAGCAAGAGCTGCGCAGATCTGTAAAAACCCTGGACACACGAGGAAATCTAGGTCAGGAAAAGACGCGGAGAGCTCGAGATTCGAGTGAGCTGAGACACATACAGACAGACAGATAGACAGAGAGAGATGCTTGAAGCTGGAAACCCTATTTTTTTGCGAGAGAGGGAGATGGAAAAGAGGCCTGGGCCGTGAAGATCGAGAGAGAGAGAGAGGACGAAAAAATCGCAGCTAAACAGGAGCTAATTGCTGAGGGTCGCAAAAGTACATCAGTTTGGTACTCCGAAATTCCCACAATATTCATCTTTATTATGTTTACACTTTTCATATATACTTCCTTTAAATTAAATATCCTAATATTCACATCCAATCAATTTCTTTCTTTCTTTTTTTTCTTTTATCATTTTCTTTCTAAGAAAAATACACAATTTTATTAATCTTTTTAAATAAACTATATATGGTATAAAAAGTTTTAAATAAAATTACTTAATTTTATATAATTAATTATCTTTTGCCAAAAAAAACTTTACTAAAATTAAAACTAAACTTGTATAGAAACTACAAGATTAGTTTCAGATAGTGAGTTGAGATGAGATAACTTGAGATAATAAATTAAAAAAATAATCTAATCAATGATTAATTTGAAATGGATTAATGTGAGTTTGTGTTTCAAATATAACATATGAATAAGCAAAAAGATGTCGAAATAAAGTATGGGCAATAATCATACTTATTATGAAAAATCCAACAATTAAATATCGTGAAATCTAATTTATTTGATATCAAGAATCAACCAAAATCAACAATGATGATAAATCTTATTAATCGTTTTCTATCTTGTTTGGTTATACAGATGAGATGAGATAAAATGAACATTAAAAATTAAATAAAATATTATCTTTTAATATAATTTTTATTTTACAAAAACAAATTAGGGTTAAAAGAATCTCATGTGAGGTTGGTCATACTTCGACGGGCATGGGTGGATAGAGAGCAACACATTTTTCGGCTTCCGATAGTACCCTTAAGAATATCATGAAATGCCTTTGCCCGTACGAAAAAAAGACAGTTTTTGGAGGTCGGGTGTTTCGTCTCAATCTAGCCTTTTGAATTTTAAAAGGATATAATATTTATATAATAAAACCCACCCAAAAAGGAAAAAAAAAAAAAGGGTAAAGTTAGCAATAATTCAGCCTCTCATGACAGATTCAAACGAGAGAGCCTTTTTGTTTTCATTTTAGATTCATTATTTCTCCTCTGTCTTTTATTTTCTTTTACTTTTTTATATAGTTTCATATTTCAACTTAACCATCCAATCACATATGGAGAAAAGTTCCTTTTTTTTTTTTTTTTTTTTGTCGTTGCCTTCCATTTTGAATTTTAAGGTTGATTAATCATTTATAGTTGCGAACTTGCGAAGTTTTGCACGCTTTTCTAAGGAATGGAATCACTTCATTTCAAGGTAGCTTTTTGAATATTTGGCCATTCGTTTTGATTTAAAACAGTCCATTTTATCCGAATTTCGTCCCTTTTAAACTTGTTTGTTTTCAAAGATAGAATGAGATGAGTTGAATTAAAGTTAAAAAATTAAATAAAATATTATTAAAATATATTTTTTAATATTATTTTTATTTTAAAATTTGAAAAAGTTGAATTGTTTATTTTATTTTGTATTAAGATTTAGAAAAGTTATAATGATTAGATAAGATAAGATGAGATGAATTTGAAAAAGTTGAATTATTTATTTTATTTTGTATTGAAAATTAGAAAAATGTAATGATGAAATTGAGATGAGATGTGTTAGAAAGTACAGCAAAAAAATACCTCAAACTCAGCTTACAAAATTGCTTCACAAGTTTCTCCAGATTGGCAATTCACAAGCATTTCCTCTTAGTGGTGAAGTGTACTATATAGTATAAAACTAGAGTATCACTTAACAAATCCACAGCCTAAATACTTTTTCAAAATAGAACAAAATGAGAGAAATTTTTATCTATTATCAGATGGGATAAAAAATCAATTGTAGGGGGACTATTTATAGTCTTCCTACACATGGCTGGCCTTAAAGGCCAACCTTCAAATTGCTGTAACACATGGCTGGCCTTAATGGCTAGCCTTAAAAAGCCATGCGTTACAAAGATTGTAACCGAAGGGGTCAGCCCCATGTGGGCGCCCTTCCTTCTAACATCTCCCACTCGCACACAGTAGACATGATCCCAGGTCTGCATCTCTCTAATGTTCTCAATCTTGTTCATACAAGTAAATAGGCAGTGCAACCACCAAGCACATCTGTAGAAAGGTGGGAGTACATATATCCAATCTCTCCCAGAGAAGACCAACATAGTAACATCCCTAAAGTGTCTGGTCATGTCCTAGACTCATTCGATAGCATCAAGATCAAGCATTTTTAAACCCTCTTGAGTTAAAAAACTTAGAACAATGCTTGACTACGTTTAATCATTTCAAGGTGTTCACAACCTTAACGCTACCAAGATGTAGCGTCATAGTTTGACGTCAGTAAACACTATCGAAGATACAATACCGTAGAGTCTTCCCTTTGCATTCATATTACTCAATTTTGATCGAATCGCTTTCCCAGCGATGCCTCTTTAGACTGTATCAATCATGGCCATAGACAGCATGTCAAAGTAGCAGACATCACAACCTCCATCTCATGATACAATCAAAGGTAAAGGACACTCAATAAAATGAGACTCACACAGTGAGAAAGATGGAAACCTTTTACTCACTTACTCATAAGGTCGAATAAGCACATGTAGTATGAAACACATGCTACGGTGAATTTATCTTTCTCAAAGAGCATATGTCCATATCAACACCGTATAGATCTTGGTCTAATCGCTCCTTAAACGTCTAACCCAAGTTCCTCTATTTGCACGCCTCCGAGGCGTCAAAGAGGATCTCGCATCTGCTAATTACAAGCTACATGGATGGTGGGATAACCCATGCATAGTCCTTTCAATAGACCTCATCTTAACTCCCACTAAGGCGATATATCTTTGTATCAACCAACTTATCCCTTTGGACAAATACCTAGGGACACAATGTCTCATCTCTACTCGCTACTCAAGCGCAAGAGGCGATCGCTAGTGTGAGTGAGTTGATCTAAGCCTGTTGACATATCTTGTGTGTGTATTAGAAAAACAATATGATAAAGACAAGGATTGAATCATATTGTATTAATATCTCAAAGGAAATATTACATCTCAATGTCATTTGTAATACAAATTACATTTACAATTTACGTAGTCCTAGATTCCTAACATGAGCCTCAAAGACATCTCTTACTATAGGCTTCATTAAGAGATCACCAACCATGCGACTCGTAGAAAGATGTTTCAAAACCATTTCCTTTTGCGCTACCATGTCTCTGATGTAGTGATATTTGATATCTATGTATTTGATTCTTCCATGATATTTTGAGTCCTTAGCATATGCGAGAACTGCCATGTTATCGCAGAATATCGTTACCGGATCTGAAGTATCTGTGCCAATGTCTAAATGTTTTTGGAACCTCCGTAACCAAACAGCTTTTTGAACTGCTACTAAACAAACTATGTATTCCGCCCCCATGGTGGATAAGGCTATACAAGATTGTTTCTTACTGCTCCATGTAATGGAGCCATTGTTGAGCAGAAAGACATACCCATTGGTTGATTTAAGCTCATCTAGGTCACGGCCCTAGTCAGCATCACTGTAACCTCTTAGCTGCAAATCTGAACCCTAATAGCACAACACATAATCCGCAATTCCCTTGAGATATCGCATAATCCTCTTGACTACTTTCCAGTGAGCCAATCCAGGGTTAGATTGGAATCTACTCACTAAGCCAACTGCATAGCATATGTTAGGCCAAGTACACATCATTACGTACATCAGACTACTCACAGCATTAGCATAAGAGACACGAGCCATCTTTTCCTTTTCTCTTTGAGTGTTAGGACACAACTCTTTAGACAAGTTCTCGATTCTTGCAACATGGGTGTTAATGGGTTTAGATTCACTCATTAGAAAACGCTCGAGAACTTTCTGTATGTAAGTCTATTGAGACAAACACAAAAGTCTCTTTGAGCGATCTCTATAAATCTTAACTCCCAGAATGTATTCTGCCTCACCCATATCCTCCATCTCAAAATTGAAGGATAACCACTCTTTTGTGGTGACTATCAACCCTTTGTCATTTCTAGTTAATAGTATGTCGTCAACATATAATGACAACATAATGAAACTCTTCTTGGACCTTTTGACATAGACACAATGGTCCTCTGTAATCATCGTAAACCCATTCAAGCCGATGGCTCGATGGAATCTGAGGTACCATTGTCTAAATGATTGTTTTAGGTCATATATAGATCGTTTGAGCTGCACACTTTGCACTTTTGACCTTTGACCACAAAACCTGTTGGTTGATCCATATAGATTTCCTCATCTAGTTCTCCATTGAGAAATGCTATCTTAACATTCATCTGGTAGAGTTCCAAATTCATATTTGCTACTATAGCTAGAATCAGGCGAATTGAGACAAACCTCATCACTGGTGAAAATGTTTCCTCATAGTCCATACTCTTCTATTGGGTATATCCTTTCGACACTAAGCAAACTTTATACTTATCTACTGATCCATCCGACTTGCATTTAACCTTAAGAACCCATTTGTTCCCAATAGTCTTACGCCCTGTCAGTAGATCAACCAGATCCCAGACCTGATCAGTCTTCATAGACTCAATCTCATCATTGAGAGCTTTCATCCACTTCATCTTTAGTAGAAGATGAGAGAGCCTCATTAATTGTCCTAGGCTCATCATCATCATGCGGAGCTACCATAAAAGCTTAATTCCTATCAACCTCACCTCTACTTGGAAACTCATTTTCAATGAAATCCACATCTCGTGACTCAATCTCAGTCACATTTCCATCAGATTGTTCACCTATTAACACATACCCTTAGAGTGTTCTGAGTACCGTATAAAGATACACTTTTTCCCTCTAGGGCCTAACTTCTTATATTTATGAGAAAAATCGTAAACAAAACCCGTTGAACTCCATGGTCGCAAGTTACTTAAATTGGATTTCTCGCCAATCCATAGTTCATATGAGGTGGAAGTTACTGATTTGGAGGGCACTCGGTTAAGAATGTAGGCAGCAATCAAAGTGCATCCCAAAAAAAAATTGGAAGGTTTGCTTGCGCCATCATTGGCCTAACCATCTCAAACATTGTTCGATTTCTCCTTTCCGTCACACTATTTTGTTACGGTGTATTTGGCATCGTCAACTGTCTTTTGATTCCTTTTTCATTACAAAATCTTTTAAATTGCTCAGAGAGATATTCTCGTTCTCGATCAGTTCTTAGAGTTTTTAAATTCTTGTCTAACTGATTCTCAACCATCCTTAGATACAGCCTAAAGCACTCCGATGCTTCAGACTTATGGGAGATTAAGTAGACATGATCATAGCGTGAAAAATCATCTATAAATATGATGAAGTAGACACATTCATGTCTTGCCCTCACACTCATTGGACCACAGATGTCTAAGTGGACTAATTGCAATGGAAAAGATGCCCTAGTAGCTTTTCCAAATGGTTTTCTCTTAACTTTTTCCATTAGACAATGTTCACATGTGAGCAAGATGACCTTAGCGAGATTGTCTATTAAGCCATCTCTAGCTAATCGAATCATTATATCTTGTCTTATATGGCCAAGCTTAGCATGTCATTTATATGAATCCAAATTATTAGATGCAGAAAGAAAAGCAATAGACTCATTCATATTTGAATAATTCATATTCAATATCAAAAAACCGTCTTGCAGAAAAGTATTACCATAAAATACATGGCCCAAATAAAAAAAAAAACATAATTGTTTTCAAATAGAATCTGAAAACCAAGTTTTAATAAAGTAACTACGAAAAGTAAATTTCATCGTATCTCGGGAGCGTATAGTACATTGTGGAGGAAAAGAGTACGGTCACCCCACAAGTCTAGTTTGTAGGTACCAAGTCCCAGTACGTCCATGCTGGCTCCATTCTCTACTTTGATATCACGGCTCCCAGCTGGAATTCGGCGATACTCCACAAATCTAACTTTGTCTCGCGCTATGTGTTCGGTCGCTCCTAAATCAACAATCCACATAGGATAGGAATGAGCAACCATCACATGGCTAGTTACAAAAACAAGGCGAGAAAAGTCAGAGTGTACCTTCTTTAGCTCAGTGCAGTCACGAGCGAAGTGACCATTCTTTCCACAGTTGAAGCACTCTACTTTCGACTTGTTCTTCCCGCACTTGCCCATCTTGCTGCACAGGGAAGTTCCTAACACCTTTTTGATTTTTCCAGCAGCTACTCCATTTTTGGACTTCTTGCGCTTAGACCTTGATGCCTTGCGCGAACCAGAATTAACCACATAGGCCGTATGATTGGGCTTAACAGCCTCTAGGCGCTCAGCCTCCAATTCTAAATGACGCAAGACATCATCAAAGTCTTTGATATTCTCGTTATGCGTCAGGTTCTGACTCATATTTTTTCAAGAATTCGGTAGTGATCTTATCACTGCCTGTACTTGCTATTCATCTGTCAGGTTGTTTCCTGCCGACTGAAATTCGCGGATCATGGTTGACATAGCTCTAAGATGCTGCTTCATCGTGTGGTCAGAGTGCATTTTATAAGAGTCAAACCTCATAGTTAATCCACGCAACCTAATGGCTGAAGTTCCACCAAACTTTAATTTTAAAGCATCCCACATGCTTTAGGCAGTGTCATAGATCTCGAACTCACACATTAGATCATTGTGCATGTTGCTTAATATTATTATGCGCGCACACCTACTTTTCTTAGCTCATTCAGTATAGGCTAGTTAATCTATCTTGTGTTGTTCCGAGGTCCCTTCCCCGGGCGGAGTAAGAGAGTGAGATAAGGCCTCTAAGACCTCTTGCTCATCTAGGACATATTGGATCTTGCAATACCAAATGTCGTAGTTCTCCCCATCCAATTTCTCCCATTTGTTTAAATCGACAACTATGTTCTTGGATGCCATTTCACTACAATACGCAAAGAATGGATATTACACACACATCTAAGAAATCTGCCTCGTCCATCCAAGCTAGAAAAAGAATAATTTAGACATGTCGCAAGATCGAAAAATCGCTAAACTTCAGAATCATCTCTTGCGCCACAATATCCAATTATTAAATTTCTAACCTAATTCTCGCGCAAATTTAAAAGAAATATGGGAGAATTAATCATTATAAATCTCAACCATACTCCCACTATCTTAAGTAGGTATCTAGACCTAATCACATGTAAAGACATAACCTACTAAAACCGTAGTAACCTTTTGGGCCAGTCTACAAGGACAGCTACCTAGACTACAACAACCTGTTGGGCTAGACTACAAAGATAGTCAGAGTACAGCGACCTGTTGGGCCAATCTACAAAGATGGTTCTTTTAAGACCATTACAGTCCGTGTTTCTTGTTCCATCAGTGCATTTACAGTTCTTATTGGGGCCACAGTAGTCTTTTGGCTATACAATACATTTACAGTTCTTACTGGGGCCATCGTAGTCTTTTGGCTATACAATGCATTTACAGTTCTTACTGGGGTCACTGCAATATTTTCAGCCTATCATTTATACTGACAATTCTAACTAAGACCACTTAGTAAAAGTTTTCTATTTTATCATTAAAAAAAATAAAGACTAATGTCTAATCATTCAAGTCTAACATTCATAGATGGTAAAATAATCACATATCCACATGTTCAATTCACACATACATGTAATCACATTTAATCTAAAATATTAAATAAAAAATCACATGTAATATAACATTATGGAATACAAAAAAAAATAGCATGAATATAACCATATATTCACATATAATCACATTTAATCTAAAACATTAAATAAAAAATCACATGTAATATAACAATATATCTAAGTATATATTAAATCATGCAAAAAAAAATTTTTTTTTTTAATAAAAAAAATAAGTGTATATTTAACCCCCACCTAAACTAAAGAAAAGTCGCAACCTAGTGGTGCGCGCTGCCCTTATATAACCGATGGTCTTGGGTTCGAATCCAAGATGCCATTTTCATTCTATTTATTTTGTTTTGTGTTTTTTTAAAAAAAATGGGCTTGAACAGTGCTGGGCCGAAAATGGCCCAGTACCATTTTTTTTTTAAAATAAAAACTCTGAAGGGCCGAATGGCCCAGGCCTCTTTTTGTTAAAAAAAATTTGGGCCAAAGGGCCCAGTCCATGTAAAAACAAAAGGCAGTTTGCCTTCTTCAACCTTCAGATGGCTACTATTCACGTGAACAGTAGCCCTTTTATAGTAACAGTACAGCTACCGCTTGGGTCCACCACGAGCAGCGTTAGCTGCTTCCACCAGCCAAAATCACTGACTCCAAGCAGCTGGATGGTGCCGTAGCACCTCACTGGTGCGTGCTGCACCTCCGTGGTGCACGCTGCAACCAAGTGGTGTGCGCTACACCTCCGTGGTACACGCTGCACCCAGGTGGTGTGCGCTTCACCTCCGTGGTGTGTGCAGCACGTCCCTGGTGCATGCTGCACCATCCTGGTGCGGCAGCACGCTGCGGTGGTGCGTGCTGCACCCAGGTGGTGTGCGTTGCACCTCCGTGGTGTGTGCAGCACCTCCCCACCTCGCAGTGCTCTGTCATTTTTATTTTATTTTATTTTATTTTTATAAATTTAAAAAATAATTTGAGGACTACAAAAATGGTATCCAAATTTCTCACATGCGCAAAATATATATATATAAACTGGGAACAATTTATAAAACTCTGATACCAATGTTAGAAAGTACAGCAGAAAAATACCTCAAGCTCAGCTTACAAAATTGCTTTACAAGTTTCTCCAGATTGACAATTCACAAGCGTTTCCTCTTAGTGGCGAAGTGTACTACGTAGTATAAAACTAGAATATCACTTAACAAATCCACAGCCTAAATACTTTTTCAAGAGAGAATAAAATGAGAGAGATTTTTATCTATTATTAGATGGAATAAAAAATCAATTATAAGGGGACTATTTATAGTCTTCCTACACATGGCTGGCCAGCCTTCAAATTGCTGTAATGCACAAGCAAGTAACGCATGGCTTAAAGCCATGCGTTACAAGCAAATAACGCATGGCTTTAAGCCATGCGTTACAAAGATTGTAAAGGAAGGGGTCAGCCCCACGTGGGCGCCCCTCCTCCTAACAAAATGAGATATTTTTTGAAAACAAACGAGACCTTAGATAATCATTCTATCTATTTGAAGAAAAATACAATGTATCGATTTTGGTAAAGTTGAGTACAAAATATAAAATTTTAGTTGAAAGGTGAAAAGTTTTTTTTTTTCCCCTTTTCATGTATAGTTAAAATTCTCCTAATTGTTAAGCCTCGTTTAATTACACAAATTATTTCATCTTCTTTCATCTAATTATTATAATTTTTTCAAACGTTCACATAAAATAAAATAAAATAACTCAATTTTTTTAAATATCAAAACAAAAATAATATTATAATAATATTTTATTCAACTTTCAACTCTCATCTCATATGTGTAACCAAACGAAACATTTTTGCATCTTCTCGACTCAGTCTAAACCTGATTTACTGCATTATGAAGACTAAATGTTCATAAATGTCCCACCACGCCACTCCCTAAATGTTGATCTAGCAGTACAAAGTCTAACTGTCATAAGAAGCTTAGCGCGCGAGACTCATTCGCGGCTTAGCTTGCACGTGACCACCATCCGCCACTTCTTAGTAACATTTTCGACGGCTACACCCACCGTGCCAATAGATTTGGCATCCTTAAATCTTTTATAGTTGACACACTCCACTTCAAAACCACCGGCCCGTGACTCCCATACACCGTCATAACCCCATTTAATGTTTTTCAATACCGATAAAATGGGCTAGTCAATGTGTCTATCCATTTTTGTTATCATTTTTCCTAATAGAAAATATTGAGGACAAGTATGTTGGTTTTTTCTTCAAACATTTCAAAATATATAACATTTTTAGACTACAACCAACCATTGCTTCTAAAGATGGCACTACAATTCACCTAATGGATTAATTGTCAAAAAACCATCATTTAATATGGCGTCCATTCTACATAGAACGGATGGGACCAATCTTTTGGTCTTATAATCCAATTATTTTATTTATTTATTTATTTTTATTTTTATTATTATTTTGCATTGTACTTGTTACAATGGGTATTTGTTGGGAACCTCACCCACTCCTTACATATATATATATATATATTTGTTATTTTATGTTAATGCAAGGCTTGCTTAGGAAAAAAAAAACCAAAACGAGTTTAATTTAGTGAGAGTACTTGGGTAAATCACTTGTGGGTCATGAAAATAAAAACCCTAGCTAATGGTTGCAATCTTAGTCATACATTAAAGTGAAAAGATTTTGATCTGCGAGTGTTATCAGTTGAGCTAACATTGGTATTCATGAGTGTTATTTATATTATATTCTTAACACTTAATTTATTATAAATGTCAAAGCCATTCACTCGAATAAGCTCCCATGCATGGTTATTTATTTCCATACAAGAGCACTAGTATTGGAATTGGCATCCTCAATTTAAGCCAACAGTTTGCCTAATATATGCTAAAAAACACATGCATTGGATTAGGCAAGTCCAAATATATTTGACTTTGAGCTACAATGTTTCAAGAGCTTGGGACATATTTGACCAGCTACTATAGCTCAGCCAAAAGTTATTTTATTCCTTTTTTAAAACGCACAATGGTCACACGCATAGAACCTCTCTTTCCCTCGATTTTTTTCTCTTCCTTTCCCTTCCCACATGCACAACAGTCACACGCTCATGACGAGATACTAGCATATGGTTTTGTTTTTTGTTCTTATTTAGAACTTCACATTTCAGGAATGCAATACTTTTCTTTCAGCTTTGAAACCGACCTGGGACATTGAAGGAAGGAAAATGATAAGCTTACAATTATTCCACAACTAGTTTACTACCCTACTTAAAATGAAGGGTAGTTAAGTAAAATTGAAATTGTCTTGTAATGAAGTGTCACAATTACATTGGTTGATTTAAAATAAATTGTAAAGTAATTATAAATTAATTGTAGGTATATCATTATTATCTTTAGAGGTATACCTTGCCGATTTGTGAAGACATTGTCTAGAGCAATAATTGTTTTGACACTTACCAACCTATCAAAGTTATTAAAAAAGTATTTTCCCCCCGACCCTGGCATTCTCTACAAAATCCCCAAATGGAACACTAGTATAAAAGATTTGTAGTCATTAGTGTAAATGACCATTGAAAATATGATTGTTTAAACAATAATTTAATTATAATTTGATTATTAATTAACATATGATCGGTAGAATTACAAAATATGAGAAAAATAAATTAGATAAAAAAATAAAAATAAGATTAGATTAATAATATTTTATTATTATTTTGGCTAATAGATAGATAATCCAATGTAAAAATAAATTTTGAATGGAATAGACAAAAAGCAAGACATGTGATATTAGCTAGATTTTAGATTTGCCTTTACCTATTCCAACAATGCTAATGATTAATATTATAAATATGGGTAATGTACCGTAGCATGACGTACGGATTCCTATTCATGAAGTGCATACTAATTATCTATGATGCATGCGACTTGTATTAATCAATATTTTGTTAAAACACAATTTAGATTGGTCTATTATTAGTTCAGATGGAGAATTTTTTTTTTTTGGGGGGGGGGATAATACTGTTGGTTGGCATCAGTCATTACAAGAAAACTGTTTATTTGTAGCCAGTTAATTACAGCAAAATGACTATTTACAACTAAAATTAGTCACAGATAATCTTTTTACTGCAAATAAATGAATACAAAAACTCATTTTTCTTGTAGTGAGTAACTCGTGATTGAGTATTGTTTGTGCTCATAGACAGAACAAAAGAGGTTTTGCATGGGGACCAACGTATTTAAATAAGAAAAAATTTATTTATCATCTTTACATATTATACACTATATTTTTTTTTTCTTATCAAATATGTGGTATATGGATGATGAGTAGAAAAACTCAATAAATATAATAAGAATAAAATTAATTAATTAAAAAAAATATGATATGTGGTGAGTGGAAATGATAAGTAACAAAACATTTTAAATAATAAAAAATAATATTTATAATCGTAAAATGTATAAACGTCACGCAATCTCGTTAATAATATAGCCTTTAGAATAATTTTTCTGAATTGTATGCTTTTCTGACACGGACATATATATGTCAGCTCTAATATCTTTTTGGGATACACTTACGGACATGCTTAGCATTTTACATATAATTTAAACTTTATTTTTTTGTTTGAAAAGGTTTTGTCTGAGGTCAAGAAGTTAACTTCATAGAAAATATATTATTCAGTTCTCAACAATTCTATGGGCCCCTCAGACCAAAATGTGTGTATCTTCCTGGCTACATACATGGTAAGAAATGCTAATTAATTGATGCAGAGATATTATATAAATAAATTTATATATTGATATATTTTGATGTGGTAGTTAGATTGTAAAATATCTTTAACTGTAAAGTATATGTACTAATAGATTACATCAAATCATTGCATTGTGCATGTATGAATTTGATTTTGTAAGATTTTATATGTAGATCGAGCACTTCTCCATATATATTGGTAGAGGTTATCTTTGGTATGCTTAAAAAAAAAAAAAACAAATTAATGTAAATAGGCTTTTGGCAAAACTTAAAAGTTTAGCCCCTAACCTTAAAAGTTAATATTTTTTCTTAAACTCAAAAGTTCTTTGTTTTAGAGAGAAAAAAATACATCATTTGAAATGTAGAAATTTTTTGGGTCCACCCCCTGGCCTTTAACATTACTGATCAAGTTCTCAACCAAACCCCTTCCCCCATGCCAAAGGAGAAAAGACGTTGATAATCTTCTTGTACAGTAGGTTTTGCATAAAAAGGTTGGGAATTGGTCCTATGAATATTTGAGTGGGGTTCAGTGCGCGGTTGAACATTTCATGCGGCCACAATTTAAAGAATTGCCGAGAAATATACATGGAACTGCAGCACACATGCTTGGAACGTGGAAGCAAATCTCTGCAATTATTTGAAGGTGGGCAAGAATCTCTCTCTCTCTCTCTCTCTCTCTCTCTCTCTCTCTCTGTGTGCATAAAAATCAGTGTTATCCTTCACCTGGTTGTGCTTGATGCATGGACTTTCTCATTCTAGTTCTTGTAGCTCATAATTCGATTGATTGCCCTTGTGATTATGGTTATACATATCTAAGTATAAATATATGATTCAATATAATATCTTCCTTAGAAGTATGTGTCTAAACGCACCGTTTGTTTTCGGGTCATTAAATAAATTTATAAGAATAAAATCTTAGTTAATAATTGATGTGACAGACATTTATTAAGATATAAAATAAATAATAAAATTTATATCTTTCCATTAGTTTAAACTTTTGGAAGAAGTGATGATTTCACATGGTATCAGAGCAGAGATTCTAAATTCGAAACTTAACTCTACACTTTATCACATTTAATTAAGGAAAACACTACTTTGTCCACTTCATTTAACACCTCCATTTGACCGCTTGGTCAATTTTTTTTTTTTTTTTTTTACTTAGTGATTAAGGAAATGATTTTAAATGTATTGATGTATTTTTTTTATTTTTTAAATGTCTTTGAATGTATTAAAAAATGGGAAAAGAAAAAAGAGAGAAAAAAAAAATCACTGAGCGGTAAGGGTGGGGCGGCAGAGTAGCCCCACCCTTCAATTAAATATTCCACGTATTGGGTTACCCATTAAGAGGGAATCTGGCCTACACGTGAGGAGAGTGTTAAGATATAAAATAAATAATAAAATCTACATCTTCCCATTAACTTAAACTTTTAGGATAAGTGGTGATTTCATAGCCTTCACATCACATATGTGTTTTGTTATGTCAATAAACAAGTTTGCAAATAAATCTTTCATGCATAGTTATTTTATCATGGGCATATCACATAGATTTATTGAACATGATTATAACTAAACTCTCAAATGACAGAGAAGAAGCACAATAAGAACTTTGTCATCCTCATCCCCCTTTCTCCTCGTTCAGTAGAATGGAAGATTATATATAGCTTCATCAAAACACATTGGATGGATCGTGGAGGGTTATGCAATATACATTGACCTCAGAAAATGCACATTTATCAAAGAACTTGTTCAATGAAAACTGTTATTGTTCATCTTAAATTTTGTTATACCTACTCATACATGCTATATGATATATTTTAAAGTCGCTTAAAATATATCATATCCACAAGTATGATTAGAGGACAAGATTTAAAATACAAGTGTAACTAAACTAGGATTAGGGTATTGCCATATTGATCTATTCTAATCATAAAAGAAAAGAGGGGGCTAAGATTGTCAATAAAACTAGTCTTGTTTGGGTAATGAGATATTCTTTCCCAAAAATCAGTCAAACACAAAACAGTATTTGTTAAATCTTAAATTTTTAAATTTTTCATCTAATCATTATCCAAACACAAAACCCAATACAACTTTCCCAAATTTTCAAATATAACACAAAAAACAATACAAAATTTTTAAATTTCAAAACAAAAATAATATTCAAACAATTATATTAAAAAAAATGTAACTTTATAATATTCTTATTTAACATTTTTCTCTTTCATTTCCCAAAACCCAATACAACTTTTTCCAAATTTACAAACAAAACACAAAAAAATACAGAATTTTCAAATTCCAAAACAAAAATAATATTTAAACAATTTTTTAACTTTATAATATTTTTATTCAACTTTTTTCTCTCTCATTTTTCAAAATCCAATAAAACATCTTAACCCAAATAATTTTACTACTATTTACAAATATTTTGCTATTATTCACAAAAGGAAAACACTAGGGATACAAATAGATCCCACAAAGGGAATCCACAAACGAACGTGGCAGTATCACGTCCGTTAATTTTTTTTTCTTGTTTTTCCTTCCCTTCCCGCCCATCCCCCCCCCTCCCCCCCCCCC
>QEOT01009603.1:27766-37802 GCA_003123785.1 Pterocarya stenoptera
CCCCCCCCCTCCCCCCCCCCCTTCCCTTCCCAGAGCCCTTGAACGAGTTACACTTAGCTGCAGATGACTCGGTGGACTCACTTGGAGGACAAGCTCTTTGAGCACTCTTCACGTTGAAAGAAAAAAGGGGAAGAAGAGCACAAATAATCCCAAATATTCTCTCTTTCTTTCACTCTATTCTTTGTGGAACCTTTTTTTTCCCCCCAATTTGCTTGAACTTCTATTTGGTTGCTGAGGAATGATGTAAAATGAAAGAAAAGAGAAATTTCGGGTTTTGAATCCACGGATGGGAATTTAACAAAACTGTTAAACGGAGCAGGACTTTGAGAAAGATTTTGTTTTCCAAAGATTTTGTTTTGGATGGCTGAAAAGGTGTTCACTTTTTTGTTCTCTTTTCGTTTCAAGATTTAGAGTTTTTTCCAGCCATTCCCTTTCTAAATTTTTCAGTTAAAATAATATTGATTATTCTTGTGTCGAAATGTTCGTTTACTCTTCATCTTTTTTTTCTTTGTTCTTGTCTTCAAAGACGCATGACAATATTTTGTAGGAAATTTTCTTTGTGTTTTGGTGAACCAGAGAAGCTTTTGGAGTTTATAAGTTTCTGGGTGTGTTGTTTCGATTCTTGTTGTTTCTGGCTTTTGGAGTTTTGAGCATGACGAAGCTGAAAGAATGGGGACGCAAAGTTCAAAGGATGGGCTGGACGACAAGCTGGGTTTGGGGTTTGAAACGGGAAAGGGAAACATTTCGCGAAATGAAATCTGAAGAAAAAAAATAAATGACGTCACTTTGTGGGATCCATTTGTGGGATCCCTTTGTGTCCCTAGCAGGACTCTTCACAAAATGTTAAGATCTTCTAAGTAAAGCCAGTTGACTGATGAAAACTACCAAACACAACAAATCTCAAATATAACAAGGTGATAAGC
The DNA here is from genome assembly GCA_003123785.1 of Pterocarya stenoptera. NCBI lineage: Eukaryota > Viridiplantae > Streptophyta > Magnoliopsida > Fagales > Juglandaceae > Pterocarya > Pterocarya stenoptera. The sequence continues at coordinate 28,690 of QEOT01009603.1, forward strand.
CGACAAATGTATCACCCTTTTAAAAACTAACAAATCCTTTAACATATTTGAGAAAGTACCACCAAAGAATTATATATATTAGCTGCACCCAACCTTACATATTGGAATGCTGAGTGCTTTGACATTTGTTTAATTAAGTTGGCATGCAAACACTACTAAAGGTGGTCCAATCATTTTTCTATTGCTGGGATCGATCATTGTTTATGTTAGAAGATATTATGAAAAAGAAATATAAGTACTGCATATCGAATTTGTGTACTCAGAATCTTCTATTTAGATTCATCAATAAAACCAAAAAACAATTAAACTCAAGAAAAACAAAACAAATAAAAATTAAATTTAACAAAAGAGGTGATGTGGAAAATATCTAATGGGTTTCTAGTTTCTATATCTAATGGGTTTCAAGAAATATTGCTGTCAAATTTTCAAAGAGAAAAAGAACAGCTCATTGGCATATATACATTGAAGGATATAGAGATATAAGTGCTTTAAAATGGAAGAGTGAGATCTCCAAAAGCTCTAAATGATCTTGTAGTTACATTGCTTCCATAATAATGCCATGCACTCATTTTGGCTTGGTACATTTTGGTTTAAGATGTTAGTCATGTAAAGGAATTAAATGATAGACATACAACCATTTCTACAATCTTTTATACAACTATATTATATGTTTTAAATTAGCAATTTTTTTAAATAACCTATAAATATAACATCACTTTACATAAATACCCTCATTTTAAAATATGATTGTATAAAGAGTTGTGCGTATATCATTACTCTTATGACGAAAGTCCTAAGGGTTCTTGGTCTATAAAATATATAAAAACAGGTTCCTCAAGGTGTTGTGTTTGTAAGAGATTTCAATTTCAATAACTATCTTTATTTTAGAGTACTTAGTGCTCATCTTGACATAAACCTTAATAATTTGCAAGTCAAATGGGATAATTACATGCTAGATATGTGAATTAATAGCGTTCATTCCTCAAATATCGACAAATATAAGTCTTTGTCTAGCAAGTACAAAAGAATATTATTCATGTGCACATTTCTGATACAAAAAGAGCTACAAATTAGTCAAATGTACGTTTAAAATTGGATGCTTCAACTAATTAGATACGCTAGCTTAAGAATGTATGAAGATAAAGCATGAAGAAGTAAATGCTCTTAAGAATTTGTAGCAAGCCTTTTTTTAACAACGACATTGCTATGCGTTCTGATTAAGCTCCCTATGATAAGATAATTGTTATTTTAATGCCCCAACTTATATTATATTTGGGTGAGTAATTGCAACAACTCATGAGAAATAGATTGGAAGCCCTAGCTTATAACTAGCAAGTGGCATTAGTATTTACTTCCTTGATGAAATCCTAAAATCTATGTGTGTTTTGTGATCTCTTTTTCAGTAGAATACTCTATGATCATCACTACCTCTGGACATAGACAGCTTTGCTTAATCATGTATAGAACTCTTCTTCTTCTTCTTTTTATGATTAATCTTATTATATTGTTTTTATCTTTTGTACTCACTGTTTTGTCTTGTCTATCACATGGATCCTTGATTTTGGGTGCTTTTAGACTATGAATTCATGCTTTGTCTAGAATATGATCATGGGGATGAAAGAATGCAAGCTGGAAGTTATTATAACGTGACTTGGATGTCTATAAAAGACATCGTTCACTACTATCAGTATCTAATATATATATATATAAATATATATGTATATATATATATATGTATATAAGACAATTGCATGTCGCTTATTTGGCTGGAAGAATGATCATAGTCACTATACGTGAAATAGTATTTCTTGGTATATATGATGAGTTTGTCCCCTCTGCAAATTTGGATATAATGATAGTGTTGTGTTATTAGTATTGTGTAAAAGGGATATAGAATTTTGAGACCATGATATATAGCTGTGAAGTTGTGACATATCGATCTTGAAGATGTCGTGAAAAAGGTTGGAAAGAGAAAAGAAAAGGCCAATTGCATTATTCAGATATGGTTTGATGTGCATTGTCTATGCAACGGCCGTTCTTGTGGTATGACTTTAATAAATAGCTTTAGAAAATAAAATGGGAATTACTGAACTTTTTAAGACATTTTCCTTTTCTTCTCAAGATATAAAAGATTCTATATATAAAATTAAAACCTGCTTTGCAAATTAAAAGATATTTTACAGTGGAAATCATTAAATTAAATTACAAAGTCTTTTTACAAAATATACTTTCATACATTACATAAAATGTACCTAGGCTTCTGATAACTTTTCCTTGGGCCATGTTTGTTCTAATGCTTCGACCTCATTTTGTTCCTGGGAGGGGGAGAGACATATATAAAAAGAAAATGAGTCAAATACTTAACAAGTATTACTTCATGCCTTAAAAATATAATAACATAGATTTTCATTCATGCAATTATCATTCATCTACATACTTTATTTAGAACATTTATTTTCTTTTGAAAACATTATAAGGTGGGAGTTTTTCTTTAAAAAGTTTTCATTCCTCGTAAAATATTTCCCACACATTGTACATTCCTTCATAAAGAAATAAAATATTTCATACATTCAATTAACTCTTATCACTTTCCTTTTGCGGTTACAAACTGTTATGTCCTGTGTGTTAGGGTTAGCGGTCTTTTAGACTTGGACTTTTCCCGTGGCCACAAGTTATGAATTCATTTCCTTTAGGATCGAACCACTAGGTACACTACCAATGAAACCGATCTGGCATTGCAATATGTCCCTTTCCTCTTGGTACCATCATTCATTTCTTCATAGCCGTTACGTAGTTTCATACATTAAAACATTCCTTCCATTCCTCTTCTTTCATTTCCTTTTCATTCATATCATTTATCAGTCCATTTCATTTCATAAAACATCATTTCATAGCAAAAACATAAACACTATTTCGTAGCATCATTTAAACATCATCTCATAGCATCATTTAAACCTCATTTCATAGCCTCATTTAGACATCATTTCATAGCCTCATTTAAACATTATTTTAAGTATCATTTAAACATCATCTCATAGCCTCGATCATAAACATCATCATTTGATTTTATGGAACATAAAGACAATAGTATTACAATATATAACATTCATTTCACATGCATACAACTATTCTTGAAGTGCATAAGGAGGAGGGAGAATGCCGTTACATAGGTATATCTTAAAACATTAATACTTTAGCATACTTTCATTAACATCATTTCATTTTCCTTCCTTACATAAAAAGAGCATTTTTTCATAAAACTTTCTCGTTTTCATATCATTAGAAAACTCTAGAAGAGTATAAACATAATACTTACCTGGACCCCACACCATTTTCATTTTATGTAGTCCATTCATGTGCGTGTCAGATGGCAACCTACATGCATTTATAACTTTACGTCATTTCATTTTCATTTATATATAGAACTTAAACTTAGAATTTACATGGTAAGAGTACTCTCAACCCTTAGTGTCATCTCTCTCCATGGTCTTAACTTTCAATTGATTCTTTACTTAAACCTCATTCAAATATCTACTTGCATACTTTCTCGTAACATTGCTAATTGTACAAACCTACACTTCTAAGTATTTCATAGCATCCCATTCATTCCCCACTACATACTCTAAGCAAAAACATGTACTTTATACCCATAGATCACAAACATTAATAAAACAACTCAATGATATTGAATAGACAATTTGGTGTTGAAGACAAAGTTTTCTAAAAGTTTATCGAGTGTTGCCTATCTGGAGGAGAGTGGTGGAGTACAACAGTAGCTCCTATTCAGTTTGAGGTAGGTTCTCCTAGTACCATGCCAAGACATCAATTTTAGTGAGAGCTTGGGACAGGAACAAAGATTATATGGGAGATGAAACCAATGTGGGTTGGTGGTTGAAGATAGATGGCGGCTTTGATGGAGCATTACCACCTAACAATGGTTGTTCAATGGTGTAGATGAGATGTTTTTTTAAAACAAACGAGACCTTAGATAATCATTCTATCTATTTGAAGAAAAATGCAATGTATCAATTTTGGTAAAGTTGAGTACAAAATATAAAATTTTAGTTGAAAGGTGAAAAGTTTTTTTTTTCCCCTTTTCATGTATAGTTAAAATTCTCCTAATTGTTAAGCCTCGTTTAATTACACAAATTATTTCATCTTCTTTCATCTAATTATTATAATTTTTTCAAACGTTCACATAAAATAAAATAAAATAACTCAATTTTTTTAAATATCAAAACAAAAATAATATTATAATAATATTTTATTCAACTTTCAACTCTCATCTCATATGTGTAACCAAACGAAACATTTTTGCATCTTCTCGACTCAGTCTAAACCTGATTTACTGCATTATGAAGACTAAACGTTCATAAATGTCCCACCATGCCACTCCCTAAATGTTGATCTAGCAGTACAAAGTCTAACTGTCATAAGAAGCTTAGTGCGCGAGACTCATTCGCAGCTTAGCTTGCACGTGACCACCATCCGCCACTTCTTAGTAACGTTTTCGACGGCCACACCCACCGTGCCAATAGATTTGGCATCCTTAAATCTTTTATAGTTGACACACTCCACTTCAAAACCACCGGCCCGTGACTCTCATACACCGTCATAACCCCATTTAATGTTTTTCAATACCGATAAAATGGGCTAGTCAATGTGTCTATCCATTTTTGTTATCATTTTTCCTAATAGAAAATATTGAGGACAAGTATGTTGGTTTTTTCTTCAAACATTTCAAAATATATAACATTTTTAGACTACAACCAACCATTGCTTCTAAAGATGGCACTACAATTCACCTAATGGATTGTCAAAAAACCATCATTTAATATGGCGTCCATTCTACATAGAACGGATGGGACCAATCTTTTGGTCTTATAATCCAATTATTTATTTATTTATTTTTATTATTATTTTGCATTGTACTTGTTTCAATGGGTATTTGTTGGGAACCTCACCCACTCCTTTTATATATATATATATATATTTATATCTTTGTTATTTTATGTTAATGCAAGGCTTGCTTAAGAAAAAAAAAAAAACCAAAACAAGTTTAATTTAGTCACAAATCCAAAGATAAAAGGAAAAGAGCAATGGATATAGAGAATGTGTTTATCATCGTTCAAGGGGCGGTCATTTTCTAAGGAAAGATAAGTAATTAACCTAGCTAGGAACCGAACTTTCACCTTTAGAAGGTTAATATGACCAGTGAGTACCATGAGAGTATTTGGGTAAATCACTTATGGGTCATGAAAATCAAAACCCTAGCTAATGGTGGCAATCTTAGTCATGCATTTAAGTGAAAAGATTTTGATCTGTGAGTGTTATCAGTTGAGCTAACATTGGTATTCACAAGTGTTATTTATATTATATTCTTAACACTATCAATGTCAAAGCTATTCACTCGAATAAGCTCCCATGCATAGTTATTTATTTCAATACAAGAGCACTAGTATTGGAATTGGCATCCTCAATTTAAGCCAACAGTTTGCCTAATATATGCTAAAAAACACATGCATTGGATTAGGCAAGTCCAAATATATTTGACTATGAGCTACAATGTTTCAAGAGCTTGGGACATATTTGACCAGCTACTATAGCTCAGCCAAAAGCACTACAAAAAAATTAAGAATTGCCGGCGCTTATATTATCGACAGTTGTTTATACGCCGGTAAAATAATCGTATTGCCGGCGCTTAATTTTTACGCCGCTAAATATTTGAATTTACCGGCGTTTATATTGTTACGCCGGTAATAATATATAGATTTGGCGGCGTTTTAAAAAATGCTGGAAATATATTTATTATACGCCGGTAATAGATATATAGCTTTGGCGGCGTTTTGGTAAATGCCGGCACTTGTTCAATTTTATGCCGGTAAATTATTGAGTTTTCCGGCGTTTAGTTTGTTTTAAAAAAACGCCTACAATTGATAACTTTTACACCGGTAAATTAGTAATTTAGCGGCATTTATATTGTTACGCCGGTAATAATATATAGCTTTTGGCGGCATTTAAAAAAATGCTGAAAATTGATCAATTTTATGCTGGTAATTAAAAAAAATTAAAAAACTTATTTAAATAATACGAAGAAAAAAATACTAATAAATTAGTTATTGCCACGTACAAAACATTTTGTCAGGACCCAGGTGGATTATTTTTTTAACTTATTGAAAACACAATTAATGATAATACTATATATTATAATGATATAGCCAAATGCATGTTCATCTTACGTGTATCCTTGATTTTAAAAATTGCTATCACTAATGTTTGGAGTCAAGATATTTGAATTTGTGTAGAATTGCATCGAGTTGAAACTCAAAATTGTTATTATAGAGTTGGACATGAGAACAAAACAAACTATCTTATTACAAGATATGCAGTAATTCATCCCTATGTTTCTTGTAAGCGTTGAACCTCTGCCATTAACTGTTGATGTTTGCTTTCTATTTGTTCTCCTTTTCGCTCCAACTCCACGATTTGTGGTTGCATGTTTTGAGCGTACCAGTCCACAGATGTCTTTAACTCCTTATTTTCTCTTTTTAATATTTTATTATTTCTTCGTTTATTTGCGAGCTTCTGTTGCAATTCAGTTACTTGTTTTTTAAGCATATCCACCTCACTCACCCGTAACTTTAACCTTCGGGTCATGGTAGTAACAACAGCTGCATACTGAGCGCCCAATATTGTCGCTCCTGCCAGCACCTCCGCATCGCTCTTGCTTGAAAAATGATTATCTGCCCCTATCATGACATTGATGGCATCCTGATTGAAGATTAATGATTGTGGCATATATGGGTCCTGATTCAAATCAGGAACAATATTGGAAGACTGTTGGCCGGCCATTTGTGAGAAATGTGAGTTTGAGAGAAATGTAGAAGCACAAGAGTGAGAAGGTTGATTTGTGAGACTATGGTCGTTGAAGGGTGAAAAGCATCTCTTAAATAGAGACTCAGAGGCGTCTACGATAGTCGAGACACGGAAGCATGGCCCAGGGCTCGAGGGACCCAACGTTCCTGGTTTTACGACTCTGTCGTGCCCAGGGCTCTAGAAAAATGTTGGGCTCTAGAAGTCCGCTCGAGAGTTTTAGATTAAAGCAGAAAAACTCAAGTACAATGATTTAGATTAAAGCAAAAAAATTCACAAGGGTCGATTAAACATAATGATTCACAAAAGGACTAAAGGTCATACATCATAATAATAATAATAATAATAATAATACATTTGCAAGTTTAGTCAAACACAACTGGCTGAAGGTCATATTCAAAATGCGAAGCCTCTTCATAGTGCGCATTTAAGGCATTTTCCTCAGGGTTGAGTGAACTTCTGTAATTCCCAAAAAAATTCTCCATGAACACATTCTCGTCGTATGGAATTGTTGAGGCATTATTGCAGATATTGTTTGTACTGAATTGTGGCATCATGTAATTGGTAATTTGGCAGGACTTTACATTAGGGTTTGTATTGATAGAACCATCGAGAAAGTTTTGAGCTGCTTGTAATTCATTCAGAGATGCTAGTTGAGTTTGTAGATTTACAACCTGTAGAAAATAAAGCACAATGCCATTGATTAATTAGGAGTTAATCCAAATTAGAGTACTTTCAAGCATTATATATAAAAAGAGAAAGTCAAAGGGGGAAAACCTGCTGTTGAAGAGCAAAAATCTGTGAAACAATACCATAAATAGGATCTTCAAGCCTTGCATTCGCTTCATACCAGATTGTGAAAACCGCTTTAAGACGATCACTCACCTGGATGCGAGCAAGGAGCTTCGAAACATTACTTGCACCAAAAACTTTATGAATGGCGGAGAAATGGGTATCTCCATATTTATGGCAGAAATAAGGAGCAAAAATACATCCATTACCACATCTCCTTCTCAGGAATTTGCAAGCTCCACAAGGAAAATATGAATCATTCATTTTGATGAGAGAGATGTTCTGAATTGAGAGAGAGAACTCGAGAGGGAAAGAGCCGACAATGACAGAGGATTTAAGGCAGGGCTCCAGATTAAAAGCACCTCGTTTTAAGAATCTGTCGGGCCAGGGCTCCGGACTTTATGAGTATCGGGACCCAGCGTCCCTCATTCTGTCTTCTGTCTGGACCCTAGCACTCCGCGAATCCAGACGAGTTTTGTCGGCTCGAAGTTTTTGTCCGGACCCGGGCGGATTATTCTTTTAACTCATTGAAAACATAATTAATGATAATACAATATATTATACTCTACAGATGTATCTAGACTTTACGGATGTATCCAAACTCTGTCAGCCCAGGGCTCCAGAAAAATGTATCCAAACTCTGTCCGCTCGAGGGTTTCAATTCTCGTCATCGTCATTCTCTTCCTCTTCTTCATCTTCCGATTCATCATTCTCCCTTTCTTCATCTTCCTCTTTATTCTCTATTTGATTTTGTCCTGAAGCCTGAACATAAATTCAAATGAGGGTCCAAACATTCCAAAATAAGGTTGATTGATATTAACTAAACATATGTGGGGTGCTCACCTGTACATGCACAAATGTGTTTACTAAGTTTCGCAATTCAGCTAATTCGTTCCGTATTTTATCAAGCTCTTCCTTGGATATACCGTCTTCTTGCTTAGAAGTTGGTAGTGAAAATTGACAAGTTTGCCTTGTAGGGGTTGGGCCAAACCCCAAACCACGCACACGTCCAGGCCGTTCTGGGCTCATAACTTTAGAATAAACATCATCTGATGCCCAAGCCATGGTTCCTCCAGACCTCATTTCTAAGGAACTTGTGTCCTGTGTTAAAAGTTCCTCCATCTCAGCCTGTAATAGATAAGAAAAAATACACATTCTTCATCTTATAAATCCATTAAAATAAACATACCACTTTCTTCCTTGTCTCATCATTGTAGTGGGTGCCATCCTTTCTCTTATGGATCTTGACAAACAACTGGGCTCTACTTGGCAATGTCCCAGTTGATTTTTTCTGCGTCCAATATTCTAGATTAAACACATATATCGAAAATAAAGAACTAATAGATATTTAACAGTAAAAAAATACTAATTAAATAAATACCTCATCATGGGCATATTTTGCATAACTTTTTGATCCTCTGCTGTGAACAACCACCTGCTTCTTACGA
>QEOT01009603.1:44610-68863 GCA_003123785.1 Pterocarya stenoptera
AAAATAGCGACCACCCATTACCGGCGGCTAGTTATGCCGGCAAAAAACCGCCACTACTTAATTAGCGGCGTTTTGTGAACAGATTCCGGCGCTTATCGAACGCCGATATTAATGATTTTTTTTGTAGTGAAGTTATTTTATTCTTTTTTTCAAACGCACAATGGTCACACGCATAGAACCTCTCTTTCCCTCGATTTTTTTCTCTTCCTTTCCCTTCCCACATGCACAACAGTCACACGCTCATGATGAGATACTAGCATATGGTTTTGTTTTTTGCTCTTATTTAGAACTTCACATTTCAGGAATGCAATACTTTTCTTTCAGCTTTGAAACCGACCTGGGACATTGGAGGAAGGAAAATGATAAGCTTACAATTATTCCACAACTAGTACTTTACTACCCTACTTAAAATGAAGGGAAGTTAAGTAAAATTGAAATTGTCTTGTAATGAAGTGTCACAATTACATTGGCTGATTTAAAATGAATTGTAAAGTAATTATAAATTAATTGTAGGTATATCATTATCCTTTGAGGAATATCTTGCCGATTTGTGAAGACATTGTCTAGAGGAATAATTGTTTTGACACTTACCAACCTATCAAAGTTATTAAAAAAGTATTTTCCCCCCGACCCTGGCATTCTCTACAACATCCCCAAATGGAACGCTAGTATAAAAGATTTGTAGTCATTAGTGTAAATGACCATTGAAAATATGATTGTTTAAATAATAATTTAATTATAATTTGATTATTAATTAACATATGATCGGTAGAATTGTAAAATATGAGAAAAATAAATTAGATAAAAAAATAAAAATAAAATTAGATTAATAATATTTTATTATTATTTTGACTAATAGATGGATAATCCAATGTGAAAATAAATTTTGAATGGAATAGACAAAAAGCAAGACGTGATATTAGCTAGATTTTAGATTTGCCTTTACCTATTCCAACAATCCTAATTATATAGTAGTGGTGGTTGGCATCAGTAACTCGTGATTGAGTATTGTTTGTGCTCATATTTATATACTATACACTATATATTTTTTTTTTCTCTTATCAAATGTGTAGTATATGAATGATGAGTAGAAGAACTCAATAAGTATAATAAGAATAAAATAAATAAATTAAAAAAAAAAGTATGGTATATAATGAGTGGGGATGATAAATAACAAAACTCTTTAAATAATAAAAAATAATATTTATAATCGTGAAATATATAAACGTCGCGCATTCTTTTTAATAATATGGCTTTTAGAATAATTTTTCTGAATTGTATGCTTTTTTGACACGGGCATATGTCAGATCTAAGATCTTTTTGGGATACATTTACGGACATGCTTAGCATTTTACATATAATTTAAACTTTATTTTTTGTTTGAAAAGGATTTGTCTTTGAGGCCAAGAAGTTTACTTCATAGGCAACTTTACAGAAAATATATTATTCAGTTCTCAACAATTCTATGGGCCCCTCAGACCAAAATGTGTGTCTTCCTGGTTAAGTACATGGTAAGAAATGCTAATTAATTGATTGATGGAGAGATAGTATTGATATATTTTAATGTGGTACATTAGATTGTAAAATAATTTAACTGTAAAGTATATGTACTAATAGATTACATCAAATCATTGCATTGTGCATGCATTAATTTGATTTTGTAAGATTTTATATGTAGATCGAGCACTTCTCCATATATTGGTAGAGGTTATCTTTTAGTATGCTTAAAAAAAAAGTAAAATTAATGTAAATATGCTTTTGGCAAAACTTAAAGTTTAGCCCCTGACCCTAAAAGTTAATATTTTTTCTTAAACTCAAAAGCTCTTTGTTTTAGAGTGAAAAAAATACATCATTTGAAATGTAGAAATCTTTTGGGTCCACCCGCTGGCCTTTAACATTACTGGTCAAGTTCTCAACCAAACCCCCTCCCCCATGCCAAAGGAGAAAAGACGTTGATAATCTTCTTGTACAGTAGGCTTTGGATTAAAAGGTTGGGAATTGGTCCTATATAAACGTTGTGTTTGCTGAATATTCGAGTGGAGTTCAGTGCGCGGCTGAACATTTCATGCGGCCACAACTTAAAGAATTGCCGAGAAATATACATGGAACTGCAGCACACATGCTTGGAACATGGAAGGAAATATCTCCAATAATTTGAAGGTGGGCAAGAATCTCTCTCTCTCTCTCTCTCTCTGAGTTTTTGCATAAAAGTCAGTGTTATCCTTCACCTGGAAGTGCTTCATGCATGGACTTTCTCATTCTAGTTCTTGTAGCTTATAATTCAATTGATTGCCCTTGTGATTATGGTTATACATATCTAAATATAAATATATGATTAAANCTCTCTCTCTCTCTCTCTCTCTCTCTCTCTCTCTCTCTCTCTCTCTCTCTGAGTTTTTGCATAAAAGTCAGTGTTATCCTTCACCTGGAAGTGCTTCATGCATGGACTTTCTCATTCTAGTTCTTGTAGCTTATAATTCAATTGATTGCCCTTGTGATTATGGTTATACATATCTAAATATAAATATATGATTAAATATATATAATATCTTACTTAGAAATATGTGTCTAAACACACCAATTGTTTTTGGATCATTACATATATTTATAAGAATAAAATCTTAGTTAATAATTGATGTGGCATGCCTTCGTTAAGATATAAAATAAATAATAAAATCTACATCTTTCCATTAGTTTAAACTTTTGGAAGAAGTGATGATTTAACATGGTATCAGAGCAGAGGTCCTGAATAAGAACCTTGACTCTATACTTTATCCTATTTAATTAAATATTCCACGTGTTGGGCCATCTATTGAGAGGGAGTCTGGCCCACACATGAACGAAGTGTTAAGATATAAAATAAATAATAAAATCTACCTATTCCTATTAACTTAAATTTTTGAGATAAGTCGTGATTTCACATCACATGTGTTTTTGTTATGTCAATAAACAAGTTTGCAAATAAAATTTTCATGCATAGTATTTTATCATGGGTATATCACATAGATTTATTGAACATGATAACTAAACTCTCAAATGACAGAGAAGAAACACAATAAGAACTTTGTCATCCTCATCCCTCTCTCCTCGTTCAGTAAAATGTAAGATTATATATAGCTTCATCAAAACACATGGGATGTATCGTGGAGGGTAATGCAATATTATTTCATGCAATATGCATTGACCTCAGAAAATACACATTTATCAAAGAACTTGTTCAATGAAAACTGTTATTGCTCATCTTTAAATTTTGTTATACCTGCTCATACATGCTATATGATATATTTTTAAGTCCTTAAAATATATCACATCGACAAGTAAGATTAGAGGACAAGATTTAAAATACAAGTGTAACTAAACAAGGATTAGGGTACTGCCATATTGATCTATTCTAATCATAAAAGAAAAGAAGAGGCTAAGATTGTCAATAAAACTAGGTCTTGTTTGAGTAATGAGATATTTTCAAAACTTCTCATAATTTCTTTCAAAAAAATCAGTCAAACACAAAACACTTTTCAATTTTAAATTTTCAACTTTTTCATCTAATAATTATCCAAACACAAAACCTAATACAAATTTTCCAAATTTTCAAACATAACAAAAAAACAATACAAAATTTTCAAATTTCAAAATAAAAATAATATTCAAACAATTATATTAAAAAAAATTTTAACTTTATAATATTCTTATTTAACTTTTTTCTCTTTCATTTCCCTAAACCCAATACAACTTTCCAAATTTACAAAAAAAACACAAAAAAATGTAGATTTTTCAAATTTCAAAACAAAAATAATATTCAAACAATTTTTTAACCTTATAATATTTTTATTTAACTTTTCTCTCTTTCATTTTTCAAAACCCAATAAAACATCTTAACCCAAATAATTTTACTATTATTCACAAAATTTTAAGATATTCTAAATATTCAAATGAAGATGTTAAAGCTAGTTGACTGATGAAAACTACCAAACTCAACAAATCTCAAATATAATAAGGTGATGAGCCGACCAATGTATCACCCTTTAAAAAACTAATAAATCCTTTAACATATTTGAGAAAGCTACCACCAAAGAATTATATTTAGCTGCACCCAACCTTACAATATGGGAATGCTGAGTGTTTTGACATTTGTTTAAGTTGGCATGCAAACACCACTAAAGGTGGTCCAATCATTTTTCTATTGCTGGGATCGATCATTGTTTCACGACAACAAATAGCAATTTTTCTCGGAAGCAAAACTCGTGGAAAAAAGCCTATCTTTAGTGGAAAAAAATCTTTTTCCACCAATTTCTTCCGTGGCAGTTTTGTGGAATATAATTGGTGAAGAAAGGGTCTTTTTCCACCAACACTACAAGTTCATGGAAAAAAGTATTCTTTTTCCCACCACACCAGTGGCGGTTAAAGCATTTTTTTTCCATGGCAAATATGATCTCATATAGTATGATTTGGTGGGAAATACTAGCATTCTCCATGGGAAGAGTTGCGGCAAAAAATGTTTACCCATGACATATGTTCGTGGAAAACGTTGCTTAATTAGATTTTTCCATGCATAATATTCATGGAAATAGATTTTTTCCCACGATGAAATTTGGTGAAAATTAGTATTTCTCACCATGAATAATTGGCCGGGAAAAGATTACTTACCACTACTAACTTTGGTCAGAAATATGTAGTTCTCATGAACATCAGTCATGGGCAAAACTATAATTTTCATGAAAGTTCTTCATCGCAAAAAGTTTAATCAACAAATACTACTTTTTGCTGGGAGTGACACTCGTGGGAAAAAGTCCTAAATATTAGTGAAAAAAGTTTTATTCCCACCAAAGTCCTTTGGGAAATAGTTACTTACGAGTACTCAGTTTGGTCGAAAATATGCATTTCCCATGAACCCATGTCATTGGTAGTGCTAATTTCTTATGAAGTTTCTTTATCGCAAAAAGCAACTTTGAACTTCATTTTTCATGCACATTGTCCATGGGAAAATAGTTATTTTTATGACAAATTTTGGTAGAAATAACAATTTCCCACCAATCAACTCTGTTTTTAACCACATAAACTCTTCTTAAAAAGAGAACCTGCCACTAAAATCTGTCTTAGATAAAAAATCTATCTAGCATACAATTCACCAGTGGGATAAATTAGATACTCAACCATGATCATTGTATTGCACCTCGTGGCAACTCAACACACCATCAACAAATAAAACACAAACAGTACCATATCAAATGAATTCAACCAAGTCTAATGATAACCAACATTATACATAACATAATTAATACAATAATTTACAATTCTGTCCACTGGGTATTAAGGTCATGACCATACATCAATTAATGCAAATAGAACTCAAGTACAGCAAGGAATTACTAAACATGTTCCATAATGAATATATAAGAAGCCTTGGGCCAAGTACATGCATGTTGATAACTTTGGGACGTATACACACATTACTCCACACAGCAACATGTCGTTTAAGTTGTGTTGATTTCCAAGAAATTGTCATTCTACAACCCATCTTAATCCACAAAGCATGGTGTCTTATAGTTATCTGAAAAAATCATGTACTTAACTATGTTAGTCAATAGAAAACATTTCTTGCCTAGCTACTAGGCCATTACAATAGCAAATAAAATAAGTACTTGACTAGTATGTAATCTGGGAGATTAACCTTAGTACTGCATATCGAGTTTGTGTACTCAGAATCTTTGTTTAGATTCATCAATAAAACCAAAAAACAATTAAACTCAAGAAAAACAAAACAAATAAAAATTAAATTTAACAAAAGAGGTGATGTAGAAGATATCTAATGGGTTTCTAGTTTCTATATCTAATGGGTTTCAAGAAAAATTGCTGTCAATTTTCAAAGAGAAAAATAACAGCTCACACTACAAGAGAAATGGTTTTTTGAGAAACCTCAATTTCGTCTCAAAAAAGAATTGGAGACAAAAAAATTTCATCTCTATCCTGTCTCTAAAATACCGTCTCAAAATGTTTTTAGAGACATCAAAAAATCACTTTTAGGGACAAAATATAGTAGAACCAGTCGAAACTGTTCGAACGGGAGTTTTTTTTTTAGACGAACGAATTTCATCTCAACAAATTGTTTGAATAGAATATTTGTCAGTTCGAACCGACCCGTCTATTCAAATAATATAAAATTTTGAATCGAACAAATAACCATATTTGATATTATTCGAACGAAAAGAGTGTTCGAACCAATAAATTTTGATTGAATGACTTTTGTTCGAATATAAATTACGTCCGTTTGAATTGTATTTCTTGTTTATCGTTTGAATGGATTATTTTTTCTTCGAATGGGTCTACTTTTATTCTAATGGATTTATAAATGGTAATTTACCGTTCAGACTGGTTATTTACCATTCGAATGGTATGAATCATACAGAATAGAATTTAATTAATTAAAAATACCATACTAGTATTACACAAATTGTAATTCAAATATCAATTGTTCAAATGTTTTGGAACATAATAATAGAAAGAAAATGAAAGAAAAAATTAATTTTTACAATTGTGGTGGTGGTATAGAATTTTGTAACATAATTGACTGCAACTGTTCAATCACAGCTTTTGTACCCCCATCCCTAGTCTCATTTGCATGTTCTTTTTTAATCTCGTCTCAAGATCTGCAACTTGATCTAATCGGATCAGCAACTCTTTTTCCTTGGACTTCAATCGTTCTATCTCAAGTGTTGCTTTCTCCAATTCTTTAGTCTTGTCGTCATTCGATCTAGATCGAGAAGAGGATGATGATGTTGAGGATGGCTTAACGCAAAGTCCTAAGCCCCTCAAATATCCAGAACGTGATCCAAGACTTGAGAAATGATCTGAGCATCGTTGACAGATGATGCATCAGATGGATCCGCAGTAGCTTCTTTAAGAGATATCATCTTGTCCTACAAAAGCAAAAACATACTACTTAGTATAAGTAACAAAAATATATAGTCACAATGGAATTAAAGAAACTTAAACTTACATAATTTGCCTCTTCTTAGGGATTAGTCCAAACACCATCAAGATTTTTATGTAATTTAGCATACAATTGAGTCAGATCATAGTCACCAAGACTTTCTTCTTTCTGCAAAAAGAAAATCTATATTAGAACTTAAATCAGAAGTGTATTATATGTTAATATTTAACGGAGACTAGGATAACTTACCATTTTGTTAGACAAACGATGAAAAGATCGAGAACCTGCATGATGGTGCATCGTTAAATTTGATCTATTTGCTTTATTCAGAGTATTCCATTGCTAAAAAAAAAATATTATGTCTATATGTTTGATACATCTATCATATACTATTAAAAAAAGATAACAGCGAAATTACCTGAAAAGCAGGATCTTCAAATATATCACAAACCTTCTCTCATTCGTTTGGTGGCATTGCTTGGAATGGATTTTGGCGCGCCTCTATTGTAGTACTGAACTTCTTATAGAATGCATGGCATCGACATTTGTACCTTCAGAATGTATTCAACATTAGTTCCTCAACTGTTAATCAATTCTCTCATCGACCAAAATTAAGCTTAAACTCATCATTTCAATAATTATAAACAATTAGTATAAATACAAAATAACTAGAAAGTAACATGTTATATACTTAGTTGCTTGAGATGTAGCTTATTACCAAGGAACGATTTTTTATTTGATCTTTCACATATTGTGGAACTTTAGACGTTATATACTTACTTGCTTGAAATGTAGCTTATTACCAAGGAATGATTTTTTATGTGGTCTTTCACATCTTGTGAAACTTTAGACTAAGAGGATGTAATCGGTGCATACGTGCGAGTAAGTGTACCAACATAAGAAGCAAGTCATGCTGTCGAATCTCCGGAGCCACCAGTGTGATCATTAGGAATATCAATTTTAATTTTACTAACTTTCCTTATTTTCTCTATGTAGACACCCCTTGTAGTGCCTCTACCTCGGCACTGGCTTACAATAGCTATATATACAATAATTAAAGCATGTATTTTAATTAAATTATTTTATTTTATAGATATATTACTTAAATTGAGCATAAAATGTAGTATTTAATTTGATAAATACCTTATTCTGAGTCTGGTAGTGTTGGCACTATTTGAGGTTAGTGATGATCTTCTAAATCAACTCTCTTTGTGCATCCTCCCACAGTCTTCCAAAATTTTTATTTTCCTCAAATGATTGTGTAGATGTTTCTTCTCCATCCCTTATCCCAAATATTCCTACACTCAAATAACTTAACATCTTAGTTATATCCTCTCCATTATCATCACTATCATTAGGATGATCCACATTAATGTCCTCCATATCGGTGTCGTTACCTTCCTCTATTTGATTGGTATGATTGCTAAATCTAACTCTTTTGAAAAATAGTTCGCCATGTAAGACTCAAGGTGCGTATTTAGGATCGATTCCATTTACAAATAAATGATCATTCACTACCACCAAATTATAAGAACTAAGATTTTTGCACTTTTTGCACAAACATCTTACAAATCCTCAACTTTCAACACTCATGCGAGCAAATTCTAGAAAAAATTTCACCCATTGTACATACTCATTATAATTTTTCCCAAGTCTATCTCCCAACAACATCCAACTTTTATCCATTACTTAGATCCATTATTTGTTGGATGTTTATCAAAAAAATCCAATTCATGGGATAAGCACTATCAAGAGTATATTCATACTTATTTACAATTTAATTTATAAGGTAGTTGATCTTATCATATTTGAGAGACTATCATCTATATCGCATATATACTCAGTCCAAAACTTTAATGTTAGTAAAAATTTCGGTAGCATTTCCTTACAATTCTCCAAATATGCTAATCACGATAAGTCGTCAACCCTATTCATGGGCCAAAAAACTTACAGACCACATGCATAAAGAATGTAAGGAAACATTATCAAAATTTTAATTGACTAACACAAGAGTTTAAACTAATATATCTGCCATATAGATGATAGAATCCCAAACTGTTCACTTTAGACAATTCAAGAGTTGTACCCAAACATTCTTTAAGAGAATTATTTGGCCACAACGCTTGAACGGGTCTAAGGTTCAAATACATAAAAAAAATAATCCTAAAATCCAAAACTGTCCAACTCCTACAGTTATACTATAAATTTAAAGCAAATCAAATTCCAAATCACAAATATATTACAAAATTACATTACAAATCACCACTATTATAAATATTTTATAACTATTATTTATTAATTTAAGTGTTAATAATTCCCATATTATATTATATTGTAAGTTTTCATTTTAATTTAAGTGCAAGATATTTTATAATTATATTATTATATAGTTTTTTAATTAAATATTTTATAACTGTTATTTTTTAATTTAAGTGTTAATAATTCCTACAGGATTCTATTCGAACAAGATCATGTTCAAACAGGATTATGTTCGAACGAATATTATAGCGTTCGAACGGTACAAGCCTAGATTCTAAACACGAAACAGAGACAATTTCTTGTCCACAAAACACAATTTTCACAAACATAATCTCATAAGATGCATATTTGGATACATCTTAAATGGGATTGTACAAACACAAATATACTAAAATAGCTTAACATATGTTATTAAAAACTATAAATTATCAAAAATCTAAAAATTAAAAATATTACCTCAAATTTAAGCAATCCAAATCAAATAGCAATATACAATACCTACATAAGCATAAAACACATTATGAGAAAACCCTAAATCATGTCCAATAAACCAACTTTTTTTTCTTTTTTTTGGTTTTAGAATAAACCAGAGTCTCTATAACATATAAATATATTTATTCAACACAAATATCCATGTTCCTACATAAGGGCACATCAGAAGTGCTTCAATAATTTACATAAACATTTCCACAAAGATTAGGAATATCCATTACTCAAAATACCAAAGCCACATAAAATATCAATACTACTAAAGAGACTCTCTAAAACGTCATTGTACCTTAAGGCACTTAGTCTTCTATGATCAACAAAACTTGCAAGTACTCCCTATTCTTGACTTCCAGCTGTTGGATCAAAATTATCTTGAAGAAGCTCAAGCAGAGCACCAGTACCAAAACCTGCAATTGCGGAGTTCAATAGATCATTAGGTCCTGTTTTTCGAATTGCTCTCATTAATTCATGTGCTCCGCAATAGCAACCGGTGACAATGGCAACATTGGTCGCATAGGTAGGGATGAACATGCGCTCCTTCCAGCTATCAAAGTAGGAAGTCGAAGACGAAGACGATGATTTAACCTCTCCTTCTGGGGTTTTTGACTCCTCTGAGGCCATTTTCCTCTCACTCTCTTTGTTTAGATCAGTCGATGCTTCATTGAATGATTATGTTGAAAGTAAGCAATGGTTTTGTAAATAAAAGCGATCGACATATCGATGCTACTACTGATCCAAAGGCAAAGGTTGCATAGCGGTGCTTTTGTTCAATAAACCAACTTGCTATGAAATTCGAAATACTAAAAAAAAAAATCCAAAAAAGTATTACTTACCTCTTATAATCCTCTCATCTCTTTCAAGAATCCCTTCTCTTTCACTAAGTCTGTTCCTCTCTCTCTCCACAACTCTTTCACACACACAAATGTCTCTACTTCCAAACAAATATTTGCACGAAGTGAAAATGAACTAGAGGTTGAGGTATTTGAATTTGTGAAGTCCCATTCGAACTGGACTTTTATTCATTCAAACATGAAAATTTCAAATAGTGCCAAATTCTGCTGCGATTTAATTCAAGTTCGAACGCGAAAATTACTAGTTTGAACTAAAAAATCAGAATATTCCTTGACATATTCGTCAAATGTAGAGAAGATGAAAAGGTATTTTCGTTGGAATGAAAATTTTTCACGTTCGAATAAACTGACATTCAGAATACTTGGCGCGAAGTTCTCCTCCAAACACATTTCACGAGATAAATTCGTTCGAACGGTACGTTATTGGGTTCGAACTAATAATAGTATTATTATGCTTATAAATAATATTATATAGTATATAGTATTATATTATAATCTATAGCAACTATTTTATATTTTTTTAAAAATTAAAGATTTTTTTGGTTTTACATCATTTTTTTAACACTTTTAAATATTTTAAACAAATAAAAAAATGAAGACGATTATTAAACAATATTTTCTTAATCACTAAGTCAAAAATAAAAAACTAAATAAATAAATAAATAACCCAAACGGGCAAAAACAACAGGAGCCCAAAACGGGCCCCCTAACATTTTTCTATTAATATATACTACTTATTAATATATAGTACTTATACAATACTTAGTGCTATATCTTAATTTTAAGTATAATATAATATATTAATTATATTAACTTGTATAGTTATCAAAACTTATAATAGCTATAACTATATAGTAACTAGGATATAATACTTACAATATAGTAGCTATATAACTAATAAGTACTATATATATATTAGTTATATTAACTTGTACAATTATCATAACTTATAATAACTATAACTATATAGTAACTAGGATATAATACTTACACTGTAGTAGCTATATAACTAATAAGTACTTTATATTAACTTGTATAGTTTTCATAACTTATGATAACTATAACTATATAGTAACTAGGATATAATAAATACACTATAGTAGCTATATAACTAATAAGTACTATATATATTAATTATATTAACTTTTATCATTATCATAACTTATAATAACTACAACTATATAGTAACTAGGATATAATACTTACACTATAGTAGCTATATAACTAATAAGTACTATATATATTAATTATATTAACATGTATAGTTATAGTTAACTTATAATAACTATAACTATAGTAACTAGGATATAATATATACACTATAGTAGCTATATAACTAACAAGTACTATATATATTAATTATATTAACTTGTATCGTTATCATAACTTATAATAACTATAACTATATAGTAACTAGGATATAATACTTACACTATAGTAGTTATATAACTAAAAAGTACCATATATATGTGTGTGTATGTGTGCAAGTTGCCCCTTATCTCCGCCGCGAAAACCGCCACTAAACTGCCTTAGCAACCTCACATTTGAACTTCTAAGAGGTATGGGTCAACTCTCCATTTCTATTGTTTATATTTTTGCACGATCGGGTTGTGTTTGGGGGGGAGGGGGATTTCGGATTATCCTCCCATTTTGGTGTATTCCAATCACTATAACATGTTTTTAATCGGTAGAAATGATTGACCTTCACTCCTTAATTATTTCTACCGATTAAAACAAAGCTTTTGGTCTAGAATAACTATATTTCGTTCGGCACTGAGTCGACTTAGCCATGACTGTTTGGCTAGTTTTCGTTCGAACTAACTCTATTCCGTTTGAATGCAAAGTTGCCAAACATATTTATTTCTGTTCGAACTAAATAATTTCGTTCGAATGAATAGAATCTTCCATTCGAATAGATTTTACTAGTTCAAACAGAATATGTTTCGTTCAAACTAATTATTTCAATTCAGTTCAATATAGTATAATTCTTCAATAATATAATTTAAATATTATGGTTAATTACATTCTTAATTTTCTTGTGGTTAAACAGTATACTAATGGCATCTAGCGGAAGAAAACGTGTAAGAGATTAGGCCGGCCAAAGTAGTGGAGCAGCTCATGCTCAGGAGATGAGGCCTATACTTGTCGAGCGTGAGATCATTTTGTCTGACTTCTATTTCTTTCATGGGAGGGACGATGCATATAATTAACATCTTCACTAAGCGGGGATAGACACCGATCTGTCAGTAGTGGGGGACTGCATATCTAGAGATAGTCGGTGAATTTTACTGTGCCATGGGAGAGGAGAGTGCTGATGCTCTTTTCTACACCTTATCAGTCTGGGGAGTGAGTATTAATTTTTCTCACTGTATTATTGCTGAGTTCATTGACATCTAGCGCGAGGCTAGCGCATATCCTGCAATGGCTATACCGGGACTAGTGGCTACACCATTTGATTCCGACACACCGGCCGCATCCTCCATGCTAGCCCTGAATGTAGAGACGAATGCTAGTTCGGATGGTAGTGAGGATGATGATCTACCTGATGATGGTCTCACAGACGATCAGGTGCGTCATCTAGTGCGAGACCCTTCGGTTCCTCCATTTGATGGGAGCAAGGTGATCCGATATGGCGACTGTATAGCATTTTTCAGAATGCTTAATTTGATTGTTGGCTATAACATCAATCCGAAAAAACACAAGACTGATTTCAGAGATCGATGGAGCCAGATTTTTGTTGTGGATAGCACGGGGGGACTCCATTGATCTGGCATTGTATTTCTTCTACCACATTGGATCAGAGTCACGCTATTCCAGTGGAGGTAGTCTACCATTTGCACTGCTGATATCTAACCTCCTACTCCGATCGAGGGTTACAGTGTCTGCAACTGAGCGTAAGTCCCCACAGATGGGGCCCCTTAACAAGATCACATTCAGCAAGAGTAAGGGCACTTGCGGAAGACTGCACCAGAACAGCCTAGTGCCCCGCCCACCAATCCAGCTTCTACTACTACTGCCGCTGTTGAGAGACAGCCTCCTGGGCTACTTTGGATCAAGTACGAACTATGTTTGTTGAGTTCGTTGAGCCCATCATGGAGAAGCTTAGGGATCTAGATTAAGCTTCTCCATGATGGACACATTAAAATATTACAAGAGGATGTTGATCTACTTAGCAAATAGTCGTTTTAGTTATTATTTTACTTTTTTATGTTGTATTGAACATTATATATTTGACATGTAATTAATGTATGGTTTTTATTTTTGTGTTTGCTGCCTTGTTTATTTTTTTCATTTTACTTGTTGTTCATGATAATATAAAAAATGATACTATCTTTAAAGTTATATTTATATAAATTTAACATAAAAGAAATCACTATAAAGTTTTGAAATTAATTACATAAATTAATTTATGAATTTATAAATATTTTAACTCACCGTAAATCATAATATATAATATATACACATTTTTATATTTTGAAAATGATAACAAATTAATGGAAAAAATATTTATTACTTTAATGGAAAAAATATATGTACAAATTACTGATGATAAACAAATTAATGGAAAAAATGTCTATTCGAACAAATAAATTTAAGTTCGAATGACTATTAACTTTTCCCAGGAAAATAAATTAATTTCCTGCCAATATTATTATTCGAACAGATTATACACTGTTTGAACAAACATTAATTGGTTGTTCGAATATATTTTGTTCCGTTCGAAGGGTTTTTCTTTTTTGAGATGATTTTATTCGTCACAAAATATCTTATTCGAATGGATATTTGTCCGTTCGATTGAATTTTGTAGCTCAACCATTTTTGGTCTCCAAAAATGACTTTTAGGGACGAAATTTAATTCATTCCTAACAAATTTCGTCCCTAAAAGTCAAATATCTTGTATTGTCATTGGCATATATACATTGAATGATATAGAGATATAAGTGCTTAAAATGGAAGAGTGAGATCTCCAAAAGCTCTAAATGATCTTGTAGTTACATTGCTTCCATAATAATGCCATGCACTCATTTTGGGCCTAGAAGACAACGACCATGCATGCACGCACGCATGTCTTTCTAGTAGAACCACGCGGCGGATCCCTTCTGCCACCAGCAGAAAGTGCCAATTAGAATGAGAGTAATATTTCACAATAAGAGATTGAGAGAAATTCAGATAGGGGTGGTCATGAATTTGACGATTGTGGAAAAGAAAATGCAGCCTGCCCCCAATTTTTACTTATGGACGTACAACGACGCTATTTATCTGATCTGTAAGCTAGTTTATTTTAATACGTAAGTTGATCTAATGATTTTATTTAAAATTTAGATATTTTCGTGTCATATTAAACATATAATGTTATAATTTATTGAGATTTATTTCTTTTCTCAATGAAGCCTAGAGGATAAAACCTCGTAATTATTTTACATATAGATCATCATCCTCAAATGATTTCTATTGTATTTTTATTTTGGATTTCATGTTAAAAACCTAGTTAATATTGTACTAACAAAAAACTTTAGGATCCATATTAATAAGTTTATTACTCCTCTTAAACTTAGTTTTAATTTAAATATTTTGGTGATGCCATATTCATAAAAATAGATAATATTATATAAAAATTATGCAAAATTTGAGACTATAAAAAAATCAGAAACATTTGTAGATATATTGAAGGTTTAGAAACTTTTAGAGATCACACTGGAATTACAAATTTTTTGGAGAACCATTTCTATATTTATAAGATTATAAAAAAAAAATGTTGGAAGTATTTTGAATTTTTAAGAAAGTTTGGGTACCTCTCTTTTTTTTTTTCTTTTTTTCTTTTTTTTATTCAAGCCTCGTTTGGTTACACAGATAAAATGAGAAGAGATGCGATAAAAGTTGAAAGTTGAATAAAAATTTTAAAATATTATTTTTGTTTTAAAATTTGAAAAAGTTAAATTGTTTATTATATTTTGTGTGCGAATTTGAAAAAGTTATAATTATTACATGTGATGAGATTGTTTAGTTTTGTAACCAAACCAGGCCTTAATACATACTGTTTCAGGGGGCCGGTAGTTTGTGACGGCACAAGTTTAGCTTTTTGGATAGCCATCATGCCTGTTTCACCCTATAAATAAGAAAAATTATACTCATCATCTCCACATACCACACACAATGATATATTATTATTTTTTTATTTTTTTTTCTCTTACCAAATGTGTAATATATGGATGATGAGAAGAAAAACTCAATTAATTTAGGAAGAATAAAAAAACAAAAGTGTTGTGTGTGATGCGTGGAGATGATGAATAGCAAAACTCTATAAATAAAGCTACCACCTGTGTTCAGATTGGCACCCAACTCTATCTTCCTTCTTTTCATTCCGACTTATAAGCCAATCTTGATTCAAGGGATTCTAAAGAACCTGTTGGAGAAAGAAATTACATTGATGTGAGAGATCAGCTTGGAAAGATTTAGATCAAGTAGGTTACATGGGCAAATTCCGACTTAGAGTAGCCGCAGCAATGACGAAGGGAAAGAAAAGTGAGTATCATGTCTGCCAATGCTGGCTTCGTCACCGTCTTCAAAGGTTGTTGATCTCATCATCGATTCTCAACTTTGTCTTTCTTTGAAACCTAGGATATCTTTCCCCATTTTTTGGGGTCTTTGGTCCTTTCATCATTGTTTTAAGTACCATATGCATGAAACCATGTCTTTGTAATGTAACCATGGCCTTGTGCAATTAGCTAGCCTTGCACTCTTTTGGGAGTTTCATGGAAAATAAATATATGAAACAATATTGATTGAAGTCGGATTTCTTTTCTTATTGTTTTCATATATATCATGATTGTGATTGATAGTATTCTGATAGTGTTTTGTATCAGATTTGGCTTCCCTCCTGTAGCTCAAGAACAAGGACATTTGGCCAGTTATTAAAATTACAGCTTCCACGTCATCAACAGAAAAAATAAACAACATGGATCAAGTTTAACCTTTTGTGCATATCCAACAGAAATGTTATTCCAAAATTTGAAAACTAAAATAGCATATAAGATGTTTAATATATACTTTTTATAGATAAAAGAGATCATGAAATAAGTTAGACAAGAACATAATTAAACTAAGTTATCTATAAAATTAAACTACAACCTTCGACAGCATTATCCGTATTAAGTGGGAGTCCTATTTCATCTGTACTTACAATTTTACACATAAAACTAAACATATTCATGTGTCAGCTATTGAAATTGTGAAAATTTTAAAATTTGAAATTTGAGACTTCAAATTTAAAAAGAAAGAACTAATGAAATGGGATAGACAAGTCCATCATGGAGCATCGGCTCTACGTCCACCCAAAGGCTCAGAAAGTCAAGCACGATGAAGCTTCAGTGCTGAGAAGTATGCGGCAATAGCCGAAATGGTGGACTGTCTCTTAGCAGCGGGGTTCATCTGGGAAGTTCATTACCCGAAATGGCTCTCCAACGTAATCTTGGTGAAGAAGGCCAACAGAAAATGGAGGATGTGTGTCGACTTTACCGACTTGAATAAAACTTGCCCGGATGACAACTTCCCATTGCCAAGAATCGACTTGATCGTGGATTTGATGGCAGGACATTCCCTCCTCAGCTTCATAGACGTATATTCGAAGTACAACCAGATCAAGATAAGTCTAGATGACAAAGAGAAGATTGTGTTCGTTACAGACTAGGGGCTCTAGTGCTAAAAAACCATGTCGTTCCGCCTCAAGAATGTTGTAGCCACTTACCAACGGCTGGTCAACCGGATGTTCAAGCAGCCTATCGGCTGGAATATAGAAGTGTACGTGGGCAACCTGCTAATAAAGAGCAAGGAGCATGGTCAACATCTGGTGGATCTTCAAGAAGCCTTATCCATCCTCTGACGGTATCAAATGAAGCTCAAACTATTGAAGTGTGCCTTTGGGTTGGAGTCTGATAAGTTCTTGAGGTAACCGTAAGCAATTGACCTGGTTCCTATCTTCCAAGGATAGCCAGGGCCATGAGCTCCCCCACCCATGGAACGTTGATCACCTAAAGAAGTACTACGTGTAGGGACACACAACAATACCTTGTATGAATGTTGTAAACTTATTTGATGAATGCCCTGATGTTTATCTCAAATTCTTTGTCATATAAGCTTGGAACTAACTAAGCCTAGTCCCTAAACTCGCCACGGGGTCGAGGCCGGGCATCAGATGCCGAGCCCTCATCAAAGCCTCGTGACCAAAGAAGTCAAGTCCTTAGACTTGTTGCGCTGTAAGGCCAAGTCCCTTGACTCGCCGACCCCCTATCCAACAAAGTCAAGTCCCTAGACTCGCTGTAGGGTGAGACAAAGTTCCTAGATTCGCCGACTCCCTGTCCAACAAAGCTAAGTCCCTAGACTTGCCGACCCCCCGTCCAACAAAGTTGAGCCCCTAAACTCGCCACGAAATCGAGTCCGTAGACACGCTGGGGGTAAAGCCCAGTCCCTTGACTTGGCAACCCCCTTCCAACAAAGTCGAGTC
Organism: Pterocarya stenoptera; assembly: GCA_003123785.1. Lineage (NCBI taxonomy): Eukaryota > Viridiplantae > Streptophyta > Magnoliopsida > Fagales > Juglandaceae > Pterocarya > Pterocarya stenoptera. Next base: position 62,639 of record QEOT01009603.1, read on the forward strand.
CCTTGACTCGCTGTGGAGTAAGACCAAGTCCTTAGACTTTCTGACCCCCAGTCCAATGAAGCCGAGTCCCTAGACTCACCGTGGGGTTGAGGCCGGACATCAGATCCTGAGCCCTCATCAAGGCCTCGTGATCCAAAGAAGTCAAGCCCCTAGACTCATTGCGGGGTAAGGCCAAGTTCCTAGACTCACCGACCCCCCGCCCAACAAAGTTGAGTCCCTAGACTCACAAAGAAGTTGAGTCCGTAGACTTGCTGCGAGGTAAGGTCGAGTCCCTAGACTCACCTACCCCCGTCTAACAAAGTCGAGTCCCTAGAATCGCTGCAGGGTAAGGCCGAGTTCCTAGACTAGCGTCGTCCAACAAAACCGAGTCCCAAAACTCACCGTGGGGTCAAGGCCGAGCATCAAATCTCAAGCTCTTCATCAAGGCCTCACGATCAAAGAAGTCAAGTCCCTAAACTTGTTGCCGAATAAGGCCAAGTCCCTTGACTAGCCCCCCGTTGAACATAAGTTCCTAGACTCGTCGTGGGGTCGGGGCTGAGCATCAGATCCCGAGTCCTCGTCAAGGCTTGGCGACCAAAGAATTCGAGTCCCTAGTCTTGTTGTGGGATTAAGGCCAAACATTAGATCCTGAGCCCTCGTCAAGGCCTCGCGACCCAAAGAAGTTGAGTTCCTAGACTCGTTGGGTGGTAAGGTCAAGTTCCTTGACTCGCTAACGCCCCGACAACAAAGTTGAGTCTCTAGACTCGCCATGAAGTCGAGTCCCTAGACTCCCTATGGGGTAAGGCCGAGTTCCTAGACTTGCCATGAAGTCAAGTCCCTAGACTAGCTGCGGGGTAAAGCCGAGTCCCTAGACTGGCGTGACCCCCTATCCAACAAAGTTGAGCCCCTAGACTCACTGTGGGGTCGAGGCCAGGCATCAGATCCCGAGCCCTTGTCAAGGCCTCGCGACCAAAAAAGTCAAGTCCCTAGACTCTCTGCTGGGTAGGCCAAGTTTATTGATTGGTTGACCCCCCGTCCAATAAAGTCGAGTCCCTAGAATCGTCGTGGAGTTGGGGTCGGGCATCAAATCTCAAGCCCTTGTCAAGGCCTCACAACCAAAGAGTCTTTACATATAATCAAAAGGGATTAAACAAAGGATGAACAATTGGAAGAAACACACTTTCATTTCATTTATAAACAAGGGGCAACCTTTACAGATACAGGAACTAAAAAAAAGAAGGTTTTGTTTACAAAAATCCTACAAAGATAAAAAGCCCCAAGCCCGTCACTAGGGAGGAGGAGGTGGAAGAGCACCCGGGGGGGGGGGGGTATGGAGGATATCCTAGCTTCCCAAAATTCTTGACAAAGTGTTGAGCTTAGGAGTTCTAGGGAAGGGAGGCAAGGACAGAGTATTTAGGTCTAGCCCAGGATGCTGCAGCAGGTGTTTATGCATTCGTTCGAGACCCTCTTAGTAGCTGTAAGAACAAGCAGTGTCCTAAATAACATTCGCCTTCATGATCTGGGATTTGATATCTCCAGAACGCTGGGCAACTTCATCCAAATGAGACTTCAAACTGGCATTTTTGATGTCACGGGCTAGAAGGTCAATATATTTTTGGATCCCCACATGTGAGAGTTTGCCAACACGTGCATTCGCCAGTCCCAGTTGCTCCCTTAGACGCTAGGCCTCCTGGGAGAGCTTGAAGTGCCCAAACAATAGCCTCGAGCGCTATTTGGCAATCGAAGTCCAATCCCGCCAAGACTCATCCAGCTCCTTCTGAGCAAACTCCAACTCCTTCCGAGCAACCTCTAGCTCCGCCTCCCGAGTGACCAAGTTCCACTTGGCCGCAGTATGGGCCTCTTCAAGGCATTTGTTCGATGGCGACCATCGGTGGATGTTTTCCTCAGTATCGCGCAGTAGGCCTTTTAGAACCTTCTTCTTTTGCTTATGCCTCTCAGCGACTGTTTCCAAGTGTTGGTTTTGCTCCTTCATGCATTCAACCTCATTGATCAACCCTCTGAGCTCCGTTTTGAGGTCTTTGATCTTCTGGGCTGCCTGCTTCAACTTGAAGTACCTCAAGTGACCCAATGTCTTGAGCTCTGGGTTGGCCTCCTCCAACTCCCCCAACTCCTCACCAATCCTAGCAGCCAATTGATCGTTGACCTGCAATGAAAAGAACAATTAGAAACGTCAAAGTAAGGGGCCGAGAGGGCCCAACAAAATAAAAAGACTAAGGGGAAAACCTACCTGGGCGAAGAAGGGTCACGGCATCTGGGCCGCCCGGAAATTATCCAGGGGCAAGGCTGGGTCCTGGCTCCCCTTGAACCTTGGGGAAAATGAGGGGCTAGCAACCTCTAGCTACCAAGAAAAGTCTGGGAGTGACCTCCAACTCCTGTGTTTGAAAGGAGTCCCCTCGAATGGACCAGGAATAACTGTTGACGGAGCTAGAGGGTTGTCATTGTCGCTTAGCTCCACGATGAAGGGGGATCCTGGGAACCTCCCTCGTGGCCAACCCTGCTCGGCTCGGCAAAGGAAGGTGGGGGGAAGCAATCCTCATGTTGGGAGAGGCGAACCCAGTGGCCTCCTCTTGGTTCCTAGCCACTGTGGAAGGGACCTCGGGTGCGATGTCCCACCTTCTTGTTCTTCTCCTCCCTTCTCTCCTTCTTGGCTTGCGACCCCGAAGAGACTCATGCTCTTTTTCTTGGTGCCTAACCTCCTCGATCGTCTATGGAGCCTCGCGGGCAGTCTCCTCCTTAGGAGCGTCATCGAAAGACACGAACGACTTGCATTGTACTGTGCCTGCGGTGGAGGAGCGCGAACAGCTTGGAAACAATGTTGTGGTCCCCCAGGCTGTAGGAATCGGAATCTCTGGACGCACGAATCCCTATTGCCCTGGTCTGCGAGCTCCCTGGCCTTGAGGTGCTTCAGCATGACTCCCCTACGCGAAGCCTAGAAGAAGAGGAACCCTCGCCGGATCCCTCAGCATCACTACTTGGATTCCCCAGGGGTAGATCATGACACACATTCTGTCGTTTCTCCTGGTCACCAAATGAGTTTGAGGCATGCTTTCGCCTTCGGGGTGAAGGAACCTCACCCAAGAAGTTCCTCCCAACTGCGTATGAGCAATCGGGAGTGGAAGAGTTATCCTGAATGTTCTCATCGGAAAGGGCCAGGTCAATGTGTGACTCCTCGGGATGGGCCCCCACCCATGCCATCACCGTTTCTAGGCGAGCCTCCTCCTTCCTGTTTAGCATGAGGCCCAGGCTCTATGAGCTAAGGAGAAACCCCCAGATCACCTGGACGGGATACTCCTTGTGGCTGCCTCCCCCACGGGGTATTCCCAGCCTAAGCCCGCCATAAAGAAGTATTTTCGGGACCACTCCTTGATGCTCAAATGGTGCTGCTCAAGCGTAGCGATCTTCCGGCCAGAAGTCCGAGCCTGGAAACTACAAATGCTCCCCGGCTGGCAATTAACATGATACACCGACAAGAACTCCCGAGCAATCAAGCTAGGATACTCCTCAGCAGTCCCACTAAGGGCTCTCCAGAAGATGATGCAACTAGACACCAGGAGTCGTCATGCATTAGGGTTGACCTGCGCTGGGGCTAGCCTGAGGTAATTGAGAATCTCGCGGACGGGGCGATAGAACGGGAGATGCAGGCCATTAGCAAACATCAGAGGGAAGAGGGCCACTTGACATGCCGTGTTGTAAGGAATCACTGCGTGCTCACTCCCTCTGGGGATCTCCAGAACGACGGAGGAAGGAATGTCGTATTTAGCTCGAAACGCCCTAAGGTCCGCATCGGTGACCGATGAAACCCAGTGTTTACCTACGAAATATGCAGTGACGATATTAGAAGGAGCTTTGGAAGCCATAATAGTGACTGGAAGTGAAAGAAAGAAGACGATGGACATAGTATGACAAGAGGAAAGGTAGAGGGTGACAAAGGAAGAGCAAATGGCCTAGGAAAAGGAGGAAGGCGCGGGGGCAGGAGAAGAAGTTGGGAGAAATTGTCGGGAGGTGGAGTTCCATAGAGGTGGGAAAGACTTAGAGAGTTAGAATGAAGAAATGAAGGAAGAGGAATGAGAAAAAGGCCTTATATAGCCCAGGAAGGCTGGAAGGTGCGTGGGAAACGAAGCGACACTAACAGTGATGATGCCAGCGAATGCCACGCAGACCCCACCAGCCAAGGCGACAACATGGATGGTAGCCATCGTGACAGGCGTGTGGGGGACACGGACTAATGGGGCTCCCAGAACGTGGGGAGAGAGACAGTCGGCACGTCCAATAAGCCATTGGGAGACAGAAGAACCACGAGAAATGAGGAAAGACATTCATTGAACGGACATATGGCCTCGGAAACTCAAATCGATGAGAGCCGAACATGTGACCTCGAGAACTCAATTGATGAGCGACTCATTGAAAATGGAAGACGGACGAACCTTGTGAACTGAGGAGCCGCAGAACAAATACTTGACCACGAGAAACTGACGGGCAACACCAGTACTGGGAGGCAGATTGAATTCCCACCATATTTTTGTGATAGGAATTCGTGGGGTACTATGAGGGGGCACCCCTCTGAGAGAAGGGAACAAACCAAAGAGATCAAGCCGCAAAGATCCTAAGCCTCTCTCTCAGGCGAAAACCCAAAGCAAGGCAAAAGTCCAGACCGGGAAATCACGTAAAGACCCACGACCACAGGCCCATTCGGAAAGGCTTTGGCACCAAGCTTGGCCACGCCAAGAAGCCCACCATAAGGCAGTGATCGCTTTGGGACTCGGCGAACTGCCAAGCCCTGTCATGAGGTATGTTGCAAACTATCGCCGCTGGAAGCAGGCGGTTGAGCATGTCCGATCGTGGGCACGTGGGGCCCGAGACACGTTGCATTCAATGTGTGTCAGAAAATCCAGCATGCAATGACATGTTACCAGAGGTACCGCAGGACGACTCGGCCACGACTTGACATCCTGCCACGGTAAAAGGGTGGTAGTAGGTCTGACTCGAACATGACCTGACACACTGCCATGATAGGAGGGTGGTAGCAGGTCTAATCCAAGCATGACCTAACACCCCACGGTCTCCCTCGGCAGTCGAATCCAAACCAGGTATAAATAACAGCCATCTCTCACACGAGAAGGCTCTCTGAACCTTTTACTATTTTCCTTACTCACTTAGCATTCTTCATCTTCCAACTATTCTCTACTAACTTTATCATTGGAGAGCCCCCGGACATCAACGAAGCCTCTTCTCCCTCTTAGCTGCAGGTCTTGTGAGTTTGGTTGCTGTGAGGTTGCTCGAACTGTGAAATAAGACATAAACACATGTATTAAATTATTAATCCATGAATGTAGTCAGGATGGCTAGTGGCAGTTCTTCATATAAGGAATCAATACAGCGAACTGGGCATTTTTAGCAATTGCCTTATGATTTAGTCCATATTGGCTAAGGGCTCTCTTAATAATTTAGTTCCCTAGTTTGTTGAATATTGATCTAAACATTTGGAGCATCATGCATATTCAAATTGATTTTCACAATGATTTTTTTTTTTATTGGCATAGGATGTCCAGAACAGCATCCCAACTAATCCTGGAGATGTACAAGCCCTCGACAAAGAGTTTCCCACAAGTAGAAATCTCATCCCCCAATATGGTAATTCCTAGAGATTGTTTGCACTCAAGAAAATTTGAACTTTAGACTTAATAGAAGTATACCCAAGTCGACCTTTATCACTCAAGCCAATCCTCCGGGATTTTGACAATGATTCTACCATAAAAATAGTAAACAATCATAGTAGTTATATTTTTATTGAATGGATGGCATTCCAATTTAATTTTTCCTCTCTCGTTTAGTTTCAGATTTTTTCGCTGATTGCATATTTGTGGTCTTTTAGGTTTTCATCAGTTTAGTATCTACCCCTGATTCAGTTTTCCGTACTGATGCTGTAAGGTATGCATTTGGCCTAACGCGGATCTCAGCGGAATTGCAATCGCGACAAATAGGCAAGTATATGCAAAATTTCTGGATTTGGTTATTGTTAATGAAAATTAAACTATAATAAATGTTACTGCTTTTGATATTAATGGGCTTCTGTTTGATTGGCTATATGATATATCCTGCACACATGCTACTACGCTTGACAGGCATCTCACACTGGAGTAATACACCAGAGATAGGGAAACATGGTTAGATTCTGCCCATATATAGGCTTTTCACAGTGTTCACGTATACTGTAGTCAACCCTAG